>CM051263.1:50822082-51232082 GCA_027921565.1 Artemia sinica
AACAAAACGGCCATATAAAAAAGATGATCGAAAATGTTCGGGGAAATGGTGGGCGTGGGGGGGGGGGGGAGATTCTCCCTCCGAATACTTTCAACTATTAAAAAGGGCTATAGCCCTTTCCATTTCCAATCAAATGAGCTCTTTGTGAAATTTTTACGACAAAGCTTTCTATAAAACATTATATGCCCAGGGTATAACTTACAACCTTAGCCATGAGGGCTGTGGGGGAGGGGTGTCATTCTCAAAGATATAATTCCCAAAAATTTCAACTACGTTCAACAAAATGGCTATCTCAAAATTTTGATTGAATGTGCTTCGCGAAATGGTGGGCGTGAGAGGGGGGTTAGTTATCCTCCAATCACTTTCAACTATTAAAAAGGGCACTAGTCCTTTCAATTTCCAATCGAATGAGGCCTTTTTGAAGTTTCTACGACAACAATTCCTATAAAAACCTTATAAGCCCCCAGGGCATAATTTACAACCCTTGCCCTAAGGGTTGTGGAGGGGTTGCCATCCTCAAAAACCTAATTTCCAGAACTTTCAACTACGTTGAACAAAATGGACATCAAAAAATTTTGATTGCAATTGTTTTGGGAAATTGTGGGCGTGAGAGGGGGGTTAGTTGCCCTCCAATCACTTTCAACCATTAAAAAGAGCACTAGCCCTTTCAATATCCAACCGAATTAGCCCTTTTTGAAGTTTTCACGACAACACTTTCTATAAAAAAGCCTGTATGCCCCCAGGGTATAGCTTACAACCCTTGTCCTGAGGGACGTGGAGGGGGGGGGGGTTGTCATCCTCAAAGACCTAATTTCCAGAATTTTAGACTAAATTGAACGAAATGCCTATCTCAAAATTTTGATAGGATGTGTTTTTGGAAATGGTGGGCCTCAGAGGGGAGATAGGTGCCCTCCAATCACTTTCGACTATTAAAAAGGGCACTAGTCCTTTGAATTACCAATTGAATGAGCCCTTTTTGAAGTTTCTACCACAACACTTTACATAAAAACCTTATATGCCATCATTGCATAACTTACAACCCTTACCCTGAAGGCTGTGGGTGGGTTGTCATCCCCAAAGACCTAACTTCCAGAATTTTCAACTATGATGAACAAAGTGGCTATCTCAAATTTTGATTGGATGTTTCTGGGAAAATGTTAGGTATGAGAGGGGGGTTAGTTACCCTCCAATTACTTTTGACTGCTAAAAAGGGGACTAGTCCTTTCAATTTACAATTGAATGAGCCCTGTTTGAAGTTTCTACGAGAACGCTATCTATAAAAACCTTATATGTCCCCAGGGCATAACTTACAAACCTCGCCCTGATGGTCGTGGGGGGTTTTCATCCTCAAAGACCTAATTTCAAGAACTTTCAAATACGTTGAACAAAATGGTTATCTCAAAATTTTGATTGGATGCGTTTGGGGAAATGGTGGGCGTGAGAGGGGATGAGTTACCTTCCAATTACTTTCGACTATTAAAAAGGGAACTAGCCCTTTCCATTTCCAATCAAATGAGCCCTTTTTGGAGTTTCTACGGCAACACTTTCTATAAAACCTTATATGCCCCCAGGGCATAACTTACAACCCTTGCCCTGAAGTATCTGAGGGGGTTATCATTCTCAAAGACCTAATTTCCAGAACTCTCAACTACGTTGAACAAAATGGATATCTAAAAAATTTGATTGCATGTGTTTGGGGAAATGGTGGGCGTGAGAGGGGGTTTAGTTGCCCTCCAATCATTTTCAACCATTAAAACGAGCACTAGCCCTTTCAATTTTCAATCGAATGAGCCCTTATTCAAGTTTTCACGGGAACGCTTTCTGTAAAAACCTTATATGCCCCCCAAGGCATAACTTACATCCTTTGCCCTCAGGGCCGTGGAGGGAGGGGGGGGGTTTCCTCAAAGACCTAATTTCCTGAATTTTTGACTACGTTGAACGAAATTTCTATCTCAAAATTTTCATTGGATGTGTTTTTGGAAATGGTGGCCTGAAAGGGGGGTTAGTTGCCCTCCAATGACTTTCGACTATTAAAAAGGGCACTAGCCCTTTATATTTCAATTGAATAAGTCCTTTTTGAAGTTTCTATGACAACGCTTTACATAAAAACCTTACCACCACTGCATAACTTACAACCCTTACCCTGATGGCTGTCGGGGGAGTGTCCTCCTCAAAGACATAATTTCCAAATTTTTCAACTACGTTGAACAAAATGGCCATCTCAAAATTGCGATTGGATGTGTTTGGGAAAATGGTGGGCGTGGAAGGGGTGTTAGTTGCCTTCTAATCACTTTTGGCTATTAAAAAGAACACAAGCCCTTCCAATATCCAATCGAAGGAGCACATTTCAAAGTTCCTACGGCAGCTCCTTCGATACGAAGTGCCCTGGCCTAAAACCAAGAAACCAAAAAAAATAAATAAATAATACATTGTGCCAACATCGTTCTTTACTTAGGCAGCGCTATTCCGCTGCCTATGATCACTCATATTTTTTATTATTGAATCGAAAAAACAAGTTTCATCTTAAAGTAAGGAGCTACATTAAAAATTAAAACGATCACATATTATTACATGTTTAAGGGGGGTTGCCCGCTACTCAATACCTCGGTCATCACGCTAATGTTTTTCAGTGCTTTTAAAAAGAAGTTTTTTATTGTTCTAATTAAATGACCCACGTGTTCCAAGAGTCGTTCTTAAAGAATTGGTACAAAAAGTCAAAGTTTAGCGTAAATAGCGAGGTATTGAGGAGGGAGAAACCCCCTCATATAAGCCTACGCAATAATTTCTGTTCGTTTTTGAATTTTAATGTTGCTACTTAATTTCAGTTGTAAAAGCTTGTTTTTTTATTTAACTTCTGATATTTTTTAAAATAATGCCAGAAAATCTGTTTCCCCCTCCACGTAAAATACTCCCACGGAAAGATCCTTCCACATGTTAAATTGAGTCAGCAAAGAGAAAAAAGAAAAATTAAAAGAATTTCATATAGGAGTTCTAGAAAATTCCCCTTGTGTAAAAATTTCCATAAAAAGTTCACCCCCGGAAACCTCCCATGGAAATTTCACCCCATGGAAAATCCCCCTTCGGAAAATTCCCCCTTTTCCCAACCGAAAAAATATGCCTACTTTCCAATAACAAATACTACACGTAAACAATGGACAAATTTCATAACTTAAAGACCCTTCTTCGGGGGTCTGGGGAGTAGTTCTGTTATCTTCAAAAGCATAGTTGCTGGACTTTCCAACCATGCTGAACAAAATGGTTATCTCAAAAATTTGTTCGGGTGACTTTGGGAAAAGTCATCTGGGGCATGGGAGGGGGGCTAGCTACCCTCCAGTCTTTTCGGTCACCTTAAAAGAGAACTATAACTTTTCATTTCCGTTCAAATGGGCTGTCTCTTGATATTCTAGAACCATTGGTTTGATACGATCACCATTGGGGAAAAAAGAACAAAAGTAATAAATACGCATCCGTGATATTTCTTCAGGCAAAAAAAAAAAATTCTACGCTTTGCAGATTGGAGCATTGAGCCTCTAGGTGTTCCCCCATTAGGGAGGAATACTCCCCCATTAGATGTTGAACTAACCCAAATACAATACTTGCATCATAATACCAGTGCTTCTACTCCTACAACTACTATCACTACTAAAATTCTTATTACTGCTACTACTACTATTATTATTATTATTTATTGGAAAACCCGTCATACAAAAAAGAAAAAGACGGAGCAATAAGCAAAAAAAAAAGCAATACACATAAACCTAGAAGTTTTACATGTGGTTTTTAGTGACGAACGCTGGAGCTAAGATCTAAATCAGCTCTTAGAACAAAGTAAATAAAAAAAACAAGTTTTTTAAACTGAAAGTAAGGAGCGACATTAAAACTTAAAACAAACAGAAATTATTCCGTATATGAAAAGGGCTGTCCCTTCCTCAACGCCTCGCTCTTTACGCTGAAGTTTTTTATTGTTTTAAAAAATGAAGTTGTGAGACAGAGTTAAACTTTAGCGTAAAGAGTGAGGCGTTGAGGAGGGGACAGCCCCTTTCATATACGGAATAATTTCTGTTCGTTTTAAGTTTTAATGTCGCTCCTTACTTTCAGTTTAAAAAACTTGTTTTTTTATTTAATTTCTAATCGTTTTTTAGTTACTGCAGCTTTTATTTTGGCTCACTGTCATTGAATAAGTAAACAAAATTTGCATAAAAATTTTACTCTTCTTTTGCTAAATGGCTGTCTCTAAATTTGGTTCTGACGTAACTTACAAATTAAATTACGTAACGAACTTCTATATTCGTATATTTTTCTTCTGGCAAAAAATACGTTGCAGATATAGTTGCAGATTTTTGCAGATATGAGCTTGAAACTTATGTAATAGGGTTTTCTGATCCGCTGAATCTGACGGTGGGATTTTCATTAAATTTTTTTCACTTGTAGGGGATGTTTCATCCATCTTTAAAAAATCAGGTAAATTTTCTCAGGCTCGTAGCCTTTGATGAGTAATACTAAACTTAATAAAATTTTTATATTCAGAATCAGCATTATAAGCCCATTCTTTTGATACATTTATTGACATCTAAATTCTGTTTTTAAAAGTTTCGATTACTATTAAGCCGTATCGTTTGTTTTTTTTTTTTGTTTTTTTTTTTTTATTACGTATATGTTATTACGTATATAAAGGGGTTCTCCCCTTAGTCAATACCACTTTCTTTGCGTTAAAAGTTAAAAAAAAATTAATTCACAAACCCCTGAATCACAAAGGCCGTTTAATTAGAATAGATAGCTCTTTTGAAAGCACTAAAAAAAAACTGTAGCGTAAAGAGCGAGGTATTGACTTGGGGGAGAACCCCCTCATATACGTAATAATTTCTGTTCGTTTTAAGTTCTAATGTTGCTTCTTACTTTCAGTTGAAAAAACTTGTTTTTTTTTTTATTTAATTTCTGATCTTTTTTAAATAATGCTTGGAAATCCGGCGCACACTTCATAGAAATGTCCCTTACCCCAAAGAAACATCCTCCACGGAAAGATTCTCCCGAGTAACCCCCTCCTCCAGCCCCCCCCCCCCTCCAGAAAACAATCCTTCCTGAAAATTTCTGTATACTTCCCAATAACCAATACAATATGTAAGCAATGGGCAAAGTTCATATCTTGCAGCCCTTCCCCTGGGAACTGTGGGGGATTAAGTCATCCTAAAAGACATATTTATTAGATTTTCGACTATGCTGAACAAAACGGCTATCCCAAAATTATAATTGGGTGACTTTTGAGAAAAAAATGAGCGTGGGAGGGGGCCTAGTTGCCCTCCATTTTTTGGAGGGCACGCAACGTGATCTTTCTTCGAGAAAAAAAATGCAAATTTCCACCTTTTTGCAGAAAGGAGCGTGAAACTTCTTTAATAGGGTTCTCTGATAAGCTGAATGTGATGGTGTAATTTTCGTTAAAGTTAATTACAAATGCAAAATTACACATTCTTGCAGATAGGAGTTTGAAGCTTCTTTAATATTGTTCGTTGATAAGCTGAATCTGATGGTGTGAATTTCGTTAAAGTTAATTAAAAAAATTTGCAATTGAAACAAAATTTTATTGTTAAAAAAAATTGAGTTGTGAGAAAGTCAAACTTTAGCGTAAAGAGCGAGGCGTTGAGGAGGGAACAGCCCCTTTCATATACGGAATAATTTCTGTTCGTTTTAAGTTTTAACGTCGTTCCTTACTTTCAGTTAAAAAAAACCTTTTTTTTATTTCATTTGTGAACGTTTTTTAATTAAGGCAGGTTTTGATTTTGGCTCACCGTGCATGAATAATTTAAAACGAAATTTGCATATTAATTTTACTTTTATTTGGTTAAATGGCTTTCTCGAAACTTGTTGAATTTTATTTACGAACGTTTTTATTAGTAATAAATATACGTAACTTACGAATTAACTTACGTAACGAACTTCTGTATTCATATATTTTTAATACATATATTAGGGGGTTTTCCCCCTAGTCAATACCTTGCTCTTTAAGCTAAAGTTCGAATTTTGTTCCAATTCTTTAAAAATGACCCTTAATCACAAAGGCCGTTAATTAGAATAAATAGCTCTTATGAAAGTACTAAAAAATCTTTTGCTTAAAGAGCGAGGCATTGACTAGAAGGTGAACCCAATCATATAGCTAATATTTTTTTGTTCGTTTTAAGTTTTGATGTTGCTCCTTGATTTCAGTTGAAAAACTAGTTTTTTTATATTTAATTTCTTATTTTTTTTTTAAATAATGATGGGAAATCTGGCGCACCCTTCATAGCAATGTCCCTTCCCCCATGAAAACTTCCTTCATGGAAAGATCCTCCCACATAACCCCGACCCAGCCCCACCCCAACTACCAGAAAAAATTCCCCTGAAAACGTCTGTATACTTCCAAATAACCAATACTATATGTTAACATTTGGTAAAGTTCATAACTTTCAGCCCTCTCCCTGGGGGCTTCGAGGGATTAAGTCATCCTAAAAGACATAGTAATAATATTTTCGACCATGTTCGAAAAAAATGGCTATCTCAAAATTTTGATCAGGTGACTTTGGTAAAAAAATGAGCGTGGGAGGGGGCCTAGTTGCCCTCCATTTTTTGGTCACTTAAAAATGGCACTAGAACTTTTAATTTACTTTCCAATGAGACCTCCCACGATATTCTAGGACCACTGTGTCGATACGATCACCCCTGGGGAAAAGAAAAATAAAATAATAAAAATAAACACGCATCCGTGATCTTTCTTCTGGCAAAAAATGAAAAATTCCACATTTTTGTAGATAGGAGCTTGAAACCTCTACAGTAGGGTTCTCTGATACGCTGAATATGATGGTGTGATTTTCATTAAGGTTCTATATTTTTTAGGGTTTTTTTCCCCCTTTTTTCGAAAATCAGCCAAATTTTCTCAGGCGCTTAACTTTTGATAGGTAAGATTAAACTTGATGAAACTTATATATTTGAAATCAAAATTAAAATCTGATTCTTTTGATGTATCTATTGGTATCAAAATTCCGTTTTTTAGAGTTTCGGTTACCATTGAGCCGGGTCGCTCCTTACTTACAGTTCGTTACCACGAACTGTTTGATTACACAAAAACTTACTGTTACTAAAGCTAATATTACTACTATTAATTCTACTGATACTGCTACTACTTCTACTACTACAACTACTGGTGCTACTACTATTGATACTAAAGCTAAGCGTATTAAAGCAAAATTTCTGGGCAGTAATGAAACTGTATTGAACTAAATCGAAACTATTTCTATGCCCATATAGGTTGTCTAGAGAACGTACCATCAATGATTCAGGAGCAGTCGATGGTATTATGTTGAAACTTTCATTGTGTGTTGGTTTCTTCAGGGATGTTGAAGGAAACCAAAGGTGCTATGTGCATACTGTTACTAATGCTACTACTGCTACTACAACTATTGCTACTACACAAGCTAAGGGTATTAAGTGCTTTGAAAAATTATTTAGGCGGATGTTGAACTAAATCAAAACGAAATATGATCACGTAGTTATTAAAAATAATGACAAAGCAATACCTAAAACGGCTTATATTATTAAGTTAGACTCTTAAGGTTAAGTAAGGTTAAGAACTTTAAGTATATAAATATATATATATATATATATATATATATATATATATATATATATATATATATATATATATATATATATATATATATGTATATATATATATATATATATATATATATATATATATATATATATATATATATATATATATATATATATATATATATATATATATATATATATACGTGTGTCTATATATTTATATTAGGCAGGTTTTGAGGGTGGGGGGGGGAGGGCATAGCAAGCATGTATTTAGACTAACCTTGGGTTGGCTAATAAAAACAATCAGAAAAATACAAAAGAAGTTAAATATATGAAAAATATTCAAATATAATTAAAAAGCAACATCAAACTTTAAAAAAGCAGAAACTATTCTGCATATGGAGGCAATGACCCACTCCCCCTTCCTTAACCTTCTGGTTTTCACGCTAAAATTTGACTTTTTATCCTAATACCTTAAGAATGACTTGTCAAACACAAGGAAATAAAAATAAAAGGCTAAAGAAAGATCTTACAGAGCCATTGCTGCGTATGGGGCGTGGAATCGATGCTTCAGTTGCTCGACATTTGATTTACAAGGAGTATTGAATTGGAATAACAATTATTTTTAACGCACTATGAAACCGTAGCATAAAGAGCAGAGGGCTGAGGAAGGGATAGAACCCTCATATATGGAATGATATCTGTTCATTTTAAGATTTGATGCTGCTCTTTATTTAACTAAAAAAATAATATGAAGAAGATAAAAAGTTCCAATCTCTAGCAAATTTGCTGGAGGTAAGTAAAGTTACCTATCTCTATCTTGCAAATTTGTAAAGATCGAGTTTTAAAGTTTTTTTTACTAGCTATATGACCCAAATTCTACTACCAGTCTCAAATAATATATTATATGTTATAAGTAATACACGAAAATTCTAAGAAAAATATACCTGAATATTATATGAATAATGTGATAAAAATAATTATTTGTTTAAAAATAAAATAAAAAGATAAATAAACCTAGGACAAAGTAGTATAACCCAACCATCAGCCAAATACAAGTGTTCAAATTCATGCAAAATTATCATTAAAAAATGAATTACATTTTTTGCCGCGTAAAAGTGCAAGCAAAAGCATTTTATATAAGAAAATGGGGGAAACAACAGAAAGTGCACTTTATGGGAATGTGCTATCAAGTCAAATCTATTAAAAAAGCGATTATATATAAATATAAGCTTTTAAATGAGCCCTTAAACAGCTCTCTTTTGTTACAGTAGCCTTCTAGTTTCTTCTTGTCAGTAAGGGATTTGAAAAGCCCTGTCTTCATTATGGATTTTTCAGGCGAAGTCGGCGGAGTAAAAACAGCTTTTTACTCATCGAAAAACATGTACTGTTTTATGAAGCATGGATGATGAACTTTATGATATAGACTGAAAGTTTTTAGTAGCTCTCAAGGTCGTTTGCAGTGTTTTCTAGAGGTGTTTTTCAACTAAAACTAAGGAGTGCCATTAAAACTTAAAACGAACATACATTATTCCGTATAAATAAAAATGATCATGGCAGATTTGTTTCTACATTAAATTTTAATCAAAAACGAACAAAGATTAATTTTAAAAAACAAAGTTTTTCCGACGGAAGTAAAGAGCGAAGTTAAAACTTGAACCGAAGAAAAATTATTACTTCACAGCTTATCTAACATATATCAATAAAACTAGTACAAATAAACCAACTAAATGTTTCCCTATGTTTCTAGGATTATAAAAAACTAGTGCTTTACTGAAAACACAAAAGTCAAGTATAAAAAACAGGAATATTGATTTGAGAGTCAAAAGTAAGTATGTAGCCTGACAATAATAGAATAATCTTGAAAGTTTTTAATAGTCTTACACCAGTTGTGACATCAGTAACTTTCAGTATACAGAAACATTGGATTAATATATCAGGTACCATTTTGGTCTCGCCAGCTATAATATCAATAGTGAGTAACATACAATCTTAAATTGTAAGAAATATGCTTAAGTATTACTTGAATTGAAGATCAAATAAGATATAATTTGAACTTTGGAAATCCGGTTATTTCTCTCTATAGAACAGTGAATTTCAAGCTACAAATTCTAAAGCTAGTCTATAGTCCTAATACTATCAAAATGGCGTTACTTCGAACTTATCAACAAACTAATCATGACATGTTTTTTCAGAACCAAAATGAGAGCCAGTCATTGAACTGAGCCATTGTGCAGAAGTGATACCAAATTAAACGAAAACAAAATAAAGCAACCATCCTAAAATACTTTATTTTTATTCCGTAAAAAGTGTCCTTAATTGGTCCTAGAAACATAGGGAAACATAACTAGTTGGTTTATTTGTACTAGTTTTATTGATATATGTTAGATAGGCTGTGAAGTAATAATTTTTGTACGTTTTAAGTTTCAACCTTGCTCTTTACTTCCCTCAGAAAAACTTTGTTTTTCTAAATTAATATTCCCAAGTGATCACCTCCCATCAAGGCTTCCAGAGGAATACACACTTGTCTATATGGGTTTTGGCGCATTAAATTCCTTACCCAGCAAGTGGAATGGAAACAATATAAAACATATAGCCTAAAAGGGGATAATGGCTATAGGATCCAAAATAATGCGAATTGTTTTGCTGAATGACAACAGTCTATAAAAATCTACTTTAGCTACTACTAAGTAATACTCGTCGATTAAAAAAGCCAAGATTTATGAATGACCCGGATTGGGGTTGATTTTAACGTCACACTTGTGTTACAGAAGGGAAGTGAAAAAAACAAAACTCACAAAAAAGCCTATTTAAACACTACTTTATTCTAAATTATTTTCTAGTAATACAGAGTGCTTGTTTATGCTGCCTGATTCAGCTTAGAAACAAGAAAACAGATAGGTCTACTCAAGCTTTAGTATTTGCTAATTTCAAAGTAAAGTCTGCCTTAAATATTTCCTCTGCTTAGTCCATCATACAAATTAGACTTGAACTTTGAACATAGACCAATTTCCCAAATTTTGCATAGATATACAATAGGCCTACGGTAATAATATGTAATTCATTTTTGTTGACAGGTTTAACTAGAGCACGGATTGGGCATTACTTACCACCTATAGTTTCACAATATAGTGTAACATTATCTCCTTCATTGAACGGTCCAACATGAGACATGACTTCAAGTCCTCTATTTCGAACAGACAGCTTTTCTGGGGGTACTATAATAAAAAAAAATAACGATTAATAAAAAAAAACAGAAGCAACTCAAGATTAAGGAAGAATAATTTCTTGACGATAAATTGCAGTTCGAATAGGGATAATTCCTTTTATTAGACAGTGAAAACAAAATAAAAAAAATATGCGGGATAATTCGATCACCAGTGATTGTCATGGAAAGGCAGTGTTGTCTTGGATATTACCTACGAAGCCTTCATTAAAAAAAAAAAAAAATCAACCTGGACCTTCAGTAATATGCATATAACTATAGTCAGTTTGCGATTTTAGCCGTGTCAAAAACAAACAGGAATATCCTTTTAGCTGCGTTTTTTTTTCTTTTTAGGATACTCTCATTTTTTTTCAGTTTGCTTGTTGGTTGTTAAATGTAATTCAAATTAGTTCAACCATTGATTATAAACCCGAGGAATTTGTTGATACATCTGATTTCTAGCCAATATATACCCAACAGACGTTCTTTTTGTTTTTTTTTTTTATTGAATTCAAATCAATTTTACTGGTCGATACAAAACGTTAGGAGGGCTTTACACAACAGAAAGATCTCGAAGGTTTTTTAAAAATGTTCTAAAAAATAATCTCTTATAGGAAAATAATATAGTTTCTTTAGTAATCAACTTCAATTTTACACTTCTTTGACGAAAGAAACAGTTTTGGAACTTTCCCCTGAATTTCCTTGTATTCAGAATTGAATCAAGTGCATTGCGCCACCTCCAATGTTAAAACGATCAGATTGAGTCCCAAATCCTCTTAAGATTGGAACCCTTTAACATAATTTAAAAAATTAGTACATTTAAACTTTTTTTCAAGGCTACCGACCCTTCAGATAATTGCTCCAATACTTCCTAGTGATTAGGATCATTTGCATCTAAGTATATAGTTTGTTTTGATTTTCAATGGAAAGCTTTGCTTATACTTCACCAAATTTTTCTGTTAGTAGTAGTGTATTATCATACCTCCGTAAAAGAGATTTTTGGGCTGACTCAATGACGGACAATTTCGACTGAACTTGTATGCAAAAGGGAGGACTGATTTTGCTTGGACTCAGAGGCAAACAAGTGACCTAATCCTAATAGGCTTGCTTGCTTAGAGTGTCAGGCAGCCTACAGTGTTATAGGATCAACACATAATCATCAAGTGACCTGGACTTGCAGGTAAACGGGGAGACCTCTAGTTTTCCATGTGTTTTGGTAAACGGCATGGGCAAACGGCGGGAGTAGCTATGACTCTCAAATTGGACAAATACTAGTCTTAGCTTTCGGAGAGGCATGCCCGCCTAGAGTCTCAGACAGTTTTGCTGAGTTTTAGAATTGACAACTGACCTTCAAGTCACCTGGAATTGTAAGCAAACAATCGCCCAGTCCAAAGCCTAACAGGACTCGCCCGTCTGCCTGGACTGTCGGGCCAGGTTGAGCACCCAATTCATAAGCTCAGACAGTTGTGTTAACAAAAATAAATGAAATATTGGGTTTACCAAAAAGTTGCCTGAGTAAGTTGTTATTCGTACCCTTAGTCACCAATAATTGTTCTGGTGGTGATGGTGTATGCGAAAAAATACCACCAGTACCACTACTGGCCTCTGCTAGGGTATGGTATCGCGGGTCAGGCAATCACAAGGGTTCTACGTGTTCTTCCCGCACTGATATTGTAACTTGTTTGGGTACTACAATTGTATCACCTGTGAGGGGAGTTAATGCCGCAAACTTTGGCCCAAGGTGCCACGGCCTGTTTCACCACTAATAATTATATTCTTGAAGGGAGACATGTCCTCCGGTTGATACTACAATTAAGATAATTCTCAATACTCTCTTCCAAACCCCACCAGAGTTCGGGGAAATATAATCTTATGCAGTCGTAGCAAACAATTCACTTTTATTACCAATGTCAATTCCAAATATCAACTCTGGATTCTACACACGAACTCTAAACACGAACAAAATTAAATACGTATGCCGTTAAATTAATAGCCGTGCCATGCTGGTCAACCTTTACAACATAGTACACTAACAGTCAACTTCACAATCTCAATTAGCTTTCTGTCTTCCATATCTAACCAGTGCCTGTGCTATTTATTCCAGAGCTTCACTCACGATCAGTCACCATCCCACACGTCTCCACTGTAGAACAACAAGGGCCTGGATTGTATTGATATTAGCATGAGGTTAGAGATTTTGAAGAGTGAAAATCCACAAGATTAGCAGAAATAAGCGCTCTAATCTAATCGAGCAAATTCCTGGCCCAGTCAGAGTGAATTCAAATCCCCCATTCCACCAGCATAAATAAAACACACAAAAGGAACAATCAAACAGATTTGGGTATGTTTATTACGGGTTTCTTTCACGATTAATAAGAATTTTCTTGTTCTCAAAAATTAACATTTAAGAGAAGCGAAGAATCGAGATTCTGGAATATGAGACGACCCTAGACGTCAAGAAGGACTGGCTAAACTAGCCTTTTAACCTCTAACGATGAAAACAAATGAACATCTTAATTGAAACACAAATTGTCCCAAGGCATAACTTAAAATTAATCATGACCAAAAATACAAGGGTCTGCGAAAACGATTGAGGTAGATGGAAATCAGGTAAAAATCTGAGCAAACTATGAATCAGTGTTTTTCTGGGTCCCATCCCATGTAATACTCGATTGAAGAACGATTGTCGATGCCAATGGAAGATGAAGCTTTAATTAGTAGCTAAAAAAAATAAGGCTTGGAGGAAATAAGTGTCAATTCCCATGCAGGATAGGAACAGCAAATGGGTTTACCAGGTAGATTTGTCTAAAATATGAAGTGACGGGTAGTGGGAGAGAGTATCTCCCTAAGACTGAAGATTGGAAAGGCAAAGCTTCGGTAAAGGGACAGCAACTGGCCCATCAGATGTGCGTTGAGTACACCGGCTATCATTCATGGTCTCCCGAAGGGGCACCTCCCCCAAAAGAGACCAAAAACCTTTTAGAGCTGATAGGAACAATTCCAGATTCCTTCCCAAGTCTTCCCAATCCAGCCCAAAATTCAATGCCTCCCCACTTTTCCAAAACCCGTTGTAATCCATTCAATTCTACCTTTTTTCATCTTCTGCTTGTCCCCAATGGGACCAAGACTCCTTCGCCTCCCCCTCTAAGCTCATTTTTCCTCCCGTAGTTTTTTAATACTTCCAATTTTTACTTTCTGCCATCAGATACTGAATTTGTAAATCACTTTTCTTTTTTATTTATTTTTTCTTTTCCACCTTTCTCAAAATTTTCACTCACGCAAAATAAATCATCACCAAATGTGAAATGGATCCCATGTCTGCCTTCTTCTACTGTATTTCTTTATTGTAGTCACGTCTTATATATTTTTTTCCCTCTCTTAGTTTTATTTTCTTTTGCCGTGGTATCAAATAAATCGTCACTAAAAGGGAATTGAATTCTTAAATTTGTGTTTCGCTTTGCAGCTTTTTTTTTCTTTTAAGTTCTTTATTTTTACAGAAGAACTATACAAATCTGTTTCAAATGGGAATTTAATTGGCATACTTGATTTTTCATATTGGACCAGAATTTCTAGATCTTTCCAGGGGAAAGCGCGCACGATAAATTTGTTTTTTTTTTTCCTCTCTAGCACACTGAGTGCCCCAATCGGTGCATACTTGTCGGCTCCTTATATTCGGTATATGTGTTTTGAAGTTTGATATTTCATAAAAAAAATTCCCTATAAATCAATTTCGCGGTTCTCATTTTCTATGTAAGTTGGCCTAGTCTATTCCTTATACCCCACCATTATAGAAGTAACTTCTAGCGATAGGAGATTTCAGATATCTAAAGTCCTCTCCCACGAAATCATCTATTGAAAGAGTAGGTACTAAGCCTACCTTTATTATTTTTCTTATTGTTTTTCTTTCTTTACAATTTCTATTCTTACCCAAGCCGACGGGCATGGGTGTTTATCTCCATAAGAAATTAATGTTGTAATTGTATCCTATGGCTTATCTTTGTTCTATTAATCAGGTCAGTTCGCACATAGGTTTGGTCACTGTAGGAATCAATTAACATTTCAACTAATTTTCCATCCATTTTCCCGTGTATTTGCCTCATTCTGTTAACTCATCAATTTTTCCTTTACTATGGGCCATAGCCAAAGCTTTTATTTTATCGGTTGTTTCATCGTCTTTGTTGGGGTAATTTTTCGTAAAATTCCGTGGAGTATCACATTTTATTGTGATATTAGTATTCCGAACTGGAACATCAAGCATTTTGTTTTCTACACAGGATGACTTTGCCTCCCATTTTGGCTTTTGTTTTGCTCCACAGTCCCTCCTAGTGAACAAATTCACATGTATTTTCACTTTGGGATTTAATGTTTGATATGTCTCATTTTATCACAATCGATCCTTAAAAAAACTTCCTGATACAGGAGTTTAATAACAATTATCCTAAAACTGCCAGGTACATCCTCTATAAGAAAACCATATTCATAATCTTCAGCGACTTAACTCAAACCTCCTAGCCATATGATTTAGGAAACTCATTTATCACAATATCAGAACCTGAGGCGTTGTTATTTTTAATCATTTTAGTGCTGTCGCAAATTTTTCCTCAAAAAACAATTCTTCCTTTACATCCAAGATGTCATATACTTTTTTATTTTTGTCTCGATCTTTTCCTTTAATTCTATCCCGGTTTAGCGCATTCCCAAAATATTCTGTCCATCTCTTTTTAACTCTTTCCTTATCACTTATTGTGGCCCAATTCTTATCTTAAACTGGGACAAGTCCAGATTGACTGCTCCCTCTTTATTTATTAACATGCTCGTATGATATTTTATTATTTTGCAATCTAACTATATTTTCCAGATCTTCGATTCATACCTCTTTAGTTCATATTTTAATGATTTCTCTGCTTTCCTTGCATTTCTCTTGTTTTAATATGATCTATTACTCAGATAATTCTTGTACAAGCCCCTTCTCCTCTCTATTAAATCTAAAGCTTTTCCACTAATATTCCTAGCAACGTTCCTAACTTCCTTCCCTAAGACTTTCCATTTTTGTTTCCCTATCTATTCATTTGGTTCTTGCGTCTTTTTTCTACATTTTCAACACAATAAAACGTGATAGATTCACTTGTTCTCTGTGTTTAACATGATTACGTGGTTCATAAGGGTGGTTTGAGGACTTCTCCTATAACTGATTATTTGTTCTCCCCAAGTTGAGCTGTTACCTGCATTTCTTTTTCTTAAGACATCTGCCTCCTCTTGTGAAGTTTCATAGGTATATGTTCGGTCTGTTTTTTCAATTCCTTCTTTTTCAAGTAATGGAATTCTGTGTCATAGTCTATTACTGTCATTGCAAAATATCATGACAATGAGCAATTTCCTTATTTTTAAGTCAATGGATGTGATGTAATCGTCTCTTATTATGCTTTAGCTACCACAGCTACCATGATCTTCAAAGATAAGTTCGATGCATAATCATGCATATGATGATTTATTTTAGTATTTCAATTACTATGGGCTAGAGATAATTTTTTACTGTATATTCGTGTATGTTTTAGTATTTTAGTTACTATGGGCTGGAGTTCGTTCTGTACTATAATAATTCTTTAACATAAAATTCGTTAATCATATATGTTGATATATCCTGTATGGTCTAGTGGTTAGGATAGCTGGCTCTCACCCAGTTGGCCTGAGTTCCATTCCCAGTATGGGAAATTTTTACCTGTGATGATTTCTCAAGGAAAATAATTAGAATAAATTTGTGTTATACTATCTTATCTAAAGATAAGTGTGTGTTGCATCATCATTTATATAATGATTCCTTATAACACTTCAGTTACTATGGAGTACAGTTTATGAACTATGGACTATATTAGTGGGAATATGGAAACGCGCAAATTATATTAGTAAAAAGAAAATCCTTTTTCCTTCTTGGAAGTCAACTAAAACAACTACAACAGCTACAATAGATGGAAACAAGTAAATCGTCCCCCATGAGGTTGTGAAAATAGGTCTAAAAATCGGGTCTATAGGTCTAAAAATAGGTCTATGCATAAAATCGGGTTTGAAGTTTGAAACTGTGACTGTAGTAGATTGTGGATTGATAAATTCATTTCTATGTAAAAATGTACCAGTTTTCAGTTTAATATGTAAATGTACCAGCGTTCAGGTCTATATGTAAGTGTACCAGTGTTGAGTTTTACATGTAATCTAGCTACCGGTACAACCCTGATGGTGGTTACCGCTGAAACCCGGACTGGACGTGACCGTCTCTTCACGGTTGCTAGCTACCGCTGCAACCCAGATCCTTATCTCTCCTTATGTTGAAATTACAAACAGGAAAAAGCCTACGCTTCTTTCTTATTTTGAATAGTAAGAGACGAATTTCAGGGAATCAAGCAGCTAAGTAAGTCAAACATTGCACTATATCCTAGTAAAGTTTACCTATGACATTCCTGCCACTAAAGCTAAGGCTAAAACTATTAATAAATATTTCAGTTACTATGAGCTAAGGTTCATTCTTTATTACATGAATATAATCATTTAAGTACAAGATATTGTACTTTAAAGTATTTTGTTCCCTTGAAACCCTGCTTGGTACAGTGGATATCTTGTTGAAGTTCTACTCCGAAGGTTACACGTTCAATTCCTGCCGCAGGCAAATTTTACACATTTGTCAATTTAAAGTCTAAACAAAACTACTATTGATAACTACTACATGGGATTCTTTTGACTGACATAATTAGGACCTTGAATCCTATGATTTGATTTCAAATCCAGGTGGAGCCTTTTTATAATTTATGGCTTACTTATACTACCGTGTAGGTTTCTACCGTAATTCCTTCTTTTCAAAATTAAATTAATTACTATGTGCTAGAGTTCACTCTTTACCATACATTAGCTACCCCTGCAATTTTTTATGTAACCTTTAATATCTATAGACTAGACTAGAGTGATTTCTTTATCATAATACTGCTGAAACCAAGATTTGGTTACTATTGGCCTTGCTCATCTTTTAATAGATTGCAGCTATTTATTATGGGCTAGAGCTTGTTCTTTACTATAACTATTGCTAGTTTAATAGCTACCACTGCAACCCAGATTATTATGGGACTTGATCATCTCTTATTATAGCTTTTATAAAGAACTAAATTGGTCCTTTATGTCATGGGTCGGCAAACCACGGCCTGCTGGCTGCAAGCAGCCCGCGAAGCGTATTGGTGCGGCCCGCAAGAAGTTCGGTGCAACGTACCTGACGGACCATATTACTCACCATAACAATACACAATGAACTGAAAGGGGGTGCCATCTAGCATTTTGCCATATAAAATTCTCGAAAGATCCGTAAACCTCATCTAGCATAGTTAGTTTTATTTTCAACTATCCTGACCATTTTTTTTGGGTATGTTACAATTTTTGTTTTTGAGCAAACGTTTCTCAAAGTTTGGGAAATATCCCCCAAAAAATACTTTTGTCTTTGAAATTTCTTTGTTCATTCGCTTTCAGTTCAGTCAAATTTAGCGCTTGGGGAGCCAATGAAAGCCAGATAAGCTGGTCATTATAGGTGGTCATCATTTGGCGAAGCATTCAGAAGAAAAAACAACGCTTGATTTTGCAGATGGGTGTTATCTCGTATATAGTGGGACGGGAAAATATGGGACACATTGGGACATTTCCCAGCATGTACCAGGTGAAACCCATCTACAAAATCGAGGTTAATTTTTTTTCAAAAGGATGTAAGTACATCCAGGTTGTCAAAGGAGCATAAATACAATACCTCAGGAACAGAATAGGTATTAAGTTTCCCCTTTCAGGGAAACTAGAGGGGGCTAAATCAAAGGGTACATTACATATCCAGATTATCAAAAGGGTGTATGTGCAATATCCCAGGAAAAAAGGGGGTACATTGGAACTTTCAGAGCATATTATTGGGGATGTTGAACTAAATCAAAGACTCTATGTCCGTCCAAGTTTTTCGGCATATTATGGCATCTTAGGAACGGGTAAAGGTATTAAGTTGAAACTTAGGGACATCTTGAGGAAGATCTATAACTAATATGGATGTTGAAATGGTCTATCATAGGCAGCGCGCTAGCGCTGCCTAAGTAAAGAACGATGTGGCCACAATGTGTTTTTTTTTTCTTCTTTCTTCGACAGGCACTTCGTATCGAAGAAGTTGTCGTAGAAACTTCGAAAAGGGCTCATTCGATTGAAAATTGGGGTGGTTAGTGCCCTTTTTAACAGTCGAAAGTGATTGGAGGGCAACCAGCCCCGCCCCACGCCCATCATTCCCCCAAACACATCCAATCAAAATTTTGAGACAGCCATTTCGTTCAGCGTAGTTGATTTCCAGATAGAAAATATCTTTTTGAGGAGGACACTCCCCCACAACCCTCGAGGCAAGGGTTTTAAGTTATGCCCTGAGGGTATATAAGAACAATGAGAACAATATAAGAACCATATATTATTTTTTTACTTTAGAGCAGGGCACTTCATATGGAAGGGGTCGTCGTAAAGACTTCAAAAGGGGCTCATTTGATTGGAAATCGAGAGTTCTAGGGCTCTTTTTAATAGTCGAAAGTGATTGGAGGGCAACTTGCCCCCCCCCCACACCCATCATTCCCCCAAACACATCCAATCAAAATTTCGAGATATCCATTTTGTTCAGCGTAGTTGATTTCCAGATAGAAAATATGTTTTTGAGAAGGACACTCCCCCACAACCCTCAGGGCAAGGGTTTTAAGTTATGCCCTGGGGGCATATAAGGTTTTTATATAAGGCTTTGTCATAGAAACTTCAAAAAAGGCTCATTCGATTGGAAATTCAAAGGGCTAGTGCCCTTATAATGTTCGGAAGTGACTGGAGGGCAGCTAGCCCCCCCCCCACGCCCATTATTCCCCAAACAAATCCAATCAAAATTTTGAGATAGCCATTTTGTTCAGCGCAGTTGATTTCCAAATAGAAAATATGTTTTTGAGGAGGACACTCCCCCACTACCCTCAGGGCAAGAGTTTTAAATTATGCCTGGTTGGCATACAAGGTTTTACAGAAGGCGTTGTCGTAGAAACTTCAAAAAAGGCTCATTCGATTGGAAATTCAAAGGCATAGTGCTCCTTTTAATAGTCGAAAGGGATTGGAGGGCAACTAGCCCCCTCCCCCCACGCCTATCATTTCCCCAAACACATCTAATCGAAAGTTTGAGATAACAATTTTGTTCAGCGTAGTTGATTTCCAGAGAGATATATGTTTTTGAGGAGGACACTCCCCTACAACTCTCGGGGCAAGGGTTTTAAGTTATGCCCTGGGGGCATTTAAGGTTTTTTATTGAAATCTTTGTCGTAAAAACTTGAAAAAAGGGCCCATTCGATTTGAAATGCAAAGGGCTGGTACCCTTTTTAATAATCAAAAGTGATTTGAGGTCAACTAGCCCCCCCCCCCCTCACGCCCACCTTTTCCCCAAACACATCCAATTAAAATTTTTAGATAGCCATTTTATTCAACGTAGTTGAAAGTTTTGGAAATTAGGTCTTTAAGGATGACAGCCCCTCCCCCCACAGCCCTCAGGGCAAGGGTTGTAAGTTATGCTCAGGGGGCATATAAAGTTTTTAATGAAAGGCAACTAGCTTCAAGTGATTGGAGGGCAACTAGCCCCTCCCCCACGCCATCCTAAATGGGGTATACAAGGTTTTTATAGAAGGCGTTGTCGTAGAAACTTCAAAAGGGAGTCATTCGATTGGAAATTCAAAGGGCTAGTGCTCTTTTTAATAGTCAAAAGAGATTGGAGGGCAACTAGCCCTCCCGCACCCCTCATTCCCCAAAACACATCCAATCACAATTTGAGAAAGCCATTTTGTTAAGCGTAGTTGATTTTCAGATAGAAGATAGGTTTTTGAGGAGGACACTCCCCCACAACCCTCAGGGCAAGAATTTTAAGTTATGCCCTGGGGGTATATAAGGTTTACATAGAAGGTGTTGATCGTAGAAACTTCAAAGAAGGCTCATTCGGTTGGAAATTCAAAGGGCTAGTGCCCTTTTTAATAGTCAAAAGTGATTAGGGGGCGACTAGCCCCCCCCCCCCCTCACGCCCATCATTCCCCTAAACCCATGCAATCAAAATTTTGAAATAGCCAATCAGCGAAGTTGATTTCTAGATAGAAAATATGTTTTTGAGCAGGCCACTCCCCCACAACCCTCAGGGCAAGGTTTTAAGTTATGCCCTGGGGGCATATAAGGTTTTTATAGAAGGTGTTGTCGTAGAAACTTCAAAAAAAGCTCATTCAAATGCAAATTCAAAGGGCTAGTGCCCTTTTTAACAGTCAAAAGTGATTAGAGGGCAACTAGCCAGCCCCCTACGCCCATCATTCCCCCAAACACATCCAATGAAATTTTTGAGATAGCCATTGTGTTCAGCGTAGTTGATTTCCAGATAGAAAATATGTTTTTTAGGAGGATACTCTCCCACGGCCCTCAGGGCAAGGGTTTTAAGTCATGCACTGGGGGCATATAAGGTTTTTATAGAAGGCGTTGTCATAGAAACTTCAAAAGGGGCTCATTTGATTTGAAATTCAAAGGGCTATTGCTCTTTTTAATAGTCGAAAGTAATTAGTGATATTTTTGTTGTTTTTCTTGTTTAGACCAGGGCACTTCGTGTCGAAGGAGTTTTCATGGGAACTTCGAAAGGGGCTTATTCGATTGAAAATAGAAAGGGCTGACGCCCTTTTTAATAGTCGACTGTGATTGGAGGGCAACTAATACCCCTTCCACTCCCACCCTCCAATTTGCCCACTGTGTTTAAAAACTAAATGTTGCCTTAAGATTAAATCAAAAAGTGTCCTTAATTGGTTTGCTTTTACTGTACCAAAACTCCTATATTATTTTGTGTTTTAGTAAAGCGCTAGTTTTCTATAATCTTAGAAACACAGGGAAACATAATTAGTTGGTTTATTTTTACTATTTTGATTGATATGTATTAGATCGGCTGTGAAGCAATAATATTTGTCCGTTTTAAGTTTCAACTTCGCTCTTTACTTTCCTTGGAAAAACGTTGTTGTTTTAGTTTAATCTTTGCTCGTTTTTGATCAAATTGAATGTAGAAACAACCCTGCCATGATGTTTTTTATTTATACGGAATAATTTCTGTTCGTTTTAAGTTTTAATGCCATTCCTTAGTTTCAGTTGAAAACTTATGAAGCTATTTAAGGGCGCATTTAGAAGCATATATTTATGCCTAGTCACTTTTTATAAATTTGACTTGATAGCACACACATTCCTATAAAGTGCACTTTCCGTTTTTCCACCCATTTTTTTTCAAATGAAAAAAGTGCCTTTTTCAATGAAATAACCAAAAAAATGCGTTTTTCAAAACCTAGGCAGGATCAAAAAATAAGGGGGCAAGGACGTCCCTTCTCCGCAATATACTGCCATTAGAACTAGCACAGAGGCTTCATCGCAGAGTGACGTTTGGAGGTTTAATTCAAAAGTGTTGAGCATTCAAGCTTAATTTTTGGTAGATTTTTTGTTGAAAAGTTTTAGTTTTAGTCAATTTGTTTTCGCAATAATCATTTACTTTTAAGATGAGTAGGAGATTTATGAAACTTACACAGGAGGTTTGGAGGGGGGGGGGGTATATGTGAGGGGTTCTTATAAACCTCCAGTTAAGGGCTTTGGACCATAATTGTTGCAATGGTACCGTCTTCTGCCTCCAAACTCTTACACTTAGGAAGTGGCACCATAAGTGCCGTTTTTAGTGCTATACGGCACCTATAGATGGTAAAATTGATAAAAAGCACGTAGATATGAGTAATAGCTTAAAAATGAGTCTTCCTGGGATATCATAGGCAGCGCGCTAGGGCTGCCTAAGTAAAGAACGATGTGGGCACAATGTGTTTTTTTTTCTCCATACCCGGGCACTTCGTATGGAAGGAGTTGTCGCAGAAACTTGGAAAAGGGCTCATTCGATTGGAAAGAGGAGTGGCTAGTGCCCTTTTTAATAGTCGAAAGTGATTGGAGGGCAAATAGCCCCCCCAATGCTCATCATTCCCCCAAACACATCCAATCAAAATTTTGAGATAGCCATTTTCTTCAGCGTAGTTGATTTCCAGATAGAAAATATCTTTTTGAAGAGGACAATCCCCCAGGAGAACACTCCCCCAAAACCCTCAGGGCAAGGGTTTTAAGTATTGCCCTGGGGGCAAATAAGGTTTTCATAGAAGGCGCTGCCGTAAAAACTTCAAAACAGGCTCATTCGATTGGAAGTTCAACTACCCCCCCCCTCCCACGCTCATCATTCCCCCAAACAAATCCTATCAAAATTCTGAGATAGCCATTTTGTTCAACGTAGCTGATTTCCAGACAGAAAATATGTTTTTTGAGGAGGATACTCCCCCACAGCCCTCAGGGCAAGGGTTTTAAGTTATGTCCTGGAGGCATATAAGGTTTTTATAGAACGCGTTGTCGTAGAAACTTCAAAAAAAACTCATTCAATTGGAAATTCAAAGGGCTAAAACCCAAAACGAAAAGAAATTGCAATAAATAACCAAGTCGAACTCAAAACGAGCAGAAATTAACATTAGTTGGGCGCAAAACCCCTATGCCTTCCCAAGGCCAGAACAAAATTTGCACTTTACTGAAAAGCATACAAACGAATGTGCATTATCAGTTTAATGTAGGCCTACATGTACTGATATCTAGTCATAAAAATTTTCATATTATTTGATTCATTCAAGTTATAAAAGTAAAAAACATTTATATTTTTTCAGTAAAGTACAAATTTTGTTCTGGTCTTGGGAATGCGTAGGGGTTTTGCGACCACCTTAATTTCTGATCATTTTGAGTTTGACTCGGTTATTTATTGTAATTTTTGTTCGTTTTTGGTTTCATTTATTTATCGATGCTGATTTGTAGCAGTTTCATTGGTAGATTATTTTATTTTATTTTTGCTCATTTTTTGTTTAATGGAGTTCTTTACTTTTCTTTGAAAAACTTATTTTGTGGAAAAAGTTTTTTTTTAATTAATGCTTGGGAAAATGAGTGCATCACATTTGCAAAAATAGTGGATTATCTAAAAAGTAATGATAAGAAGGGACAAACCATGATTGAATAAAAAAATCCAAGGAGGAATCAAACGCAGGATAATCTAGTTTGAAGTCCAGCGCTATACTAAGAGAACCATGCCTCTAATAATCTAATTTAATATATTAATGTTTGTAGGACTTTAATTGCGTAGTTTATTAAGGGGGCCTGGAGGAGGAACCTGCGGAATTTGTTCTTGCAAACCTCGAGTTAAGGGTTTTGGATCATAATTATTATAATTATACCGTTTTATACTTTCAGTATTGTCTACTTTAGAAGTGGCACCAAAAGTGTTGTTTTTGGCGCTATATCTCACTTACGAATTGTAGAATTGATAAAAGCCCGTAGATATGAGCAAAAGCTTTCAAATGAGCCATTAAATATCCCTCTAAGAAGTTCTGGTAGCCACTAGCCCCAGCTTTTCCACTTCAGACATGGCACCAAAAGTGCCGTTTTTAGTACCATTTGAAACTTGCAAATGGCGGAACTTATAGGAAGAAGGTAAGTATGAGCAATGTTTTTCATATGAGCTATCAAAATTCTATCTACGATATTCTGGTTGCCCGCTAGCCCCACCCCTTGAGAAATGGCATAAAGTGTCCTTTTTGTGCCATATGGCAATTGCAGATTTTGGAATTTATATAAACCACGTATATATGAGAAACAGCTTTTAAATGAGCTCTTAAGCATCTCTCTATGATGTTCTAGTAGCCCGCTAGGCCTGGAAAAAAAAGAAGAAAAAAGACCGTTTTAAAGTTTTTAACTTTTAGTCACTACGGGCTGTGGTTCGCTCTTTACTAGGTTGCAGCTACCACTGCAACCATGATACCAAACAGTTGAGAAGTTTGCTGAATGTACGATCTGAGCAAACCGATTTCATAGCCAGGAGGATAAATAACGAGCAACGGAATGCATTGGACTTGTATAATTTAGGCTATATATTTGCGCATTAGGGGGGTGGGGGTAAGGTTAGGTTGAATTAGGGTTTTAACCCCTTTCTGAGATTTATTTTACCCCCCCCCCCCTGATCTGCAAATATTTACCCCGAATTAAATTATTACATAAACTAAAGTATTATATTTTCATCATGTTATGGCATCTTTCATTATGGTTAACCTAACAGCCCTTCTTGAGTGTGTTTGTATAATACATAAGTACCAGTAATTTTCCTTTCAAGAGGGCATAGACTAATGCTACCAATTTTCTGTGTGTTTTTAAGTTAATCGCTGATGGTGGAATTCATAGGAAGGGCGTAGAAAGGACTTAATTTAATATGGGGCAGGGGAGAGGCAGCTGCCACCTTCAGACCCAAGTTTGTCCCCCCCCCCAGACCTCATTTTGCCCCCCGGCTGAAATTTCGTTTCTGCAAAAAAAAATCTTGTCAAAAGTAAGATAAGACTTCATAATTCAAGCATCCAGAGAAGCAGGTCAGTTTTCTTTAGTATATCTTTGCCTCTATGGTAATATATGGCTCATTTTTCCATTTTCACTATCATTTTAACTTGATTTGGAAAAATTGGATCCAGCTTTGCCCCCCCCCCCACCCAAGGATTTTGACAAAATTACGCCACTCACGTAGATATGAGCAATATCTTTTATATGAGCTATTAAACATTTGTCTAGACACATGCGATACCAATACGCCCAATAACAGTACGCTCACACCGATACGCGTGATATAAATAAGCCCGATACCGATACAGTGTGCAGCCTTTTCTCCATGGAGTATGGAGGGTCGTATCATCACCAAAACCAAAGATATTTGACCTTTGAACTATGTTGAACAAAATGACTATCTCAAAATTGTGATTGGATGACTTTGTGGGGAGGGGACCTTTTGAGGAGGGGGGGGGGGGCTAGTTGTCCTCCAATATTTTTGGTCACTTAAAAAGGACACTAGAAAATTTAATTTTCGTTCAAATGAGCTATTATACATCTCTCTGTGATGTTCTGGTCACCCCCTAGCCCTGCTAGAAAAAAGAAAAAAAAAGAAAAAACAAAACGGGGGACGCATCAGTGCTACAACAAGGAAAAAGTCATTTTCTTTGTTGTTCAAGGGGGGTACTGTAATTTCTCTGTATAAGGTTTTCGACCACGGTGATTCCAATGGTACACTTTTCATTTTGATCTGATGTCATTTTCGAGGGGTTTTAGGCTTTTTTTCGAAATCATCATAAATTTCTTCTCACAATAAACTTTTACTTTTAAGACGAACCAAAATAATAGTCACCATTCCTCAATCAGTGTCAGATGGCAATTTGGAAGTTACGAATAGCAAGACTGATTTAAATCACGTAGATATGAGCAATAGCTTTCAAATCAGCCATTAAACATCTCTCTAAGAAGCTCTGGCAGTCCACTAGCCCCTAGCTTTTCAACTTGGGACGAAGCATAAATAGTGCCATTTTTAGTGCCATTGGGCAGTTGCAGGAGGTAGAATTTATAAATAAAATGTAGATATGAGAAATAGCTTTAATGTGAGCTATTAAACATCTGTCTACGATGTTTTTGAAGCCCACTAGCCCCACGCCTTGAGAAATGGCACATAATGTGCCATTTTTGCGCCATATGGCACTTGCAGATGGTGGAATTTATAAAAAGCACGTAGATGTGAGAAACAGCATTCTAATGAGCCAATAAGCATCTCTCTCAGATGTTCTGGTAAACCGCTAGCCCTGGAATAAAAAAGGAGAAAAAAAAGGGAGACAGATCAGTGCTACCCATACAAAAAAGTGATTTTCCTTGTTTTTAAGGTTGGGGACTGTAATTTCCCTGAATTAGTTTTTTGACTATGCTGATTCCAATGGTACACTTTTCACGCCATTTTCGAGGGGTCTCAGGATTTTTTTCGAAATAACTATAAATTCTTTTCCCAATAAACTTTTATTTTTAATACAAATTGAAACGATAGTTACCATTCCTGCGTCAGTGTTAGATAGAATTTTTTTCACAAGGCAGTTTTTGTCTAAACGCGTTTTTTAACTTTTGGTTACTATGGGCCGTGGTTCGCTCTTTACTAGGTTGCAGCTGCTGCTGCAACCATGATAAGGAAAATACAAGTTTTAATTTGTGACTGAGTGACCTGTTTCCAGTTTTCCACAACCATTTTTTCTGTATGATTTGGTTGGAGTAACGCAAAAAATCAAATTCTTCATAGTAATGAATGGTAAGTAAAAACGATCTTTGTCAATAATGAAATTGTAAGATCCTAACTATTGATAGCATTCAATCAAAGAATCAACTTTTTATGGTGATCCTGAATATGCATTTGTTTATTAGTAATTAGTGCAGCTATTAATACACAAGAAAGTTCGTTTAATTATAGAAAACACAAGGAAAACAACTTAATAAGGGGCAATTTCGGTAAAAATATGCCGTCAACTTTTGCTTGCATTGCAAGAGTACCCATGAGCTGATATATGAAGACACTATAGTCATAAATGTTTCCCCTGAACGGAATGCTGAGAATTTTTATATTTTCCCCCTGAACGGATACATTCTTTGCGTTTTATTATCATTTTTTTTCAGGGGTGATTGTATTTAGCCTATCTAGTTGTCACTTCGAAAAATTATTTAATGTTTTACACTTCTGAAGTAGGCCTTATAAGTGCATGCCAAATATATTGTTTTTTTGGTATTCTAAAAATGTTGACTTAAAAATTGTAATTGATTTTCTTCATTTTAGTTTTAATGTTTTAGTTTTAACAAACTATTTTGATAATGTGTTACTTTTTTATAAACAATTGATTCTAAAGGCATTAAATATGTTGGTGTTTGATAACCAAGTTCAAAACTGTGGAAATTGTTAAAAAAGGGATACCACCAGATGGCTAACTTGACAGTGTATGTATATACAAATCTTTAAATTAGCCAACCGGCCAACCAGTATTTTAAGCGTAGGAGTCCAGCTACACCTAAGGAAACATACTAAGAAAACAATTCTTAATACATAATAGTAGGGAAAGGGGTACCAGCCCTGATTACACATAATTTATGCACGTTTTTATGGTTTTTGTCACTGAGAATGAAAAAACAGGATTTTTCTCACTTTGATGTATTTTCATGGTTTCGTTCTGTTTGATGGTTAAGACACAGAGGGGAATGCATATGGCTTCACTTAGGGGAAGAGATGTATTGATCTAGGACAAGAGGGGGAAGTGAATTTCCAAGAAATTGATTTGCATAATCGAGGGGAATTATTGATCTACGAAAGGGGAATTAATTTGTTGTTTCTAAGGGGAATTATTGATTCACGAAAGGGGAATTAATTTGTTGTTTCTAAGGGGAATTATTGATTCACGAAAGGGGAATTAATTTGTTGTTTCTAAGGGGAATTATTGATTCAAGAAAGGGGAATTTATTTGTTGTTAGAAATGACATCACTTGTTTCCTAGGAATTATACGGGATTCTAAAGATATAAATTAATATTCTATTTTTTAAACACGGCTTCTTTGATCTTTAGGTCACAGAGATAAATTAATATTCTATTGAAACCTTAATAGTGTAACTAGGAACATCTATGAGATGAAGAGATTAACGCGTGAAAGGGTTTCCTAGGAATTTCAAATGTGACAGCGCAGGGATGTCAAAACAAAAGGAACACGCAGAAATTACGTTTAGGGATTATCTGGGCGAAACCGTTTTGAGACATTTTAGAAGATGATTTGGGTGAAACAGTTAGAGACATTTTAGAAGATGATTTTAGAAGATGATTTAGAAAATGATTTGGGGCGAAACTCTGTGGTCGTTTTAATACACAAGTTCTATTTGAACAGTGTTGTGAGGTCCTCTACCCAAAACCCAAAGGGCCATCCTACCCCAACCCCAAAGGGCCCTCCTACCCTAACCCCAAAGGGTCCCCCCAACCCCAATGGCTCCCCAGGGGCCCCCCGATCCCCCAAATGCCCCCGGGCTCCCAAAGGCCCCCCGGGTCCCCAAATACCCTCGAGCCCCCAGGGCCCCCAAAGAGCACCCAGGGCCCCCCAACTTTTTTTGCCCCCCATTTTTTAATACTTTTTTATTTGCGCATTTTGAGATACAAAAGGGCCCCATCCTCCCAACTTTTTGGCTCCCCCTCCCACCATTAGTGTTTTGTTCTGATTTACCATGTCACAGTTATATTCTCTTGATTTTTTAAAGTTCATTTTGATTTTCTTTCGTTGAAATGCAAGAGTTGGAATATTTCAGTAGTGTTTTGTCATGGTATACCTTGTCACAGTTACATTCTCTTAATTTTTCAAAGTTCATTTTGGAATTTTTACGTTGAAATGCAAGAGTTGGAATATTTCAGTAGTGTTTTGTCGTGGTTTACCTTGTCACAGTTACATTCTCTTAATTTTTCAAAGTTCATTTTGGATTTCTTTCATTGAAATTTAAGATTTGGAATATTTCAGTAGTCTTTTGTTGTGGTTTACTTTGTCACAGTTACATTCTCTTAATTTTTCAAAGTTCATTTTGGATTTCTTTCATTGAAATGCAAGAGTTGGAATATTTCAGTAGTGTTTTGTCGTGGTTTACCTTGTCACAGTTACATTCTCTTGATTTTTCAAAGTCCATTTTTGATTCCTTTCGTTGAAATGCAAGAGTTGGAATATTTCAGTAGTGTTTTGTCGTGGTTTACCTTGTCACAGTTACATTCTCTTGATTTTTCAAAGTTCATTTTGAATTCCTTTCATTGAAATGCAAGAGTTGGAATATTTCAGTAGTGTTTTGTTGTGGTTTACCTTGTCACAGTTACATTCTCTTGAATTTTCAAAGTTCATTTTGGAATTTCTCTTGTTGAAATGCAAGAGTTGGAATATTACAGCAGTGTTTTGTCGTGGTTTACGATGTCACAGTTACATTCTCTTAATTTTTCAAAGTTCATTTTGGAATTTCTCTCGTTGAAATGCAAGAGTTGGAATATTTCAGTAGTGTTTTGTCGTGGTTTACCTTGTCACAGTTACATTCTCTTAATTTTTCAAAGTTCATTTTGGATTTCTTTCGTTGAAATACAAGAGTTGGAATATTTCAGTAGTGTTTTGTCGTGGTTTACCTTATCACAGTTACATTCTCTTGATTTTTCAAAGTTCATTTTGGATTTCTTTCATTGAAATGCAAGAGTTGGAATATTTCAGTAGTGTTTTGTCATGGTTTACCTTGCCACAGTTACATTCTCTTAATTTTTCAAATTTCATTTTGAATTTCTTTCATTGAAATGCAAGAGTTGGAATATTTCAGTAGTGTTTTGTCATGGTTTACCTTGTCACAGTTACATTCCCTTGATTTTTCAAAGTTCATTTTGAATTTCTTTCATTGAAATGCAAGAGTTGGAATATTTCAGTAGTGTTTGGTTGTGGTTTACCTTGTCAGAGTTACATTCTCTTAATTTTTCAAAGTTCATTTTGATTTTCTTTCATTGAAATGCAAGAGTTGGATTATTTGAGTTGTTTTTTGTTGTGGTTTACCTTGTCACAGTTACATTCTCTTGATTTTTCAAAGTTCATTTTGAATTTCTTTCGTTGAAATGCAAGAGTTGGAATATTTCAGTAGCGTTATGTTGTGGTTTACCTTGTCACAGTTACATTCTCTTAATTTTTCAAAGTTCATTTTGGATTTCTTTCATTGAAATGCAAGAGTTGGAATATTTCAGTAGTGTTTTGTCATGGTTTACCTTGTCACAGTTACATTCACTTGATTTTTCAAAGTTCATTTTGAATTTCATTCGTTGAAATGCAAGAGTTGGAATATTTCAGTAGTGTTTTGTCGTGGTTTACCTTGTCACAGTTACATTTTCTTGATTTTTCAAAGTTCATTTTGGATTTCTTTCATTGAAATGCAAGAGTTGGAATATTTCAGTAGTGTTTTGTCGTGCTTTACCTTGTCACAGTTACATTCTCTTGATTTTTCAAAGTTCATTTTGGATTTCTTTCATTGAAATGAAAGAGTTGGAATATTTCAGTAGTGTTTTCTCAGGGTTTACATTGTCACAGTTACATTCTCTTGATGTTTCAAAGTTCATTTTGGATTTCTTTCGTTGAAATGCAAGAGTTGGAATATTTCAGTAGTGTTTTGTCGTGGTTTACTTTGTCACAGTTACATTCTCTTGATTTTTCAAAGTTCATTTTGGATTTCTTTCGTTGAAATGTTTTGTTGTGCTTTACCTTGACACAGTTACATTTTCTTGATTTTTCAAAGTTCATTTGGATTTCTTTCGTTGAAATGCAAGAGTTGGAATATTTCAGTAGTGTTTTGTCGTGGTTTACCTTGTCACAGTTACATTCTCTTGATTTTTCAAAGTTCATTTTGGTTTTCTTTCGTTGAAATGCAAGAGTTGGAATATTTCAGTAGTGTTTTGTAGTGGTTAACCTTGTCACAGTTACATTCTCTTAATTTTTCAAAGTTCATTTTGGAATTTCTCTCGTTGAAATGCAAGAGTTGAAATATTTCAGTAGCGTTTTGTCGTGGTTTACCTAGTCACAGTTACATTCTCTTAATTTTTCAAAGTTCATTTTGGATTTCTTTCGTTGAAATGCAAGAGTTGGAATATTTCAGTAGTGTTTTGTCATGGTTTACCTTGTCACAGTTACATTTTCTTGATTTTTCAAATTTCATTTTGGATTTCTTTTGCTGAAATGCAAGAGTTGGAATATTTCAGCAGTGTTTTGTTGTGGTTCACCTTGTCACAGTTACATTCTCTTGATTTTTCAAAGTTCATTTTGGAATTTCTTTCGTTGAAATGGAAGAGTTGGAATATTTCAGTAGTGTTTTGTCGTAGTTTACCGTGTCACATTTACATTTTCTTGATTTTTCAAAGTTCATTTGGATTTCTTTCGTTGAAATGCAAGAGTTGGAATAATTCAGTAGTGTTTTGTCATGGTTTACCTTGTCAAAGTTACATTTTCTTGATTTTTCAAAGTTCATTTTGGATTTCTTTCGTTGAAATGCAAGAGTTGGAATATTTCAGTAGTGTTTTGTTGTGGTTTACCTTGTCACAGTTACATTTTCTTGATTTTTCAAAGTTCATTTTGGATTTCTTTCGTTGAAATGCAAGAGTTGGAATATTTCAGTAGTGTTTTGTTGTGGTTTACCTTGTTACAGTTAAATTTTCTTGATTTTTCAAAGTTCATTTTAGATTTCTTTCATTGAAATGCAAGAGTTGGAATATTTCAGTAGTGTTTTGTCATGGTTTACCTTGTCACAGTTACATTCTTTTAATTTTTCAAAGTTCATTTTGGATTTCTTTCGTTGAAATGCAGGAGCTGGAATATTTCAGTAGTGTTTTGAAATGGTTTACCTTGTCAAAGTTATATTTTCTTAATTTTTCAAAGTTCATTTTGGATTTCTTTCGTTGAAATGCAAGAGTTGGAATATTTCAGTAGTGTTTTGTTGTGGTTTACCTTGTCACAGTTACATTTTCTTGATTTTTCAAAGTTCATTTTGGTTTTCTTTCCTTGAAATGAAAGAGTTGGAATATTTCAGTAGTGTTTTGTTGTGGTTTACCTTGTCACAGTTACATTTTCTTGATTTTTCAAAGATCATTTGGATTTCTTTCGTTGAAATGCAAGAGTTGGAATATTTCAGTAGTGTTTTGTTGTGGTTTACCTTGTCACAGTTACATTCTCTTGATTTTTCAAAGTTCATTTTGGATTTCTTTCGTTGAAATGTAAGAGTTGGAATATTTCAATAGTGTTTTGATGTGCTTTACCTTGTCACTGTTACATTCTCTTGATTTTTCAAAGTTCATTTTGAATTTCTTTCGTTGAAATGCAAGAGTTGGAATATTTCAGTAGTGTTCTGTCGTGGTTTACCTTGTTACAGTTACATTCTCTTGATTTTTGGAAGTTCATTTTGAATGTCTTTCATTGAAATGTAAGAGTTGGAATATTTCAATAGTGTTTTGATGTGCTTTACCTTGTCACTGTTACATTCTCTTGATTTTTCAAAGTTCATTTTGGATTTCTTTAATTGAAATGCAAGAGTTGGAATATTTCAGTAGTGTTTTTTCATGGTTTACCTTGTCACAGTTACATTCTCGTGATTTTTCAAAGTTCATTTTGGATTTCTTTCGTTGAAATGCAAGAGTTGGAATATTTCACTAGTGTTTTGTATATGGGTTGGTTTTTTAGAAGTCCATGAATTTCTCTTTGTTGGTTTGAATGTCTAAAGTGCTTGTCTTTATCTGTTTCTATGTCTGAATCTATTTGTTTACATGACTGGGTCGGTGTTAGGTTAGACTAGGTTAGCTAAGTTAGGTTAGGTTAGCTAAGTTAGGTTAGGTTAGATAAGTTAAGTTAGGTTAGGTTAGCTAGTAAACATTTCTCCATGTTCAAGTTAGGTTAGGTTAGCTTATCATGAGCGCTCATGATAAGCTAACCTAACTTAAGCATGATACAAAGTCGACCTGGGAGGATTTTCCGGCGAGTATGGTTAGGTTAGGCTAGGCTAGATCAAGTTAGGTTAGGTTAAGTTAGGTTAGATTAGGTTAGCCTATGTACGCGCGCGTACGTAGGCTAACCTAACTTAACTTAACCTAACCTAACTTGATCTAGCCTAACCTAACTTAACCATACTCGCCGGAAAATCCTAGATTAGGTTAGCCTACTTACGCGCGCGTACGTAGGCTAACCTAACCTAACATAACTTAACCTAACCTAACTTGATCTAGCCTAACCTAACCTAACCATACTCGCCTGAAAATCCTCCCAGGTCAACTTTGTATCATGCTTAAGTTAGGTTGGCTTATCATGAGCGCTCATGATAAGCTAACCTAACCTAACTTAGACATGGAGAAATGTTTACTAGCTAACCTAACCTAACTTAACTTAGCTAACCTAACCTAACTTAGCTAACCTAATCTAACCTAACACCAACCAAGTCATGTAAACAAATAGATTCAGACATAGAAACAGATAAAGACATGCACTTTATACATTCAAACCAACAAAGACAAATTCATGGACTTGTAAAAAACCAACCCAGATACATAACACTAGTGAAATATTCCAACTCTTGCATTTCAACGAAAGAAATCCAAAATGAACTTTGAAAAATCACGAGAATGTAACTGTGACAAGGTAACCATGACAAAACACTACTGAAATATTCCAACTCTTGCATTTGAATGAAAGAAATCCAAAATGAACTTTGAAAAATCAAGAGAATGTAACAGTGACTAGATAAACCATAACAAAACACTAATGAAATATTCCAACTCTTGCATTTCAATGAAAGAAATTCAAAATGAACTTTGAAAAATCAAGAGAATATAACTGTGACAAGGTAAACCACGACAAAACACCACTGAAATATTCCAACTCTTGTATTTCAATGAGTGAAATTCAAAATGATCTTTGAAAAATAAAGAGAATGTAACTGTGACAAGGTAAACCACGACAGAACACTACTGAAATATTCCAACTCTTGCATTTCATCGAAAGAAATTCAAAATGAACTTTTAAAAATCAAGAGAATGTAACAGTGACAAGGTAAAGCACATCAAAACACTATTGGAATATTCCAACTCTTACATTTCAACGAAAAAATCCAAAATGAACTTTGAAAAATCAAGAAAATGTAACTGTGACAAGGTAAAGCACAACAAAACACTACTGAAATATTCCAACTCTTGCATTTCAACGAAAGAAATCCAAAATGAACTTTGAAAAATCAAGAAAATGCAAGTGTGACAAGGTAAACCATAACAAAACACTACTGAAATACTCCAACTCTTGGATTTCAATCAAAGAAATCCAAAATGAACTTTGAAAAATCAAGAGAATGTAAGTGTGACAAGGTAAACTACGACAAAACACTGCTTAAATATTCCAACTCTTGCATTTCAATGAAAGAAATTTCAAAATGAACTTTGAAAAATCAAGAGAATGTAACTGTGACAAGGTAAACCACAACAAAACACTATTGAAATATTCCAACTCTTGCATTTCAACGAAAGAAATCCAAATGATCTTTGAAAAATCAAGAAAATGTAACTCTGACAAGGTAAACCACAACAAAACACTACTGAAATATTCTAACTCTTGCACTTCAACGAAAGAAATCCAAAATGAACTTTGAAAATTAGGAAAATATAACTGTGACAAGGTAAACCACAACAAAACACTACTGAAATATTCCAACTCTTGCATTTCAACGAAAAAATCCAAACTGAACTTTGAAAAATTAAAAGAATGTAACTGTGACAAGGTAAATCATGACAAAACACTACTGAAATATTCCAACTCTTGCATTTCAATGAAAGAAATCTAAAATGAAGTTTGAAAAATCAAGAGAATGTAACTGTGACAAGGTGAACCACAACAAAACACTACTGAAATATTCCAACTCTTGCATTTCAACGAAAGAAATCCAAAATGAACTTTTAAAAATCAAGAAAATGTAACTTTGACAAGGTAAACCACAACAAAACACTGCTGAAATATTCCAACTCTGGCATTTCAACGAAAAAATCCAAAATGAACTTTGAAAAATCAAGAAAATGTAACTGTGACAAGGTAAACCATGACAAAACACTACTGAAATATTCCAACTCTTGCATTTCAACGAAAGAAATCCAAAATGAACTTTGAAAAATCAAGAGAATGTAAGTGTGACAAGGTAAACTACGAGAAAACACTACTGAAATATTCCAACTCTTGCGCTTCAACGAAAGAAATTCCAAAATGAACTTTGAAAAATCAAGAGAATGTAACTGTGACAGGGTGAACCACAACAAAACACTGCTGAAATATTCCAACTCTTGCATTTCAACGAAAGAAATCTAAATGAACTTTGAAAAATCAAGAAAATGTAACTTTGACAAGGTAAACCACAACAAAACACTGCTGAAATATTCCAACTCTTGCATTTCAACGAAAGAAATCCAAAATGAACTTTGAAAAATCAAGAAAATGTAACTGTGACAAGGTAAACCATGACAAAACACTACTGAAATATTCCAACTCTTGCATTTCAACGAAAGAAATCCAAAATGAACTTTGAAAAATCAAGAGAATGTAAGTGTGACAAGTTAAACTACGATAAAACACTACTGAAATATTCCAACTCTTGCGCTTCAACGAAAGAAATTCCAAAATGAACTTTGAAAAATCAAGAGAATGTAACTGTGTCAAGGTAAAGCACAACAAAACACATTTCAACGAATGAAATTCACAATGAACTTTGAAAAATCAAGAGAATGTAACTGTGACAAGGTAAACCACAACAAAACACTACTGAAATATTCCAACTCTTGCATTTCACGAAAGAAAACCAAAATGAAATTTGAAAAGTCAAGAGAATGTAACTGTGATAAGGTAAACCACGACAAATTACTACTGAAATATTCCAACTCTTGCATTTCAACGAAAGAAATCCAAAATGAACTTTTAAAAATCAAGAGAATGTAACTGTGACAAGGTAAACCACGACAAAACACTACTGAAATATTCCAACTCTTGCATTTCAACGAATAAAATTCAAAATGAACTTTGAAAAATCAAGAGAATGTATCTGTGACAAGGTAAACCATGACAAAACACTACTAAAATATTCCAACTCTTGCATTTCAACAAAAGAAATTCAAAATGAACTTTGAAAAATTAAGAGAATGTAACTGTGACAAGGTAAACCACGACAAAACACTACTGAAATATTCCAACTCTTGCATTTCAATGAAAGAAATCCAAAATGAACTTTGAAAAAAATTAAGAGAATGTAACTGTGACAAGGTAAACCACAACATAACACTACTGAAATATTCCAACTCTTGCATTTCCACGAAAGAAATTCAAACTGAACTTTGAAAAATCAAGAGAATGTAACTGTGACAATGTAAACCAAAACAAAACACTACTCAAATAATCCAACTCTTGCATTTCAATTAAAGAAAATCAAAATAAACTTTGAAAAATTAAGAGAATGTAACTTTGACAAGGTAAACCACAACAAAACACTACTGAAATATTCCAACTCTTGCATTTCAATGAAAGAAATTCAAAATGAACTTTGAAAAATCAAGGGAATGTAACTGTGACAAGGTAAACCATAACAAAATACTACTGAAATATTCCAAATGTTGCATTTCAATGAAAGAAATTCAAAATGAACTTTGAAAAATCAAGAGAATGTAACTGTGACAAGGTAAACCACGACAAAACACTACTGAAATATTCCAACTCTTGCATTTCAACGAAAGAAATCCAAAATGAACTTTGAAAATTAAGAGAATGTAACTGTGACAAGGTAAACCACGACAAAACACTACTGAAATATTCCAACTCTTGCATTTAAACGAAAGAAATCCAAAATAAACTTTGAAAAATTAAGAGAATGTAACTGTGATAAGGTAAACCACGACAAAACACTACTGAAATATTTCAAATCTTGCATTTCAACGAGAGAAATTCCAAAATGAACTTTGAAAAATTAAGAGAATGTAACTGTGACATGGTAAACCACAACAAAACACTACTGAAATATTCCAACTCTTGCATTTCAAATAAAGAAATTCAAAATGAACTTTGAAAAATCAAGAGAATGTAACTGTGACAAGGTAAACCACAACAAAACACTACTGAAATATTCCAACTCTTGCATTTAAATGAAAGAAATTCAAAATAAACTTTGAAAAATCAAGAGATTGTAACTGTGACAAGGTAAACCACGACAAAACACTACTGAAATATTCTAACTCTTGCATTTCAACGAAAGAAATCCAAAATGAACTTTGAAAAATAAAGAGAATGTAACTTTGACAAGGTAAACCACGACAAAACACTACTGAAATATTCCAACTCTTGCATTTCAATGAAAGAATCCAAAATGAACTTTGTAAAATTAAGAGAATGTAACTGTGACAAAGTAAACCACAACAAAACACTACTGAAATATTCCAACTCTTGCATTTCAACGAAAGAAAATCAAAATGAACTTTAAAAATCAAGAGAATGTAACTGTGACATGGTAAACCAGAACAAAACACTAATGGTGGGAGGGGGAGCCAAAAAGCTGGGAGGATGGGGCCCTTTTGTATCTCAAAATGCGCAAATAAAAAAGTGTTAAAAATGGGGGGGCCTGGGGGCTCTTTGGGGGTCCTGGGGGCTCGGGGATATTTGGGGGCCCGGGGGGCCTTTTGTGGCCCGGGGGCATTTGGGGGCTCAGGGGGCCCTGGGGGGCATTGGGGTTGGGGGTTGACCCTTTTGGGTTTGGGTAGGAGGGCCCTTTGGGGTTGGGGTAGGATGGCCCTTTGGGGTTGGGTAGAGGACCTCACAACATTGTTATAATAGAACTTGTGTAATACAACGACCACAGAGTTTCGCCCCAAATCATCTTCTAAATCATCTTCTAAAATCATCTTCTAAAATGTCTCTAACTGTTTCGCCCAAATCATCTTCTATAATGTTTCAAAACGGTTTCGCCCAAATAATCCCTAAACGTAATTTCTGCGTGTTCCTTTTGTTTTGACATCCCTTCGCTGTCACATTTGAAATTCCTAGGAAACCATTTCCTGCGTTAATCTCTTCATCTCATAGATGTTCCTAGCTACACTATTAAGTTTTCGACAGAGTATTAATTTATCTCTGTGACCTAAAGATTAAAGAAGCGGTATTTAAAAAATAGAATATTAATTTATCTCTTTAGAATCCCGTATAATTCCTAGGAAACAAGTGATGTCATTTCTAACAACAAATAATTTCCCCTTTCTTGAATTAATAATTCCCCTTAGAAACAACAAATTAATTCCCCTTTCGTGAATCAATAATTCCCCTTAGAAACAACAAATTAATTCCCCTTTCGTGAATCAATAATTCCCCTTAGAAACAACAAATTAATTCCCCTTTCGTAGATCAATAATTCCCCTAGATTATGCAAATCAATTTCTCGGAAATTCACTTCCCCCTCTTGTCCTAGATCAATACATCTCTTCCCCTAAGTGAAGCCATGTGCATTCCCCTCTGTATCTTAACCATCAAACAGAACGAAACCATGAAAATACATCAAAGTGAGAAAAATCCTGTTTTTTCATTCTCAGTGACGAAAACCATAAAAATATGCATAAAATATGTGTAATCAGGGCTGGTACTCCTTTCCCTACTCATAATATGTAGAATTATCCTAGTTAACACATTTTTCGGGGGGGGGGGCCTTTATTTTCACTTCTTTGCTTGTTTTTCTAGTTTTTCTAAGAAATTCATGAATTTCTTAGAGCCTATATATCTACAGAATATAAACCCCCACCCCCCTAATGCATAAATATATACCTAGAATTGCATCTTCAATCTAAATAAAATAACTATTTGCATCACAAATGAACTTTACTCCCATATTAGCCATGTGGTGGATGTCCGTTAAAAAATATCCGTCCAACGCTTCAGCATTGCTCAACAGAACTGAATGCTGGGAGTTTATATCTCATTTTTTGTAATTAGTCTATTGTTTATTGTATTTTTTTGTAATCAATTACTTTTTTTCGTTTTTATATACTTTTACTTTAATTGACATATTTTTTTTCATTGCCTTTAGAAAAATGTTTTGTCTCTAAGCTTCATTAAATAAAAAAAAGATTTTTCAACTGAAAGCAAGGAGCAACATTAAAACTTAAAACAAACATAAATTATTACGTATATTAGGGGGGTTGCCTCCCTCCTCAACGCCTCGCTCTCCACACTACAGTTATTTAGCCCTTTAGAAAAAAGCCACCTATCGTTCCAATCAAACGACCCTTGTGTTTCAGTTGTTTTTAAAGAATTGGAACAAAATTTTAACTTTAGCGTAAAGAGCAAGGTGCTGAGGAGTAGAGATGACCCTAAAGCTCCCACGAGTCACCCGTGCTGCCACCTATAACTATTTTACATGGTTTAATGGGGACAGGGTCAATGACCTCTTTCTCCAGGTGTGTTTTTGGCACGCTCTCAGCGAATGCCAAGGTCAATGTTGTTGTTGTTGTTTTGGGCACGCGATAGAGTCATTAGGGAGAACACGTCGTTAATGGGGTCAATGTTATTGTTGTTGTTTTGAGCACGCGATAGAGTCATTAGGGAGAACACGTGGTTAATGGGGTCAATGTTGTTGTTGTTGTTTTGAGCACGCGATAGAGTCATTAGGGAGAACACGTGGTTAATGGGGTCAATGTTGTTGTGGTTGTTTTCTGCACGCAATAGAGTCATTAGGGAGAACACATGGTTAATGGGGTCAATGTTGTTGTTGTTGTTTTGGGCACGCGATAGAGTCACCAGGGAGAACACGTGGTTAATGGGGTCAATGTTGTTGTTGTTGTTTTGAGCACGCGATAGAGTCATTAGGGAGAACACGTGGTTAATGGGGTCAATGTTATTGTTGTTGTTTTGGGCACACGATAGAGTCATTAGGGAGAACACATGGTTAATGGGGTCAATGTTATTGTTGTTGTTTTGGGCACGCTCTCAGCGAATGCCAAGGTCATTAACCAAATCGTTTCCGGGCAAAGTTAATGACACTTCCTTCCTGTTCTTGTTCAAGCCAAATGATATGAGTTTCCGGGGAACACCAGTGCTGTCAGTCATTAATCAAATTGTTTCCGGGAAACAGTTAATTAATGTCTGGAGTTCTTCCAGAAGAATCGTTTCCGAGGCAAAGTTTTGATTTTAGCGATGAATTGTTTTAGCGCGGGAATCAGGTTTCCAAATAATTGAAATGCGCCAGCGCAGGGATGCGAAACAAAAGGAACATGCTGAAATTCCGTTTAGGGATTATTTTGGCGAAACCGTTTTAGCCATTTATGGAATTATTTCGGCGAAACAGTTAGAGACATTATAAAATATGATTTAAAAGATGTTTTGGAAGAGGTTTTGAGTGTGGTCGTTATAATACACAAGTTCTATTTGAACAGTGTTGTGAGGTCCTCTACCACAACCCAAAGGGTTCCAATCCCCCTACCCCAACCCAAAATGGTTCCAATCCCTCTACCCCAACCCCAAAGGTCCACCGGGCTCCCAAAGGGCCACCCGGCCCTCAAGTGCCACCCAGACCCCCAAAGGCCCTCCCCAGACTCCCAAAGGCCCTCCCCCCATCCCCAAAGGTCCACCGGGCTCCCAAAGGACCAATCGGTACTCAAGGGTCCCCTCAGACCCCCAAAGGCCCTCCCTGGACCCCCAAAGGCCCTCCCCCCATCCCCAAAGGTCCCCCGGGCTCCCAAAAGACCACTCAATCCTCAAGGGCCCCCAGATCCCCAAACGCCCTCCCCGGGCCCCCCAAAGAGTCCTCTCTCCATTTTTTAAATACTTTTTTTATGGCTTTATTATATCTTTTCTTAACAAGTTCCTTTCATAATGTCATTCCTAAACCCATTTTCCAACCTCAAAGAGTCCCCTCCCCATTTCGTAAATACTTTCTTGAATTTTTTAACATGGTATTTTTTTAACTTTTTTACGTATCTTAAAATGACATGAACACAAAAAAAACTCACACACACACACACACACACACACACAAAAACTTACACACACACATACACAAAACTTGCACACACACACGAAAACTTACACACACACGCCAAAACTTACACAAACAAAAACTTACACACACACACACAAACTTATACACACACACACAAAAAACTTACACCCACATACAAAAGCTTACACACAAAAAAACTTACACACACACACAAAAACTTACACCCACACGCAAAAACTTATATGCACACAAAAACTTACATGCACACAAAAACTTACACACACACAAAAACTTACACACACACAAAAAAACTTACACACACACACACAAAAACTTACACACACGCACAAAAACTTACACACACACACAAAAACTTACACACACACACGAAAACTTACACACACACACACGAAAACTTACACACACACGCCAAAACTTACACACACACAAAAACTTACACACACACACACACAAAAACTTACACATGCACACGAAAACTTACATGCACACAAAAACTTACATGCACACAAAAACTTACACACACACACAATTAGACAAAAAAATTGCGATATTTATGCACAGTTATGTTTAAGCAATAAATATCTTAAGCCTCAATCGTTTTTATTCTTTAGAATAGTCCATCGCCATGAAAATTATACTTTCAGATTCAACATGTCAGGGAACAAAACTTTCAGGTTCAGCATGTAAGAGAACCCTAAATGCTCATCCCAAAAAAGGTAAGTTAACCCTAAACGCTTAAAGAATTTCGTCACAAAACTTACACACACACACGAAAACTTACACACACACGCCAAAACTTACACACACAAAAACTTACACACACACACACAAACTTACACACACACACACAAAAAACTTACACCCACACACAAAAGCTTACACACACAAAAACTTACACACACACACACAAAAACTTACACCCACACGCAAAAACTTACATGCACACAAAAACTTACATGCACACAAAAACTTACACACACACAAAAACTTACACACACACACAAAAACTTACACACACACACACAAAAACTTACACACACTCACAAAACTTACACACACACACAAAAACTTACACACACACACGAAAACTTACACACACATACACGAAAACTTACACACACACGCCAAAACTTACACACACACAAAAACTTACACACACACACACACAAAAAAACTTACACATGCACACAAAAACTTACATGCACACAAAAACTTACATGCACACAAAACTTACACACACACACAATTAGACAAAAAATTACGATATTTATGCACAGTTATGTTTAAGCAATAAATATCATAAGCCTCAACCGTTTTTATTCTTTAGAATAGTCCATCGCCATGAAAATTATACTTTCAGATTCAACATGTCAGGGAACAAACTTTCAGGTTCAGCATGTAAGAGAACCCTAAATGCTCATCCCAAAAAAGGTAAGTTAACCCTAAACGCTCAAAGAATTTCTCTGAAATTACACTTTCAGGCTCAGCATGTAAGAGAACCATAAATGCTCATCCCAAAAAAAGGTAAGTTAACCCTAAACGCTTAAGGAATTTCTCTGAAATCACACTTTCAGGTTCAGCATGTAAGAAAACCCTAAATGCTCATCCCAAAAAAAAGGTAAGTTAACCCTAAACGCTTAAAGAATTTCGTCACAAAACTTACGCACACACACGCCAAAACTTACACACACAAAAACTTACACACACACACACACACACAAACTTACACACACACACACACACAAAAAAAACTAACACCCACACACAAAAGCTTACACACACAAAAACTTAGTCACACACACACATAAAAACCTACACCCACACGCAAAAACTTACATGCACACAAAAACTTACATGCACACAAAAACTTCACACACACAAAAACTTACACACACACACACACAAAAACTTACACACACACACAAAAAAAAAACTTACACACACGCACAAAAACTTACACACACACACACACACACACACACAAAAACTTACACAAACACACACACACACGGAAACTTACACACACATGCCAAAACTTACACACACACAAAAACTTACACACACACACAAAACTTACACATGCACACGAAAATTTACATGCACACAAAAACTTACATGCATACAAAAACTTACACACACACACAATTAGACAAAAAAATTACGATATTTATGCACAGTTTCAACTAACTACGGCTAAGCATGTTAAAGGCGAGCCATTTTCTTGCGAGAAAACAAAAATCAGAACACACACACACCTTAGAAAATATAGCCTCCTTTGAAGTTGCAACCGTCTTTAAGAATCGACAGATTGTTAATGCTTAAACTTTTACGTTTCTTATAAAGTAATAAACAGGATTACTTAATATTTTTCAATATAACCATAATTTTCTTGTATAAAATTCATCAATTAGCCGGATATGGTTTTTTTTACATGCGGGGAGAGATTTAATGTCCATGGTAGAAGTCTATACAAGATTTAATGTCATTGGTAAAAGCTTACATGAGATTTAATGTTCTTGGTAAAAGCCTGTACGTAATTTAATGTCCAGTTTTTATAAAGGGGGGAGGGGGGAATTATGTGCTATTAATGAAAATGACGCCACATCAACCGAAAACCGTCAACGCGAACTCCGATTAACCATCACCAAAGTGTCACAATACCATCAGTGCACCAACACCTCTCGGAAAATAGGGGGGTAAAGGTCAACTGCGAAGATATTTAGCCTACAGAAAAAATTGCTCATTGTTCCTTTAGTAGCCACACAATTAGACTAAAAATTACGATATTTATGCACAGTTTCAACTAACTACGGCTAAGCATGTTAAAGGCGAGCCATTTTCTTGCGGGAACACAAAAATCAGAACACACACACGCACAAAAACTTACACACACACAAAAATTTACACACACACAAAAACTTACCCACACACACAAAAACTCACACACACACACACACAAAAAAACTTACACACACAAAAACTTACACACACAAAAAAAAATTACACACACACACGCACAATTAGACAAAAAATTACGATATTTATGTACAGTTTCAACTAACTACGGCTAAGTATCTTAAAAGGCGAGGTATTTTTCTTGCGAGAACACAAAAAATCATTAAGTGGTATTAATGAAAATGATGATAATCAACCGAAAACCGTCAACGAGAACACCGATTAACCATCACCAAAGCATCACAATGCTGTCAGTGTGTCAACACCCCTCGGAAAATAGGGGGTAAAGGTCAACTGCGAAGATATTTAGCCTACAGAAAAAATTGCTCATTGTTCCTTTAGTAGCCACACAATTAGACTAAAAATTACGATATTTATGCACAGTTTCAACTAACTACGGCTAAGCATGTTAAAGGCGAACCATTTTCTTGCGAGAACACAAAAATCAGGACACACACACACAAAAACTTACACACACACAAAAACTTACACACACACAAAAACTTACACACGCACAAAAATTTACACACACAAAAAAAATTACACACACAAAAAAAAATTGCACACACACAAAAATTCACACACACACACACACAATTAGACAAAAAATTACGATATTTATGCACAGTTTCAACTAACTACGGCTAAGTATCTTAAAAGGCGAGGTATTTTTCTTGCGACAACACAAAAAATCATTAAGTGGTATTAATGAAAATGATGATAATCAACCGAAAACCGTCAACGAGAACACCGATTAACCATCACCAAAGCATCACAATGCTGTCAGTGTGTCAACACCCCTCGGAAAATAGGGGGTAAAGGTCAACTGCGAAGATATTTAGCCTACAGAAAAAATTGCTCATTGTTCCTTTAGTAGCCACACAATTAGACTAAAAATTACGATATTTATGCACAGTTTCAACTAACTACGGCTAAGCATGTTAAAGGCGAACCATTTTCTTGCGAGAACACAAAAATCAGGACATACACACACAAAAACTTACACACACACAAAAACTTACACACACACAAAAACTTACACACGCACAAAAATTTACACACACACAAAAACTTACCCACACACACAAAGACTCACACACACACACAAAAAAACTTACACACACATAAAAACTTACACACACACAAAAACTTACACACACAAAAAAATTACACACAAAAAAAAATTTACACGCACACACACAATTAGACAAAAAATTACGATATTTATGCACAGTTTTCAACTAACTACGGCTAAGTATCTTCAAAGACGAGGTATTTTTCTTGCGAGAACACAAAAAATCATTAAGTGCTATTAATGAAAATGATAAAAAGTGCGTGCAGAAAAAAGCAAATATAATAGTCGTTTAAAATCTCCCCCCCCCAAACTCAAATTTCTGGGGGGAGGCATATTTTCATTGTATTTTGAATATTTTCCTTTGGAAAACACACCGAAAAGCCATATTAAGGGCTAAATTTGTAAGTTTTTCACTGACAATTCCTTTTTAGCCAAACCTTGACCTCCCTAATTAAAGGATATGAATTAGAACCATGGGAACGTAATTTCGTCGTATTTTGCGTATTTTCGTTGGAAAAAACACTGAAAAGCCATATTAAGAGCTATATTTTTGAGTTTTTCACTGAAAATTCCTTTTTTTTGCCAAGCCTTGACCTCCCTAATTAAAGAATACGAATTAGAAGCATGGGAACGTAATTTCATCGTATTTTGCATTTTTTCTAACTTTTGTGTGTTTTCGCAATAGAATGGCTCAATTGTGAGTTTTTCACTGACAGTTCCTTTTTAGCCATGCCTTTATAATCAATGGAACATAGTTCTTTGTATTTTACATATTTTTGATTGGAAAACACACCGAAAGGTCATATTATTTGAACTTACATCAAACGTTGGAGGGCTTACATTTGAAGAACTATCCATTATTTGTATATATTGTTCTATATTTCAGACTATACTGATTTCAAAAACTTCAAAACCCCGAAATATACTCGCTTAACGGTTACCTATTTGCGAAAATCGTACTAGGTCACGCTATTAGAACAATAATTACCTCACTATCTATCACTCACGGGGAACAGATTCAAAACAATACTTCATACATCATATAGTCAGCTCATTTAATTGGAAATTAAAGTGGATAATGCCCAATACACAGGAGGGGGCATGAAAACTATGGTTTTTAACTACGATATGCAAGACTAGAAAGAAAAGTCTTTAGGAGTGGAGCTGCCCATCACCTCAACCCTCGCTCTTGAAATCCCCATACCCCTGCCCCCAAAACTCAAATTTTCCAGAGGATTTTAAATCCCCCCCCCCCCAAAAAAAAAATTCTAGGAACGTATCTTCATCATATTTAATCATTTTCATTGGAAAACCTGCTTACCGAAGCGCTAGTGCTACCTAAGTAAAGAACTATGTGGGTACAATATGTTGTTTTTGGTTTTTTCATCATAGCCAGGGCACTTCGTATAGAAGGAGTCATCGCAAAAACTTTGAAAAGGACTCATTGATTGGAAATTAAACTGGATAGTGACCAATTCACAGGAGAGGGGCGTGAAAACTATGGTTTTTTAACCATGATATGCAAGACTAGAAAGAAAAGTCTTTAGGAGTGGGGCTGCCCATCACCTCAACCCTCGCTCTTGAAATCCCCCCCCCTAAAGTTGAAGTCTAGTCTAAACTAGCATAACCACAAAATTACACAATATTGCATAGAAATACCAAAACCATAGGTTAGGCTATGTCAGGTTAGGTTAGAAGTTAGGTTTCTCCACGTTTAAGTTAGGTTAGATTAGGCTAGCTTATCATGAGCGCTCATGGTAAGCTAGCCTAATCTAACCTAACTTTAATTAGGGAGGTCAAGGTTTGGCTAAAAAGGAATTGTCAGTGAAAAACTTACAAATTTAGCCCTTAATATGGCTTTTCGGTGTGTTTTCCAAAGGAAAATATTCAAAATACAATGAAAATATGCCCCCCCCCCAGAAATTTGAGTTTGGGGGGGGGAGATTTTAAACGACTATTATATTTGCTTTTTTTCTGCACGCACTTTTTATCATTTTCATTAATAGCACTTAATGATTTTTTGTGTTCTCGCAAGAAAAATACCTCGTCTTTTAAGATACTTAGCCGTAGTTAGTTGAAACTGTGCATAAATATCGTAATTTTTTGTCTAATTGTGTGTGTGTGTGTAAATTTTTGTGTGTGTGTAATTTTTTTGTGTGTGTAAGTTTTTGTGTGTGTGTAAGTTTTTATGTGTGTGTAAGTTTTTTTGTGTGTGTGTGTGAGTCTTTGTGTGTGTGGGTAAGTTTTTGTGTGTGTGTAAATTTTTGTGCGTGTGTAAGTTTTTGTGTGTGTGTAAGTTTTTGTGTGTGTGTGTAAGTTTTTGTGTGTGTGTGTCCTGATTTTTGTGTTCTCGCAAGAAAATGGTTCGCCTTTAACATGCTTAGCCGTAGTTAGTTGAAACTGTGCATAAATATCGTAATTTTTAGTCGAATTGTGTGGCTACTAAAGGAACAATGAGCAATTTTTTCTGTAGGCTAAATATCTTCGCAGTTGACCTTTACCCCCTATTTTCCCCGGGGTGTTGACACACTGACAGCATTGTGATGCTTTGGTGATGGTTAATCGGTGTTCTCGTTGACGGTTTTCGGTTGATTATCATCATTTTCATTAATACCACTTAATGATTTTTTGTGTTCTCGCAAGAAAAATACCTCGCCTTTTAAGATACTTAGCCGTAGTTAGTTGAAACTGTGCATAAATATCGTAATTTTTTGTCTAATTGTGTGTGTGTGTGTGAATTTTTGTGTGTGTGCAATTTTTTTTTTGTGTGTCTAAGTTTTTGTGTGTGTGTAAATTTTTGTGCGTGTTTAAGTTTTTGTGTGTGTGTAAGTTTTTGTGTGTGTGTGTCCTGATTTTTGTGTTCTCGCAAGAAAATGGTTCGCCTTTAATATGCTTAGCCGTAGTTAGTTGAAACTGTGCATAAATATCGTAATTTTTAGTCTAATTGTGTGGCTACTAAAGGAACAATGAGCAATTTTTTCTGTAGGCTAAATATCTTCGCAGTTGACCTTTACCCCCTATTTTCCGAGGGTTGTTGACACACTGACAGCATTGTGATGCTTTGGTGATGGTTAATCGGTGTTCTCGTTGACGGTTTTCGGTTGATTATCATCATTTTCATTAATACCACTTAATGATTTTTTGTGTTCTCGCAAGAAAAATACCTCGCCTTTTAAGATACTTAGCCGTAGTTAGTTGAAACTGTACATAAATATCGTAATTTTTTGTCTAATTCTACGTGTGTGTGTGAATTTTTGTGTGTGTGTAATTTTTTTTTTGTGTGTAAGTTTTTGTGTGTGTGTAAGTTTTTGTGTGCGTAAGTTTTTGTGTGTGTGTTTGTGAGTTTTTGTGTGCGTGGGTAAGTTTTTGTGTGTGTGTAAATTTTTGTGTATGTGTAAGTTTTTGTGTGTGTGTAAGTTTTTGTGTGTGTGTAAGTTTTTGTGCGTGTGTGTGTTCTGATTTTTGTGTTCCCGCAAGAAAATGGCTCGCCTTTAACATGCTTAGCCGTAGTTAGTTGAAACTGTGCATAAATATCGTAATTTTTAGTCTAATTGTGTGGCTACTAAAGGAACAATGAGCAATTTTTTCTGTAGGCTAAATATCTTCGCAGTTGACCTTTACCCCCCTATTTTCCGAGAGGTGTTGGTGCACTGATGGTATTGTGACACTTTGGTGATGGTTAATCGGAGTTCGCGTTGACGGTTTTCGGTTGATGTGGCGTCATTTTCATTAATAGCACATAATTCCCCCTCCCCCCTTTATAAAAACTGGACATTAAATTACGTACAGGCTTTTACCAAGAACATTAAATCTCATGTAAGCTTTTACCAATGACATTAAATTTTGTATAGACTTCTACCATGGACATTAAATCTCTCCTCGTATGTAAAAAAAACCATATCCGGCTAATTGATGAATTTTATACAAGAAAATTATGGTTATATTGAAAAATATTAAGTAATCCTGTTTATTACTTTATAAGAAACGTAAAAGTTTAAGCATTAACAATCTGTCGATTCTTAAAGACGATTGCAACTTCAAAGTAGGCTATATTTTCTAAGGTGTGTGTGTGTTCTGATTTTTGTTTTCTCGCGAGAAAATGGCTCGCCTTTAACATGCTTAGCTGTAGTTAGTTGAAACTGTGCATAAATGTCGTAATTTTTTGTCTAATTGTGTGTGTGTGTAAGTTTTTGTGTGTGTGTAAGTTTTGGCATGTGTGTGTAAGTTTTCGTGTGTGTGTGTGTGTGTAAGTTTTCGTGTGTGTGTGTAAGTTTTTTTGTGTGTGTGTGTAAGTTTTTGTGCGTGTGTGTAAGTTTTTTTTGTGTGTGTGTGTAAGTTTGTGTGTGTGTGTGTGTAAGTTTTTGTGTGTGTGTAAGTTTTTGTGTGCATGTAAGTTTTTGCGTGTGGGTGTAAGTTCTTATGTGTGTGTGTGAGTAAGTTTTTGTGTGTGTAAGCTTTTGTGTGTGGGTGTTAGTTTTTGTGTGTGTGTGTGTGTAAGTTTGTGTGTGTGTGTGTGTGTGTAAGTTTTTGTGTGTGTAAGTTTTGGCGTGTGTGTGTAAGTTTTCGTGTGTGTGCGTAAGTTTTGTGACGAAATTCTTTAAGCGTTTAGGGTTAACTTACCTTTTTTTTGGGATGAGCATTTAGGGTTCTCTTACATGCTGAACCTGGAAGTGTGATTTCAGAGAAATTCTTTAAGCGTTTAGGGTTAACTTACCTTTTTTTGGGATGAGCATTTATGGTTCTCTTACAAGCTGAACCTGAAAGTGTAATTTCAGAGAAATTCTTTGAGCGTTTAGGGTTAACTTACCTTTTTTGGGATGAGCATTTAGGGTTCTCTTACATGCTGAACCTGAAAGTTTTGTTCCCTGACATGTTGAATCTGAAAGTATAATTTTCATGGCGATGGACTATTCTAAAGAATAAAAACGGTTGAGGCTTATGATATTTATTGCTTAAACATGACTGTGCATAAATATCGTAATTTTTTGTCTAATTGTGTGTGTGTGTAAGTTTTGTGTGCATGTAAGTTTTTGTGTGCATGTAAGTTTTCGTGTGCAAGTGTAAGTTTTTGTGTGTGTGTGTAAGTTTTTGTGTGTGTGTAAGTTTTGGCGTGTGTGTGTAAGTTTTCGTGTGTGTGTGTGTAAGTTTTCGTGTGTGTGTGTGTAAGTTTTTGTGTGTGCGTGTAAGTTTTTGTGCGTGTGTGTAAGTTTTTGTGTGTGAAAAGTGTAAAAGTTGTGTGTGTGTGTGTAAGTTTTTGTGTGTGTGTAAGTTTTTGTGTGCATGTAAGTTTTTGTGTGCATGTAAGTTTTTGCGTGTGGGTGTAAGTTTTTGTGTGTGTGTGTGTGTGTAAGTTTTTGTGTGTGTAAGCTTTTGTGTGTGGGTGTAAGTTTTTTGTGTGTGTGTGTAAGTTTGTGTGTGTGTGTGTAAGTTTTTGTGTGTGTAAGTTTTGGCGTGTGTGTGTAAGTTTTCGTGTGTGTGTGTAAGTTTTGTGACGAAATTCTTTAAGCGTTTAGGGTTAACTTACCTTTTTTGGGATGAGCATTTAGGGTTCTCTTACATGCTGAACCTGAAAGTGTAATTTCAGAGAAATTCTTTGAGCGTTTAGGGTTAACTTACCTTTTTTTTGGGATGAGCATTTAGGGTTCTCTTACATGCTGAACCTGAAAGTTTGTTCCCTGACATGTTGAATCTGAAAGTATAATTTTCATGGCGATGGACTATTCTAAAGAATAAAAACGATTGAGGCTTAAGATATTTATTGCTTAAACATAACTGTGCATAAATATCGCAATTTTTTTGTCTAATTGTGTGTGTGTGTAAGTTTTTGTGTGCATGTAAGTTTTTGTGTGAATGTAAGTTTTCGTGTGCATGTGTAAGTTTTTGTGTGTGTGTGTGTGTGTAAGTTTTTTTGTGTTTGTAAGTTTTGGCGTGTGTGTGTAAGTTTTCGTGTGTGTGTGTGTAAGTTTTCGTGTGTGTGTGTAAGTTCTTGTGTGTGTGTGTAAGTTTTTGTGCGTGAGTGTAAGTTTTTGTGTGTGTGTGTGTAAGTTTTTGTGTGTGTGTGTAAGTTTTTGTGTGTGTGTAAGTTTTTGTGTGCATGTAAGTTTTTGTGGGCATGTAAGTTTTTGCGCGTGGGTGTAAGTTTTTGTGTGTGTGTGTGTAAGTTTTTGTGTGCGTAAGCTTTTGTGTGTGGGTGTAAGTTTTTGTGTGTGTGTGTGTCAGTTTGTGTGTGTGTGTGTAAGTTTTTGTGTGTGTAAGTTTTGGCGTTTGTGTGTAAGTTTTTGTGTGTATGTGTGTAAGTTTTTGTGCGTGTGTGTAAGTTTTTTTTGTGTGTGTGTGTAAGTTTGTGTGTGTGTGTGTGTAAGTTTTTGTGTGTGTGTAAGTTTTTGTGTGCATGTAAGTTTTTGTGTGCATGTAAGTTTTTGCGTGTGGGTGTAAGTTCTTACGTGTGTGTGTGAGTAAGTTTTTGTGTGTGTAAGCTTTAGTGTGTGGGTGTTAGTTTTTGTGTGTGTGTGTGTGTAAGTTTGTGTGTGTGTGTGTGTGTAAGTTTTTGTGTGTGTAAGTTTTGGCGTGTGTGTGTAAGTTTTCGTGTGTGTGCGTAAGTTTTGTGACGAAATTCTTTAAGCGTTTAGGGTTAACTTACCTTTTTTTCGGATGAGCATTTAGGGTTCTCTTACATGCTGAACCTGAAAGTGTGATTTCAGAGAAATTCTTTAAGCGTTTAGGGTTAACTTACCTTTTTTTTTGGGATGAGCATTTATGGTTCTCTTACAAGCTGAACCTGAAAGTGTAATTTCAGAGAAATTCTTTGAGCGTTTAGGGTTAACTTACCTTTTTTGGGATGAGCATTTAGGGTTCTCTTACATGCTGAACCTGAAAGTTTTGTTCCCTGACATGTTGAATCTGAAAGTATAATTTTCATGGCGATGGACTATTCTAAAGAATAAAAACGGTTGAGGCTTATGATATTTATTGCTTAAACATAACTGTGCATAAATATCGTAATTTTTTGTCTAATTGTGTGTGTGTGTAAGTTTTGTGTGCATGTAAGTTTTTGTGTGCATGTAAGTTTTCGTGTGCATGTGTAAGTTTTTGTGTGTGTGTGTGTAAGTTTTTGTGTGTGTGTAAGTTTTGGCGTGTGTGTGTAAGTTTTCGTGTGTGTGTGTGTAAGTTTTCGTGTGTGTGTGTGTAAGTTTTTGTGTGTGTGTGTAAGTTTTTGTGCGTGTGTGTAAGTTTTTGTGTGTGAAAAGTGTAAAAGTTGTGTGTGTGTGTGTAAGTTTTGTGTGTGTGTAAGTTTTTGTGTGCATGTAAGTTTTTGTGTGCATGTAAGTTTTTGCGTGTGGGTGTAAGTTTTTGTGTGTGTGTGTGTGTGTGTGTAAGTTTTTGTGTGTGTAAGCTTTTGTGTGTGGGTGTAAGTTTTTTGTGTGTGTGTGTAAGTTTGTGTGTGTGTGTGTAAGTTTTTGTGTGTGTAAGTTTTGGCGTGTGTGTGTAAGTTTTCGTGTGTGTGTGTAAGTTTTGTGACGAAATTCTTTAAGCGTTTAGGGTTAACTTACCTTTTTTGGGATGAGCATTTAGGGTTCTCTTACATGCTGAACCTGAAAGTGTAATTTCAGAGAAATTCTTTGAGCGTTTAGGGTTAACTTACCTTTTTTTGGGATGAGCATTTAGGGTTCTCTTACATGCTGAACCTGAAAGTTTGTTCCCTGACATGTTGAATCTGAAAGTATAATTTTCATGGCGATGGACTATTCTAAAGAATAAAAACGATTGAGGCTTAAGATATTTATTGCTTAAACATAACTGTGCATAAATATCGCAATTTTTTGTCTAATTGTGTGTGTGTGTAAGTTTTTGTGTGCATGTAAGTTTTTGTGTGCATGTAAGTTTTCGTGTGCATGTGTAAGTTTTTGTGTGTGTGTGTGTGTGTGTGTAAGTTTTTTTTGTGTTTGTAAGTTTTGGCGTGTGTGTGTAAGTTTTCGTGTGTGTGTGTGTAAGTTTTCGTGTGTGTGTGTAAGTTTTTGTGTGTGTGTGTAAGTTTTTGTGCGTGTGTGTAAGTTTTTGTGTGTGTGTGTGTGTAAGTTTTTGTGTGTGTGTGTAAGTTTTTGTGTGTGTGTAAGTTTTTGTGTGCATGTAAGTTTTTGTGTGCATGTAAGTTTTTGCGCGTGGGTGTAAGTTTTTGTGTGTGTGTGTAAGTTTTTGTGTGCGTAAGCTTTTGTATGTGGGTGTAAGTTTTTTGTGTGTGTGTGTGTAAGTTTGTGTGTGTGTGTGTAAGTTTTTGTGTGTGTAAGTTTTGGCGTGTGTGTGTAAGTTTTCGTGTGTGTGTGCAAGTTTTGTGTGTGTGTGTGTGTGTGTAAGTTTTTGTGTGTGTGTGTGTGTGTGTGAGTTTTTTTTGTGTTCATGTCATTTTAAGATACGTAAAAAAGTTAAAAAAATACCATGTTAAAAAATTCAAGAAAGTATTTACGAAATGGGGAGGGGACTCTTTGAGGTTGGAAAATGGGTTTAGGAATGACATTATGAAAGGAACTTGTAAAGAAAAGATATAGTAAAGCCATAAAAAAGTATTAAAAAAATGGAGAGAGGACTCTTTGGGGGGCCCGGGAGGGCGTTTGGGGATCCGGGGGCCCTTGAGGATTGAGTGGTCTTTTGGGAGCCCGGGGGACCTTTGGGGACCGGGGGAGGGCCTTTGGGGGCCCAGGGAGGGCCTTTAGGGGTCTGAGGGGACCCTTGAGTACCGATTGGTCCTTTGGGAGCCCGGTGGACCTTTGGGGATCGGGGGAGGGCCTTTGGGAGTCTGGGGAGGGCCTTTGGGGGTCTGGGTGGCACTTGAGGGCCGGGTGGCCCTTTGGGAGCCCGGTGGACCTTTGGGGTTGGGGTAGAGGGATTGGAACCGTTTGGGGTTGGGGTAGGGGGGTCGGAACCCTTTGGGTTGTGGTAGAGGACCTCACAACACTGTTCAAATAGAACTTGTGTATTATAACGACCACACTCAAAACCTCTTCTAAAACATCTTTTAAATCATATTTTATAATGTCTCTAACTGTTTCGCCGAAATAATTCCATAAATGGCTAAAACGGTTTCGCCAAAATAATCCCTAAACGGAATTTCAGCATGTTCCTTTTGTTTGGTATCCCTGCGCTGGCGCATTTCAATTATTTGGAAACCTGATTCCCGCGCTAAAACAATTCATCGCGAAGATCAAAACTTTGCCTCGGAAACGATTCTTCTGGAAGAACTCCAGACATTAATTAACTGTTTCCCGGAAACAATTTGATTAATGACTGACAGCACTGGTGTTCCCCGGAAACTCATAACATTTGGCTTGAACAAGAACAGGAAGGAAGTGTCATTAACTTTGCCCGGAAACGATTTGGTTAATGACCTTGGCATTCGCTGAGAGCGTGCCCAAAACAACAACAATAACATTGACCCCATTAACCATGTGTTCTCCCTAATGACTCTATCGTGTGCCCAAAACAACAACAATAACATTGACCCTATTAACCACGTGTTCTCCCTAATGACTCTATCGCGTGCTCAAAACAACAACAACAACATTGACCCCATTAACCACGTGTTCTCCCTGATGACTCTATCGCGTGCCCAAAACAACAACAACAACATTGACCCCATTAACCATGTGTTCTCCCTAATGACTCTATCGCGTGCTCAAAACAACAACAATAACATTGACCCCATCAACCACGTGTTCTCCCTAATGACTCTATCGCGTGCTCAAAACAACAACAATAACATTGACCCCATTAACGACGTGTTCTCCCTAATGACTCTATCGCGTGCCCAAAACAACAACAACAACATTGACCTTGGCATTCGCTGAGAGCGTGCCAAAAACACACCTGGAGAAAGAGGTCATTGACCCTGTCCCCATTAAACCATGTAAAAAAGTTATAGGTGGCAGCACGGGTGACTCGTGGGAGCTTTAGTGTCATCTCTACTCTGAGGAGGGGCGACTCCCTTCATGTACGTAATAATTTCTGTTCGTTTTAAGTCTTAATGTTGCTCCTTACTTCCAGATGAAAAAAAAATATTTAATTTCTTATCGTTTTTTAAATAACGCCAGGATGCTTGGCTCCTACTCCATAGAAAAATTCCCCTTCCCACAGAAACATCCTCTAGGCAATTCAATCCTTGCGAAAGTTTGTCCCGGACAATTACCCTTAACATCTCCACGGTTAAAATTGAATTGATAAAGAAAAAGCAAGACATATAATGAAATTTCGTATAGGAATTCTGGCAAATTCACCTAGTGCAAAATCTCCCGTGAAAATTTCCCGCCCTGGAAACTTCTCTCTCCATGGAAAATTCTCCCCGTGCAAAATCCTTCCATCAGAAATTTCGTCCTCCCCTCCCCACTCGAAAAATGTATGCATACTTCCCAATAACAAATAAAACAATAGGTAAACTTTATAACTTAAAAACCTTTCCACTGGGGCTGTAGGGGGTCATTTTATCTCTAGAGACATAGTTATTGGGCCTTTCAACTATGGTGAAGAAAAAAGCTATCTCAAAATCTTTATCGGACGATTTTGGGAAGTGAGTGGCGTGGGAGGGGGCCTAGTTGCCCCTCAATTTTTTTGTTCAATTTAAAAGGGTATTAGAACCTTTCATTTCCTTTAGAACCAGCCCTTTCGACGTTTTAGGCCCACTGGATCGATACGATCCCCCATGGAAAAAAAAGAGAAACAAAAAAACACGCTTCCGTGATCTTTCTTCTGGCAAAAATTACAAATTTCCACAATTTTGCTGATACGAGCTTGAAACTTCTAAAGTTGAGTTCTTTGATACACTGAATCCGATGGTGTGATTTTCAGAAAAATTATATGACTTCGAAGGGATCTTTCTCCCTTTTTTCAAAAATCAGACAAAGTTTCTCCGGCTCTTAGCATTTGATGGGTAAAACTAAAGTTAATGAAACTTATATATTTGGAATTAGCATGATAAGCGAATTCTTTTGATATATCTATTGGTATCAAAATTACGTTTTTCAGTGTTTCGGTTACTATTGAGCCGGGCCGCTCCTTACTTACAGTTCGTTACCACAAACTGTTTAATTACCACTCAAAATCCAAACAGAGATCATTGAAATATTGACTTTTTTTTCTGTGTTACCAAAAGTATTGTATTCGTAAAACTTTACTGTTTGATGAAATGTAATTACACAAATAGACAAGATTTTTCAACTAAAGTAAGGTACTTTAAAGCACTTGCATAAATAGAAAAAGAAAATAACACCATTTAAAGTTGCTGAAAACTAAGTTCCTAGCAGTATTTTTCATCCCAAAGAAATTTCCTGGCGGGGCTGATGATGACCTGCCTTGCATTTTCCATCTCTGTGCTGGTAGATATGGGAATGTAACACACCAGCTGAATAGAAAAACAATTTAATTAATCCCTACTCCCCCCTACCTCTTTCCACATTTATCTGAAGCCTCGTGAAGAGGAAACAGTTTGTCCATTAGAATGTACTATATTAGGAATCTACCCTAACCCTACCTAAGCAATGACTCCCCCCCCTCATTACAGCTTATACGCAATTACAAATCATCAAACGTAGCCTATTTTCATTACAAATAAAGCGAATCAACTTGGTTGAATCCAGTACTGCCACCGTGTGGCATTACTTCTTTTGCAACTGGGAAGCCTAAAATATAGTTATTGATATTTTTAAATCAGTTAGCTTTTCAGAATTTTAAATTGCTTGCAAATTCGTCCTCTTCGGGGCAGAGTAGTATTTTGGTGCCCTAAAGTACCAAGAAAACAAGACTTTTCCCTGGCCCAATCTGTATGGTCACTTAAAAAAGAGCTTTAAATTCACGTTTGAATGAGTTCCCTCCCAGTTATCTTGGACCTTCGGTTTTATACAATCACCCCTACGAAAAACGAAACAAATAAACACGCACCGACGATGTTTCTTCTGAAAAAAAAAATGCGAAATTCCACATTTTGAAAATTGGAGCTTGAAACCTCTATGGTAGGGTTTTCTGATATGATGTATCTAATAAAGGTATTTTCAATAAGATCGCTTACTTTTTGGGGTGTGTTTCACTTATTTTCAAAATTCAGGCAAATTTTCTCAGATTTTTGGTTTTGGGTAGGTAACAATAAACTGAAAGAAGTTTATGTATTTAGAAGCATTGCTTATTTTGTAGTATTGCTATTGTGAATTTTTCAAACTGTGACTGCTTTTAACTGTTTGAATTTGTGACTACTTGCAACTGCAAATACTTGTGAATGTGACTGATTGGGACTGTTAGCCCAACTAATTGTAACAACAATTGCCAGTGCATATGACTTTGACTGCATCAACTACTTCTCTATAACAAAAAACAAGACAATCCCTCAAAACTGGAGCAGTGCCAAAAAGACATAGATAAACTGGCTGGTAGGTTTTCGAGCTTAAAATCCACAACTGTTACTACGCAAGCCTGAACCTACAAGCTTGGGTCATGAAATGAAGTTTAACAGTCAAAATTTAACAGCATTTTTCTGGAAGACATATAGCAAATCTTGTTCCATTTTTCAGAGCGCCCATGCTTCAGAGCCTTATTTGACCACTGTCATCACTGTAGTTTCTAATATTCTAATCTTGGTTTGCAGACATATCTTCCTATTCTTCCAAACTTTTTTTACTGTGAAAAAACACCCTGAGCCTTGGCTATTCTACTTTTAACATCTTCACTACTCCCACCGTGTTTACTAATAACACTACAAAGATAAGTGAAGCTGCCCATCTGATCAATCTTTTCGTTACCTAACGTCACCTTTTCATCTTCACTTATTGCTAGCCTTAGTGACTTAGTCTCCTTAACATTAACTTTCAAACCTATTCTAGCACCCTACCCTCCCAAAACCTCTAAAAAATCATTTATTTTGCTCAAACTTTCATCTAGAATGCTTAAATCATCAGTACAACTTAAGTCCAGGAGAGTTTCTCCTCCCCATTGGATTCCGTGGTCTCCCATTCCCTTTCCTGTGCTCCTTAAGACTAAGTCCATCAAAATTTTCCAAATAAAGGGGGATAGAACACAACCTTGCTTAATTTCTGATTTAATACAAAACCAGCTTGTAACCTGATTTCCTTCCTTAACCGCAGCAGTGTTATTCTCGTACATAGCACTAATCAATTTAATGTATTTCTATGGTATACCATACAAGGATAAGACATTTGCTTAAGTTCTTCTATCAACAGAATTGAACACTTGCTCATAAACTACAAAACTGAGGACCAAAGGTGCTTGACAACTCAGGCACTTCTCAATTATTAACCTAAGATTGAAAATTTGGTCGACACATCCTCTACCTTTTTTAAATCCGCATTGTTCTTCTCTTAAAACTTTGTCTACAGCATATCTCAGTCTAAAACGTATCATATTGCTAAGTCATTTGCTACCTACAGAGACTAGACTAATGCCTCGATAATAACCACACTCACTCTTATAACCTGTCTTATAAAGTGGCTTAATTAAGGTTTTCCTAAAATCGTTAGGTACTTTCCCTTTTTCAAAAATCATATTCATAATCTTCGGTAACTTATTTCTAACCTCAGAGCCACCATGTTTAAGAAACTCATTTACCAAACTATCAGCACCTGGAGCCTTATTTTTTTTAAATCCTTTTAGTAGCCTACTGTCGCTAATTCTTCCTCACAAAACAAATTTTCCTTTACATACAAGGAATCACAAACTTTTTCATTTTCCTCTGTAGCTTTTCCTGCAACTCTATCTCGGTTTAGCAAATTCTCAAAATGTTCTGTCCATCTCTCTTTAACTCTTTCCTTATCACTAATTGTGGTCCCGTTCCTATCTTTAACTGGGACAAGTCCGAACTGACTACTCCCTCTCAATTTATTAACATACCAATACAATATTTTATTATTATGCCGTCTAGCTGCATCTTCCAGATCCTCGGCAATTTTATCCATTGCCTCCACTTAACACATCCTTAATGCAAGCGACATATATGTGACGAAACTTCTGTGACCACAATTCTTGTTCCTCCTAAAGTGTTTAGGGAGAGAGGTCAGATGATTTTGTGCAAGGCAACATCATCAGAGAGAGCTGTCCTGGTGACCATAGTCGGGACTGCTTCTGCAAGCAGTTAGTATATACCACGTTAATTTATATTTCCAAAGACAAATTTTCAGCCTCACATATTAACTGGTGCTCCAGCAAACTGTAGCAGGTGGAGTCTCACCATCCAGTTGGATCAGTCAAGATCTATTTTTGAATATATTTATCACCTCAAGGATATATTCACATCGATCATTTTCCAAATTGCAAGAAAGCAGTAGAAGAAACTGGTATAATTTTTGTTTGGCAAAATACTAAAACGAAAAGTGCATTAATACAAGTTCAAACTGAGTTTGAAAACTGGGTTCCTGATTTCAAGAAGATCTCACGTAAGATGGATATTTTCGAAACCCCTTCACAGTGGATATCAGTAATGTACCAAGTGAATTGCAAATCAAGGTGATAGATTTGCAAAGTGGTATCACACTTAAAATACCTTATAAGGAAAAAACAACTTGGTGAATTCCTATGGAAGTTTGACTTCTGAAAACTACAAGGAATTAAAAAGGTTTGCTGAGAAATTAATTACTATGTTTGATAGTACATATATTTGTGAGCAAACTTTTTCAATTCTGAATTATCGAATAAACAAGCACTGTTCCCGGGTATCGGTCATAATTTAGACGCAATTTTCACGTCTCTACCACAAAAATACAAGCTAATGTAAAAAAAAAACTTGCAAGTCAAATGCAAAAACGAAAATCTCATTGCTTGTACTAACTACAATGAATGTAGTAAAAATATACAATAAGTGTTTTATTTTTAAACCTAAAATATTTGTATATAAATATTTTAGATGTACTCTACTTATTATAGTATACCTACAATACTCGACTACAGTGTAATGACATGTGACCTAAGTGCGGCCCATGCGATATCCCAATGCAAACTTTTGGCCTTTTTACAACAAAAGGTTGCCGACCTACTTTATGTTATTGCTAGCTACCGCTGCAGCCGGGAATACAAACTGAAAAAAAAACTTTGGGTTTTTCTTAGTTGGAATATTAAGACACTAACCTGAGTATGACACTATACCCCAAAAAAGTGATTTTTTAAAAGATTTTAGTATTATCTTAATTTTTAGTCAATATGGGCCAGGTTTGTTATTTACTAGGTTTCAGCAATACCCAATGCAAATTACTTGATGAACTATCCCCATTTATGATGAACTATATCTAATCATAGGCAGTCGCGCTGCAATGGTGTTGCCTAAGTAAAGAACGATGTTGGCACAATATATTATTTTTTTCCATACCAGGGCGCATCGTATCGATAGAGTTGTCGTAAAAACTTCAAAAAGGGCCCGTTCGATTGGAAATTGGAATGGCTAGTGCCCTTTTTAATAGTTGAAAGTGATCGGAAGGCAACTCACACCCCTTCCACGGCCACCATTTCCCCAAACACATACAATCAAAAGTTTTAGATAGCCATTTTGTTCAACGTAGTTGAAAGTTTTGCAAATTAGGTCTTTAAGGATGACACCCCCCCCCCTCCAAATCCCTTAGGGCAAGGGTTGTAAGTTATGCCCTGGGGGCATATAAGGTTATTATAGAAAGTGTTGTCGAAGAAACTTCAAAAATAGCTCATTCAATTGGAAAATGAAATGGCTAGTGGCCTATTTAATAGTCGAAAGTAATTGGAGGGCAACTAACCCCCCTCTCACGCCCACCATTTTCCCAAACACATACAATCAAAACTTTTGAGATAGCCATTTTTTTCAACGTAGTTGAAAGTCCTGAAAATTATGTCTTTGAGGATGACAACCCCCCACAGACCTCAGGGCAAGGGTTGTGAGTTACGCCCTGGGGGCATATGAGGTTTTTATAGAAAGCGTTGTCGCAAAACTTCAAAAATAGCTCATTCGATTGGAAAGACAAAGGGCTAGTGTCTTTTTAATAGTCAAAAGTGATTGGAGGGCAACTAACCCCCTCTCACGCCAACCTTTTCCCCAAACACATCCAATCAAAATTTTGAGATAGCTATTTTGTTCAGCGTAGTTGATTTCCCAACAGGAATTATTTTTTGAGGAGGAGACTCCCCCACAGCCCTCAGGGCAAGGGATGTAAGTTATGCCCTGAGGACATATACGATTTTTTATAGAAAGCGTTGTCGTAGAAACTTCAAAAAGGCTCATTCGATTGGAAATTCAAAGGGCTTGTGCCCTTTCAGCAGACAAAAGGGATTGGAGGGCAACTACCACCCCCCCCCCCTCCTTCTCAAGCTCACCTGTTCCACTAACACATCCAATCAAAATTTTGAAATAGCCATTTTGTTCAACGTAGTTGAAAGTTCTGAAAATTAGGTCTTTCTGGATGACAGCCATTTTGTTCAACTTAGTTTAAAGTTTTGCAAATTAGGTCTTTAAGAGTGACAGCCCCCCCACAGCCCTCAGGGCAAAGGTTGCAAGTTATGCCCTGGGGGCATATAAGGTTTTTATAGAAAGCGTTGTCGTAGAAACTTCAAAAATAGCTCATTCGATTGGAAAGACAAAGGGCTAGTGTCTTTTTAACAGTCAAAAGTGATTGGAAGGCAACTAACCCCCTCTCACGCCGACCTTTTCCCCAAACACATACAATCAAAATTTTTAGATAGCTATTTTGTTCAACGTAGTTGAAAGTTTTGCAAATTAGGTCTTTAAGGATGACACCCCCCCCTCCAAATTCCTTAGGGCAAGGGTTGTAAGTTATGCCCTGGGGGCATATAAGGTTTTTATAGAAAGTTTGGTCGAAGAAACTTCAAAAATAGCTCATTCAATTTGAAATTGAAATGGCTAGTTGCCTATTTAATAGTCGAAAGTAATTGGAGGGCAACTAACCCCTCTCTCACGCCCACCTTTTTCCCAAACACATACAATCAAAATTTTGAGATAGCCATTTTTTTCAACGTAGTTGAAAGTCCTGGAAATTATGTCTTTGAGGATGACAACCCCCCACAGACCTCAGGGCAAGGGTTGTGAGTTACGCCCTGGGGGCATATGAGGTTTTTATAGAAAGCGTTGTCGCAAAACTTCAAAAAGGGATTTTTTCAACATAATTGAAAGTTCTGGATATTATGTCTTTGAGGATGATAACCCCCCCCCCCCTACACACCCCGCAGGGCAAGGGTTGTAAGTTATGCCCTTTCGGCATATAAGGTTTTTTATAGAGCGTTTTAATAGAAACTTCGAAAATTTCGAAGGGCTAGTGCCCTTTTTAATAGTCAAAAGTGATTGGAGGAAAACTAACACCCCTCCAACGCCCACCATTCTCCCAAAAACATCGAATAAAAATTTTTAGATAGTAATTTTGTTCAACGTAGTTGAAAAGTCTGGAAATTATGTCTTTGAGGATGACACTCTCCCCACAGCCCTCAGCAAAAGAATTATAAGTTATGCCCTGGGGGCGTATAAGGTTTTATAGAAAGCGTTGTCGTAGAACAAACAAGCAAAAAGGACTTGTTTGACTGTAAATTTAAAGCACTAGTGCCCTATTTAGTAGTCGAAAGTGATTAGAGGCCAACTAACGCCCCTCTCACGCCTACCATTTCCCCATTCACATCCAATCAAAGTTTTGAGATAGACATATGGTTCAACGTAGTTGGAAGTTCTGGAAATTAGGTCTTTGCTAACGTTTTTGTAGAAACTTCAAAAAGGACTCATTCAATTAGGAATTGAGATGAACTATATCTAATCATAGGCAGTCGCGCTGCCATCGCGCTGCCCAAGTTAAGAACGATGTTGGCACAATGTATTATTTTTTCCATACCAGGGTGTTTCGTATCGATAGAGTTCGAAAAGGACTCAATCGATTGTAAATTGGAATGGCTATTCCCCTTTTTAATAGTGGAAAGTGGTTGGAGGGCAACTAGCCCCCTTCTCACGCTCACCATTTCCCCAAAGACATCCAATAAAAATATTGAGATAGCCATTTTGTTCAACGTAGATGAAAGTTCTGGAAATTAGGTCTTTGAGTATGACACTCCCCTCAGAGTCATCAGGGCTAAGGTTGTAAGTTACGCCCTTGGGGCATATAAGGTTTTTTTTTATAAAAAGTGTTGTCAGACAAACTTCAAAAAAGGCTCATTCAATTGGATATTGAAAGGGTTTTCGCCCTTTTTAATAGGCTACTCGAAACGGATTGGAGGGCAACTAACCCCCCTTTCGAGCCCACCATTTCCCCAAACACGTGCAATCAAAATTTTTATATATTTTTTTTTTAACATAGTTGAAAGTTCTGGATATCATGTCTTTGAGGATGATAACCCCCCCCCCCCCCTACACACCCCGCAGGGCAAGGGTTGTAAGTTATGCCCTTGTGTCATATAAGGTTTTTATAGAGCGTTTTAATAGAAACTTCGAAAATTTCGAAGGGCTAGTGCCCTTTTTAATAGTCAAAAGTGATTGGAGGAAAACTAACACCCCTCCCACGCCCACCATTCACCCAAAAACATCGAATAAAAATTTTGAGATAGTAATTTTGTTCAACGTAGTTGAAAAGTCCGGAAATAATGTCTTTGAGGATGACACTCTCCCCACAGCCCTCAGCAAAAGAATTATAAGTTATGCCCTGGGGGCGTATAAGGTTTTATAGAAAGCGCTGTTGTAGAAACTGCAAAAAGGGCTCGTTTGATTGTAAATTGAAAGCGCTAGTGCCCTATTTAATAGTCGAAAGTGATTGGAGGCCAACTAACGCCCTTCTCACGCCTACCATTTCCCCAAACACATCCAATCAAAATTTTGAGAAAGACATATTGTTCAACGTAGTTGGAAGTTCTGGAAATTAGGTCTTTGCTAACGTTGTCCTAGAAACTTCAAAAAGGACTCATTCAATTAGGAATTGAGAGGGCTAGTGCCCTTATTAATGTTCAAAAGAAATCGGAGGGCGAATGCCTCCCCCCCATACCCATCCTCTCCCCAAACGTTTCTGATCAACATTTTGATATAGCAAATTTGTTGAAGGTAGTTGAATAGTCCGGTAATTATGTTTTTGATTATGACAACCCCCAACAGCCGTCGGGCCCTAGATTGTAAGTTATGCCCTGGGGGCATATAATGTCATATAGAAAGTGTTGTCGTAAAAACTTCAAAAAGGGCTCTTTCGATTGTAAATTGAAAGGGCTATTGCCCTTTTTAATAGTCAAAAGTAATCAGAGGGAGAATCGCCCCCCCCCCTCACGCTCATCATTTCCCCAAATATTTCCGATCAACATTTTGATATGGCCATTTTATTCAACGTAGTTGAAAGGTCTGGAAATTATTTCTTTGAGGATGACAGCCCTCCCCACATAGCCCTCATGACAACGGTTTCAACTTATGTCCTTGGGGCATATAACGTTTTTATAGAAATTTTCGTCGTAGAAGCTTCAAAAAGTAGCTTCCATCAAATAAATGAAACCCAAAACAAACAGATATTAAAATAAGTCAAACTCAAAACGAGCATAAATTAATAGGAGTAGGGTTCTAAACCCTATGCCGTCTAAAAGCCAGAATATAATTTGTACTTTACTGAAAAAATTCTTTTATATGTTTTCACTTTTATAACTTTAAGAAAACAAAAATTAATTTGGATTTTAAGGAATAAATATCAGCATATTTAATTAAACTGACAATGCACATTTTTTTCAGTAAATTCATTTGAATTTTTTTCAGTAAAGTACAAATTATATTCTGGCTTTTACAAAGCATAGGGTTTAGAACCCTAATCAGATTAATTTCTATTCATTTTGAGTTTGACTTTTTTTAATTTCTGTTTGTTTTCGGTTTCATTTATTTATTGATACTGATTTGCGGTAGGTGTATGCTTGGTAAATTATTTGATTCTATTTTTGTTCATTTTTGGTTTAATGGAGTTCTTTACTTTTTTTTTGAAAAACTTATTTTGTGCAAATTTTTTTTTTGATTAATCTTAATATAATGCTCGAGGTCGATTCCTTTTGACTTTTGCGATATATTCTCTGATATTTCAGGATGTTATCACTATTTTTTCTGTACTTCTCTTTTCTTAAAGTAGATATTTGGATTACTTGACTCTGATATTTTTCTCTTTCATACTTTCTTTTCTTTCGTTCACTTCTTGGCATCTTGTGAATGTTTAAAATTATTCCCATAAAATCACGTATCGAGTAGTTAGAACATAGCAAAAAACAAAACTAATTTTTTTAATTCTGAGGTATTTTTCTAGTTTTTTAATTAAGAAACTAAAATTATTGCTCAGACACCATAAATATTTTTGCAGTTTACATAATAACTTTAGTGATCCTGAACTGAGAATTAAAATAAAATAAAATTTTCTTGTCGAAAGATAAACGTGTATAAATATTACATTCACTTATTATATGGTTACAGCCTACGATTATGATCATCATTAATCAAGCCTGTACTTAAAAAACCATATTTTGTGTAAAAAGTGATTCTATTTAAAAAAATTTTGTTTTTTAATTACAAAAGGCACTAGACGTAGCAACTTCCTTTAAGATCAGCCACTACACAGCTCTCTATTATTTTCCAGTGCCCAGCTATCTAAGCGGAAAAACGGAAAGAAAAGAAAGATGCCCTCAATGCAGAATATCTTGGTTTCAGCCACTTTTCTTGGTTTTCAAACCAATATATTTTCCTTGTTATTCAAGCCAAGGGACTGTTAGTTTCTTATATAGGGGTATGAGACAAGGCGGTTCTAATAGAGTATTTTTTTTTTTCTGACACTAGTTTTAGGAGTTATAAGCTTCTTTTTTTTACCATGGAAGGTGATAGTCTTTTACTAGGTTGCTAGCTACCGCTGCAACCCATATTATTCTGACCATCCAATGGCATATACGCTGCTTTGGACAAAATATCACTCTCCAAAATTTCCCAGCGAGCTTCTTTTAGACCTTTTATGGTTTTTCTAAATTCTTGGCTATCTCTTTCTTCATCTACCTCTCTACGTTGCGTTTCTTTTCTGTCTGCTTCCCTAAGATCTTCTCTGGCCCTTTCATATGCTTCTCTTTCCTGTATAAACTTTTCAAAGGTAGAATTCAGTTTACTATTTTTGATTAAAAAAGGCACTAGAAACTCTGTTCGAATGAGCCCTCTCGCGACATTCTAGGATCACTGGGTCGATAGATCATCCCTGAGGAAAAAAAAATAAACACGCACACGTGGTATTTCTTCTGGCAAAAAATACCAAATTCCCCATTCCATGCTACAGATAAAAGTTTAAAACCTCTACAGGAAGGTTCTCTGATACGCTGAATCTGATGGTGTAATTTTCATTAAGATTGTATGACTTTTAGGACCAAACTCTCCAATTAATCGTGTGTTTCGCATGCTCTGTAAAGTCATTTAAATTTTTCATTTTACTTAAAAAGTTTTTAAAACAAGGCGAAGAACCATTAAATTTTCCCTAATGTATAATTATCATTTGTGGCTTCGCCAAACTCAAAACAAAAATTAGTTTATTTTTATTTTCCGTTCTCTTTATAGGCTATATTTGTAGACTAGTATTTTATATGCTAAAAAAATAGCCCAAATCTTCGGAAAACGCGATTTTAGCTTACTACTAGTGTTTAGATAGTGCTATTCTTCTTGCTGTCATTAGTGTTTGTACCCTAATCCACCAGTAATTGATCCGGTTGTGGCGGTGTATTCGACACAATGCCACCAGTGCCAATACCAGCCTTTACTAGGGTATCGCAGGTCGAGCGGTCACACAACTTCTACGTGTTCTTCCTGCACCGATATTGTAACCAGTTTGGGTACGACAAGTGTACCCCCTGCGAAGGGAGTAATTGCCACAATATTTGGCCCAAGGTACTACACGCTTTGTCACCACTAATAAATATATCCTTCGAGGGGGGACGGGTCCTGCGGTGGATACTACAATGACGATAATTCTCAATACTCTCTTCCCAACCCCACCAGGGTTTGGTGAAAAATATTCTAATACAGTCGTAGAGATAACTCACTTACATTACCAATGTCAATTCCAAATATCAACTCTGAACTCTACAAAAAAAACTATGAACACGAACTAACTTAAAAACGTGTATAAAAAAAAGGTAAGGTTGTCTCCAGCCACAATGTGCCAATAGAATGTATTGCAGCTGCAAATTGAACTTGCTTTACGCATAAATTATATTTCAATGGCCAGAGTAAGCTAGATAAAAATAGAATCTCAAACCAATTTCTTCCCTCTTGTGAAATTACATTGAAAAAAGGCTAGTCTCTCCGAGCTTCTAACTAGTAAATTAAAATTATGTTGATGGTAAATCTATATAAAAGGAAAAGGGACATTTATCTGATAACAAAGGGACTTGGGCCTCAACAGTTGGTTTTGGATACTCACAAGAGCGTAAACGTTCAACTTCAATCTTGTTTTATGCCTGTCCACCAACAGACTTTTTGGCTAGTCTATTTATAAAGAAAACTATTGCGCTTTGGTTATCAAAAGATATAAGTTTCTGAGCTCAGTGTGAGGCTGTGATACCGATTATGGTACTTGGTAAACTGGGGTAGAGCCCCAAATTTTACATCATGGCATGATTTGAGCTTAAGGTTTATTAAGCGCTATTTTTAAAACTGACCTTTAAACATTGCATGATAGTGTTAATCACTTAACAGGAGGGTCCTGTAAGCGCAAAATCTGGTGCACAAAATGTCAAGCACAAAAGTAAAATACCTTATCGGTATTTTATTTGAAACAAATACATTATAATTCCAATTTACTCCACTTGAGTAAGTTTCTCTTAATAGGATATCAATTGTATCTCTGGGAATAAATTTTCTGAGTTTCAATAAGAGGCTCATCAGGTAAGGAGGAGAGTGAGATTTACTCCCTTCTTCATTATGAGTAATAAATTTGTATTAAGCCTGTCATAGGCATACTGCCAGTGACAGCTCCCCACTTATTTTAGAAATACTCTTAAGAATGTTAAACTAATTAACTACATTTGTTCTTTACTAAGATTAATTAAAAAAACTTTTTCCACAAAATAAGTTTTTCAAAGAAAAGTAAAGAACTCCATTAAACAAAAAACGAGCAAAAATAAAATCAAATAATCTATCAAGCGTGAAACTACCACAAATCAGCATCGATAAATAAATGAAACCCAAAACGAACAGACATTACAATAAATAACCGAGTCAAACTCAAAACGAGCAGAAATTAACATAAGTTGGGCTCAAAACCCCTATGCACTCCCAAGGCCAGAACAAAATTTGCAGTTTACTAAAAAAAATATAAATGTTTTACTTTTATAACTTTAATAAATCAAATAATATTAACATTTTGATTACTAAATATCAGCATATGTATATTAAACTGACAATGCACATTTATTTGAATTTTTTCAGTAAAGTGCAAATTTTCATCTAAAGTTATAGTTATAGCATTACGTCGAATTTTTCAGATTATCTATTAACTGACTGCAACACATCGACACTCAATTATGCCTGGTAGATGTAGAGCAGCGAAATCCGTCAGCAGTTTTGGTCCAACAAACTGTGCATTTTCTGTTACTCCCTCTAATTTGATTTTTCGGATAAAAATATTCTATTTTAAAAGTATTATTGAAAAAACATTTTTTATGAGGAAGAAATAATTTTTGATAAGAAATATTTTATGCATATAATGTGTTATATTTAGGTATCAGTTAAAATATATGAAAATATGCACAATATTCTGCTCACTTTCCATGTGAAAATGAATTGTATTCTTGGCTCTCAACCAGGGCTCAAAACAATTTTCATGTAAAGACAATTTTAGAAATTCTATTTAAGTGGAAGCCGAGGTAGTATGATACTCTAAATTAACAAAGAAAATATTCTTCATATAACTTAGATTTCACTTGTTGATACTAGCACTCTTCTTTAAGATGTTCCAGCAATAAAATCCGTTTTTTCTTGGAAGAGAAAATCTTTTGAGGCTCTAGTATATTCACACAAGTGAAGGGAAGCTCAGTTTCCCTGGCTGTTTTTCCACTTAAATTCACATGGCTGAACCTTTAAAGTGATTCCTATTTGGTTCCGGTCAAACAAAAGAGAATTAAACAAACAAAGAAAGAAATTGACATTCAAAATCTTTGATAAAAGGATTTAAAGCATTTCATCTCCTGCTTCAAAATTCTAGCTTGATATAAAACCCCTGGTTTCTTAGGAAGTTCAGCTCTGTGGTGGCGCCTTTTGTCCCTAACATATACTATGAATAAAGTTAGTTTTTAAGTTCCTGAACTAAGTAAAACTAGTTTTTTTTTTCAAATGAAAGTAGAGAGAATAAACTTTAAACGAACAAAAGTCGTTCTTTGTATGAGGGCTGCCATCTCTTAACACTCAAGTTTAGCTAGTGCTATACAGAAATCATTTTGAGTGCAACAAATATAGACCGTTACTACTTACAAGTCTTTTATTCACTGATTAACTTTCAAAACATTTGAAACGAAAATTATATTAAGACAGACAAGCATCAGTTAGTTGATTCTTGAGGCACTACCCAATAAAAACCCTTTGTCTCATTGTCTTAATTTAAATCATTGGATTTCAAATACGGGAGGGGGGATCAAATTCTTTCTTGAAGTGTAGGGATTTGGGAGACTCATAACCAGGACAATTTTTACTTGTTTTTGATAACCAGGACAATGATGTTTTAAAGTGATGTCGCCACTATTTACACGGTACCTTAAAAGTTCTTGCAAGTTCCCTTCCTTTGTCAATGGGTCCTTAATTACCAATAATTCTCCGTCGTCTCTATAGCCATGAAGAGCAATGTTCTGTCGACCCAAAAAAATAATTGATTCTACAATTGGCTTCAAGCTCACTCTGTTTTTCCTGCACTTGTTGGCTGCGTTGTTCGTTTACAAGGCTTAAAATGCTGGCTTCAGGTTTATAATATTTTATAAGGAAATGTTTGCCTGCGTAAGCTGAATCGCGGTTGTACTGATTATTTTCATGAGACACCAAGCCGTCGTCTTTTCCAGTTAATTTAGGAAAACTCATGAGGGGCTTCTTTACCAACTTTGGCAATTAATTGGAACCTCCAACCCCTCGGACGTGAAACAAAATGTACTATTTACAGAATGGGCCTCTCTCCTTATTTGAGAGTACTAGCCAATAAAATTCTTCCAAGTGAGTACGATTGAGCAACACTGATTTGGTCTAGTACAACCTCTAAAAAAAAACCTTCATGTGAATGCCGTTAAAAAAAAAAAAAAAACCTGTTCTGTTGTCCTTAAAAATCAAAATAAGAGAGCCTTAAAAATAAAGGAATCATTATAACATACTACTACTACTACTACTACTAACAACTCACCGCAGCATCAAGTCGCCTGAGGCAAACACAGCTACACACGCTCCTCCTCCATCCCAATCTACTCAAAGCCTTCCTCTTCACACCCTCCCAGGAAGTTCCCATTTTCTCTAAATCCTTCTTTATGACATCCTCCCACTCCAGACGAGGACGACCTGCTTTCCGCTTAGCCCTAGACGGTTGGCCGAATAGGACAATCTTCAGCAACGTGTCATCCTTCATCCGCAGAATGTGCCCTAGCCATCTTAAACTTTCTTTCATTATAGCCCTAGAAAGTAGGATTGAACCACATTTTTCGTACAGCCTACTGTTTGAAATTCGGTCAGTCAGCGGAGTATTCAGAACCATCCCTAGGCAATTTCTCTGGAAAACATCTAGCAAATCTTCATCCGCTTTTCGGAGCGCTCATGCTCCAGAGCCATATTTGACCACTGTCATCACTGCAGCTTTCAATATTCTAACTTTGGCTTGCAGAATTATCTTCCTATTCTTCCAAACTTTTTTAACGGTGAAAAAACACCCTGAGTCTTGGCTATTCTACCTTTAACATCTTCACTGCTCCCACCGTCTTTACTAATAATACTACCAAGGTAGGTGAAGCTACCTCCCTGATCAATCTTTTCGTTACCCAATGTCACATTTTCATCTTCCCTTATTCCTAGCCTTAGTGACTCAGTCTTATTAACATTAATTTTCAAACCTATTCTAGCACCCTAAACTCGCAAAACCTCTAAAAGTTCATTCATCTTGCTCACACTTTCATCTAGGATGCTTAAATCATCAGCATAATCTAAGTGTTCTTCCTCCCCATTTGAGGAAAAACCGTTCCGTGGCCTCCCATTGCCTTTCCTGTGCTCCTTAAGACAAAGCCCATCAAAATGAGACATATAAAGAGGGATACAACACGACCCTACTTAACTGCTGATTTAATACAAAACAAGCTGCTAACCTCACTTCCTATCTTAACCGCAGCAGTGTTATTCTCGTACATAGCACTAATCCCTTTATTGTATTTGTCTGGTATGCCATACAAGGATAAAACCATCTAAAACTCTTCTATCAACAGGATCGAACGCTTGCTCGTAATCTATAAAACTGGAGATCAAAGGTGTTTGACAACTCAAGCACTTTTCAATTATTAACCTAAGAGGGAAAATTTGCTCAACACACCCTCTACCTTTTCTAAAACCGTACTGTTCTTCTCTTAAAACTTTGTCTACAGAATATCTCAGTCTAAAAAGTATCATATCACTAAGTAATTATTTTAGCGTTTTCTCCACTTTCTTTTCATTCCTTTTGTTTTTATTTGATCTATCACTCAGATAATACTTATACAAACCCCTTCTCCTCTCTATTAAACGTTAAATAAAAAAACAAGTTTTTTTTATTGAAAGTAAGGAGCGACATTAAAACTTAAAACGAATAGAATTTATTCCGTTTATGAAAGAGGCTGTCCCCTCCTCAACGTCTCGCCCTTTACGCTAAAGTTTTTTATTGTTTTAAAAAACAAAGTTGTGAGAAAGAGTCAAACTTTAGCGTAAAGAGCGAGACGTTGAGGAGGGGACAGCCCCTTTCATATACGGAATAATTTCTGTTCATTTTAAGTTCTAATGTCGCTCCTTAGTTTAAGTTAAAAAAACTTGTATTTTTATTTAATTTTTGAACACTTTTGAATTAATGCAGGATTTGATTTTGGCTCACCGTGGATCAATAATTAAAAAAAAAATTGTATATTAAATTTACTTTTATTTGGTTAAATGGCTTTCTCGAAAGTTGTTTAATTTTATTTACGAACGTTTTTATTAGTAATAAATATACGTAACTTACGAATTAACATACGCAACGAACTTCTATATTCATATATTTTTAAGATATATTAGGGGAATCGCCCACTAGTGAATACCTCGCTCTTTACGCTAAAGTTCGAATTTTGTTCCAATTGTTTAAAATCACCCCTTAGTCACAAAGGCCGTTAATTAGAATAAATATCTCTTATGAAAGTACTAAAAACAATCTTTGGCTTAAAAAGCGAGGTATTGACTAGGGGGCGAGCCCAATCATGTACGTAATAATTTCTGTTCGTTTTAAGTTTTGATGTTGCTCCCTACATTCAGTTGAAAAACTTTTTTTTATATTTAATTTCTGATCGTTTTTTAAATAATGCTGGGAAATCTGGTGCTCCCTTCATAGCAATGTCCCCTCCCCCATGAAAAATTCCTCCATTGAAAGATCCTCCCATTTAAACCCCGACCCCCCTCCCCCACCACTAGAAAAATACCCCCCTGAAAACGTCTGTATACTTCCCAATAACCAATACTATAAGTAAACACTGGGTAAAGTTCATACTTTTCAGCCATCCCCCCGGGGACTTTGGGGGATTAAGTTATCCTAAAAGACATAGTTATTATATTTTCGACCATGCTAAACAAAATGGCTATCTCAAAATTTTGATCGGGTGACTTTGGGAAAAAAATGAATGCAGGAGGGGGCCTAGTTGCCCCCCATTTTTTGGTCACTTAAAAAGGGCACTAGAACTTTTAATATCCATTCGAATGAACCCTCCCACGATATTCTAGAACCACTGGGTCGATACGATCACCTTTGGTAAAAGAAAAATAAAAAAAAAAATAAAATAAACACGCATCCGTGATCTTTCTTCTGGCAAAAAATACAAAATTCCGCATTTTTACAGATAGGAGCTTAAAACCTCTACATTAAGGTTCTCTGATACGCTGATCTGATGGTGTGATTTTCATTAAGGTTCTATAACTTTTAGGGGTGCTTCCCCCTTTTTTTTTAAAATCTGGCAGATTTTCTCAGGCGCGTTACTTTTGATAGATAACACTAAACTTGATGAAACTTATATATTTGAAATCAGCATTAAAATCTATTTCTTTTGATGTATCTATTGGTATCAAAAGTCCGTTTTTTAGAGTTTAGGTTACTATTGAGCCGGGTCACTCCTTACTTACAGTTCGTTACCACGAAATGTTTGATCAAGCTTTTTCACTAATATGCCTAGCTGCAGTCTTAACTTTCTTCCCTATGACACCATCAGCAACGTAACAAATTGTTTTTCTAAAATTATTCCAACCACCTTCCACATTGTCAAAATTTAAACTCTCAAGTTTAGCATTCAACTGTTCCCGGAAAGTTTTTCTCAAAGTTTCATCCTGGAGTTTAAAAACATCATAACTTCCCAGAAGGTAGTTACCCTTCCGAAATTTCAGCTTTAAATTAATTCTATATATTACTAGATGGCGATCTTTAAATTTAACATCAATAGTAGCACTCTTATATACCCTAGTATCTTGTATTGATCATGCCAGTCTATGGTTTACTATAACATAATCAATAAGGTTTGCTGTCTTAATATCACGTGAATACCACGTTAACTTATGTGCCATTTTATGACCAAACACGGTATTGGTTATAACCAGATTGTTATACCTACAAAATTGAAAAGTATGTAGCCATCATTTTTTTCTTTTCCTACACCAGATTTACCTAGGCTAGAATACCATCAATCTCTATTTCTACCGACCTGGGCGTTAAAATTGCCTAGTAAAACCGCCATATTTCTACCTAGAATCCTGTCTATTTGCTCCTGTAACTGTAAGTAAAATTCATCCGAGTCAGTAGTATCTCCGTCAGTTGGTTCTACAGGGGCATATACTGCTATGACTGATACCCTGAACTCTTCAAACAGTTCGCGGTAACGAACTGTAAGCAAGGAGTGACCCGGCTCAAGAGTCACCGAAACTCTAAAAAACGGAATTTTGATACCAATAGATACATCAAAAGATTTGTATTTTTTTGATGATTTCAAATGTATAAGTTTAATCAAGTTTAGTCTTACCCTTCAAAAGTTACGATATAATTTGCCTTATTTTTGAAAAAGCGGAAAACCCTCTAAAAGAGATAGAATCTTAATCAAAATCACACCATCAGGTTCAGTGTATCGTAAAACACTAATGCAGAGGTTGCAAGCTCCTATCTGCAAAAATGTGGAATTTTGTATTTTTGCCAGAAGAAAGATCACGGATGCGTGTTTATTTGTTTGTTTTTTTGTTTGTTTTTCACAGGGGTGATTGTATCGATGTGGTGGTCCTAGAATATCGTGAGAGGGCTCATTTGAACGGAAATTAAAAGTTCCAGTGCCTCTTTTTAAGTGACCGAAAAAATGGAGGGCAACTAGGCACCCCCCTGCGCTCATTATTTTTCCAAGGTCATCCGATCAAAATTTTGAGATAGCCATTTTGTTCAGCATAGTCGAAAACCTAATAACTATGTTTTTGGGGATGACTTAATATCCCATAGTCCCCGAGGGAAGGGCTGCAAGTTATGAATACATTGTTTACATATATCATAAGATATTGGAAAGTGTAGGAGGGACGTTTTCAGGAGGGATTTTTTTCTGGTGGCGGAGTCAGGGGGAGGGGATTACTTGGGAGGATCTTTCCATGGAGGATGTTTTCATAGGAGAAGGGACATTTCTATGAAAGGGGAGCCAGATTTCCCACCATCATTTATAACACAATCAGAAATTATATAGGAAAAGCAAGTTTTTTCAACTGAAAGTGAGGAGCAATATTAAAATTTAAAACAAACAAAAATTATTGTGTATATGAGGGGGCTCGCCCTCCAGTCAATACTTCGCTCTTTACGCTAAAGTGTTTTTAGCACTTTCAAAATAATTGGAACAACATTCGAACTTTAGCGTAAAGAGCGAGGTATTGACTGGGGGCGAACCCCCATATATACGTAATAAATTCTGTTCGTTTTAAGTTTTAACGTTGCTCCTTACTTTCAGTTGAAAAAACTTTTTATTTTATTTAATCATAGTTTTTTTTATTTAATCATAGGCAGCGTAATCGCTCTGCCTATGTAAAGAACGATGTTGGCACAATGAATTATTTTTTTTTTTTTTTCCTTTAGACCAGGGCACTTCGTATCGAAGGAATTGTCGTAGAAACTTGGAAAAGGGCTCATTCACTTGGAAATTGGAGTGGATTGTGCCCTTTTTAATAGTCGAAAGTGAGTAGAAGGCAACTAACACCCCATCCACGCCCACCATTTCCCCAAACACATCCAATCAAAATTTTGAGATAGCCATTTTGTTCAGCGTAGATGATTTCCAGATAGAAATTACGTTTTTGAGGAGGACACTCCCTCAAAGCCCTCAAAGCAAGGGTTTTGAGTAATGCTTTGGGGCATACAAGGTTTTTATAGAAAGCGTTGGCGTAAGAACTTCAAAAAAGACTCATTCGATTTGAAATTCAAAGGACTAGTGCCCTTTTTAACATTCGAAAGTGATTGGAGGGTAACTAATCCCTCTCTGACGCCCACCTTTTCCCCAAACACATGCAATTTGTTCAAACACATCCATTTTGTTCAACGTAGTTGAAAATTGTGGAAATTAGGTCTTTGAGGATGACACCCCCCCCCCTAAAGCCCTCAGGGCAAGGACTGTAAGTTATGCCCTGGGGGTATATAAAGTGTTTATAGAAAGCGTTGTCGTAGATACTTCCAAAAGCGTTCATTTGAATGGAAATTGAAATGGCTAGTGCCCTTTTTAATAGTAAAAAGTGATTGGAAGGCAACTAACACCCCGTCCACGCCCACCATTTATCCAAACACACCCAATCAAATTTTGAAATAGCCATTTTGTTCAAAGAAGTTGAAAGGTCCGGAAATTATAACTTTGAGGATGACACTCCCCCATAGCCCACAGGACAAGGGTTGTAAGTCTTGCCCTGGGGGCATATAAGGTTTTTATGGAAAGTGCTGTCGTAGAAACTTCAAAAAGGGCTCATTCAGATGGAAATTGAAAGTGCTAGTGCCCTTCTAATTGTCGAAAGTGATTGGAGGGCAACTAACCCCCCTCTCACGCCCACCATTTGCCCCAACGCATCCAATCAAAATTTTGAGATAGCAATTTTGTTCAACGTAGTTGAAAGCTCTGGAAATTAGGACTTTGAAGATGACACCCCCCCAGCCCTCATGGCAAGGGTTGTAAGTTATGCACTGGGAGCGCATAAGATTTTTATAGAAAGCGTTGTCGTAGAAACATCAAAGGGGCTCATTCGATTGGAAATTGAAAGGGCTAGTGCCTTTTTTAATAGTTGAAAGTGATTAGAGAGCAACTAACGCCCTTCTCACGCCCACCATTTCCCCAAACACATACAATCAAAACTTTGAGATAGCCATCTTGTTCAACTTAGTGGGAAATTCTGGAAATTAGGAGGATGACAACCCCCTCACAGCCCTCAGGGCAAGGGTTGTAATTTATGCCCTTGGGGGCCTATAAGGTGTTTATAGAAAGTGTTGACGTAGAAACTCAAAAAGGGCTCATTTGATTGGAAATTTAAAGGGTTAGTGCCCTTTTTAATAGTCGAAAGTGATTGGAAGGCTTTACATTTTTAAGAGCTATGTGGGTACAATGCATTATTTTTTTTCTTTAGACTAGGGCCCTTCGTATCGAAGAAGTTGTAGAAACTTCGAAAAGGGCTCATTCGATTGAAAATAGAAAGGGCTAGTGTCCTTTTTAATAGTTGAAAGTGATTGGAGGTCAATAAATCCCCCTACCACGCCCACCCTCCCATTTGCCCATTATGTTTAAAAACTAAATGTTGCCTTCAAATGAGCAAAAATAAAATCAAATAATCTACCAGGCGCGAAACTACCGCAAATCAGCATCAATAAATAAATGAAACCCAAAACGAATAGTAATTACAATAAATTACCAAGTCAAACTCAAAACGAGCAGAAATTAACATGAGTAGGGCTCAAACCCCTATGCCTTCCCAAGGCCAAAACATAATTTGCACTTTAGTGAAAAAATACAAATGAATATGCATTGCCAGTTTAATATGCATATACTGATATTTATTAATCAAAATGTTAATATTATTTGATTTATTGAAGTTATAAAAGTAAAAATATTTATATTTTTTTCAGTAAAGTGCAAATTATGTTCTGGCCTTGGGAAGGTATAGGGGTTTTGAGCCCTACTCATGTTAATTTCTGCTCGTTTTGAGTTTGACTTGGTTATTTATTGTAATTAATCAAAATAATTTTTTGCACAAAATTAGTTTTTCAAAAAAAAACTAAAGAACTCCATTAAACCAAAAATGAACTAAAATAGACTCAAATAATCTACCAAGCATACAACTACCGCAAATCAGTATCAATAATTAAATGAAACCCAACACAAACAGAAATTAAAATAAGTCAAACTAAAAACGAGCAGAAATTAATCTGAGTAGGGTTCTAAACCCTATGCTTTCTAAAAGCCAGAATATAATTTGACTGGACTCTGACAGAGCATTGGACTGGACTGTGATACTTTACTGAAAAAAAATTCCAATGAATTTACTGAAAAAAAATGTGCATTGTCAGTTTAATATACATAAGCTGATATTTATTCCTTAAAATCTTAACTAATTTTTGTTTTCTTAAAGTTATAAGTGAAAACATTTAAAATAATTTTTTCAGTAAAGTACAAATTATATTCTGGCTTTTAGAAAGCATAGGGTTTAGAACCCTACTCAGATTAATTTCTGCTCGTTTTGATTTTGACTTATTTTAATTTCTGTTTGTTTTAGGTTTCATTGGCTGTGGGGGGGGGGGTGTTCATCCTTAAAAACCTAATTTCCAAATCTTTCAACTACGTTGAACAAAATGGCTATCTATAAATTTTAATTTTATGTGTTTGGGGAAAAGGTGAGCGTGAGATGGGGGCTAGTTGCCTTCCAATCACTTTCGACTATTAAAAAGGGCACTAGCCCTTTGAATTTCCAATCGAATGCGCCCTTTTTCAAGTTTATACGACAAAGATTTCAATAAAAACCTTATATACCCCCAGGGTAAAATTTATTCCCCTTTCCCTGAGGGCTCTGAGGGGGTTATCATCCTCAAAGACCCAATTTCTAGAACTTTCAACTACATTGAACAAAATGGCTATCTCAAAATTTTGATTGGAAGTGTTTGGATAAATGGTGGGCGTGGAGGGGGTGTTAGTTGCATTCCAATCACTTTCGAATATTAAAAAGGGCACTAGCCATTTCAATTTCGAAGCGAATGGGCCCCTTTTGAAGTTTCTACGACAGCGCTTTCTATGAAAACCTTATATGCCCCCAGGGCATAACTTATAACCCTTGCCCTGAGGGCTATGGGAGGGGGGGAGGTTGTCATCCTCAAAGACCTCATTTTCAGGACTTTCGCGTTGAACAAAATGGCTATCTCAGAATTTTGATTGAATGTGTTTAGGGGAAATGTGGGCGTGAGAGGGGGGTTAGTTGCCCTCCAATCACTTTAGACTATTAAAAAGGGCACTAGCCCTTTGAATTTCCAATCGAATGCGCCCTTTTTGAAGTTTCTACGACAACGCGTTCTGTAGAAATCTTATATGCCCCCAGGGCATAGCTTATAGCCCATGCCCTGAGGGCTGTGGGGGAGTGTCCTCCTCAAAATATAATTTCTATTTGGAAATCAACTACGCTGAACAAAATGGCAATCTCAAAATTTTGATTGGATGTGTTTGGGGAAATGGTGGGCGTGTAAGGGGTGTTAGTTGCCTTCCAGTTACTTTTGACTATTAAAAAGGGCACTAGCCACTTCAATTTCCAATCAAATGAGCTATTTTCGAAGTTTCTACGACAAGTCCTTCGATACGAAGTGCCCTGGCTTAACCCCAAAAAATAAATAATACATTGTGCCAACATCGTTCTTTACTTAGGCAGCGCGTTTGGGCTGCCTATGATTTCTGATCGTTTTGATTTCATTTATTTATCACTGCTGATTTGTGGTAGTTTCACGCTTGGTAGATTATTTATTTTATTTTTGTTCATTTTTGGTTTAATGGAGTTCTTTACTTTTCTTTGAAAAACTTATTTTGTGGGAAAAGTGTTTTTAATTAATTTGTCATAAAATGAGCAATTAGTATTCTATTTTTAATATCTTCCCAGCCTCAAAAAGACTTAGCAGCTTCCTTATTCATCATGAGCCCTACTCCCTGTCTGTGTACCCCATCCTCGCTGCCTGAGTAAACAAATTCTACTCAAAATTTCTATCAGATTTATTTCGGAAAAGTACGACCTGTGGGAGTAGGTGGGGGGGGGGTCTAAAAACACTAAATTAATAATACATTGTGCCCACATCGCTCTTTACTTAGGCAGTGCCATTGCGTTGTCTATGATTAAATAAAATAACAATTTTTTTACTAAAAGTAAGGCAGCAACATTTAAACTTAAAACAGACACAAATTGTTCCGAATATTGGGGAGCCTCAATACCTCGCTCTTTACACTAATGTTTTTCAACACTTTAAAAAGCTTTTTTGTTTCAACTAATGACCCTTGTATTTCAGCAGTCGTTCTTAAAGAACTTGGACAAAAATTCAGACTTTACCATGAAGAACAAGGGTTGGAGACGGGGCAGCCCCTTCATACATGAAATAATTTCTGATCATTTTTAGTTCAGGTGAAAAACTTTTTTTTTAATTTAATTTCCGATCGTCTTTCAAATCATGCCGGGTAATACCCATCTCTCTGTGTAAAATTTTTCCCAGAAAATTCCTAATCCCCAATAAAAATCTCCACCCCAGAAAGTCCCCCCTCCAAAAAAAAACCGTATATTTTCCCATGACAAACACTATATGTAAGTAATGGGCAAACTCCAAAACTTACAGCCCTTCCCTCAGGGACTCTGGGGAGTCAAGTGATCCTCAGAGGCATGGTTATTGGACCTTTGTTTATTATTTAATTGGCATGACTCAATTAAGACACCAGTAATTTATATGCAGCATAGCATAATTGCACACTACCTTTTCGAGGGAGGGGCAATGACTCTTTTATTGAAGGAACACGTACCAGAGGCATCATAATGAAGACCTTATTTTATCAGACTTTCTTGAGGAAGTAATCAAACAGTGGCAGATTCGATATACAGTTTAGTTAAGTTGCTCTTGGCATTGGTTGACTCTAAGAAAATTTTCCTCATATTTTGTACGAAACTGCAAAGTAATAAAAAACAATAAACTCTTTTGACAAATGTTCAAGTCACTAACCAGAATCCTAATTTCTTACATGACTGTTGCTCCTCATCCTTATAATATTTTTTGAAAAAAAAAAATTCTAGAATGTTTCATATTTAGCCCCTTCATATTTAGGGTAATCCATTTTTATTGCGTAAAGCAAATACGCAAAAGCGAGCTTTTTCTTTCCTGAGCTAAGGTCATACAAATGTTAAAAAATAATGAAAATGGGTATTGAGTGTCGAGGGGATGGCTGACAAAACTATGTGTTGATAATTTTGCCTTTTGGGGCTGTTTGTCGTAGTTACCTGTTATTTTTGGTTCTTCTTTAGGAGTAGTCAAACTATAGTGTAACAGCTAGGCCAAAAAATAAAAATTATCAAACTCTTTTGACAAATGCTTATTAAATAATACATAAACAAAAATCCTAATTTATGAACAAATTATAGCCCCCTCCCTGAAGAATCTGTCCAGCAAAAAGAATTAAACGTCAAGAACGTTTTATATTTAACCTCTGTTGTAGAATAATCCTTACTTATTGTGTAAAGTAGATACGCCTAAATTAACCCCTGAAGTCTTGGAGCATTGTTACAACATGTCATACCATGGGCCCATAAGGGGGGGGGGAGGGGCGTGGCAGGGTGCGCCTGCCTCCCCCCCCCTGGCTGAATGATGCTTCCTTATTTTTATATTTCTGTTCTGAGATTTCTATTATATAGCATTAAAAGTGCCGATTAGACCAGGTTTGCCCCCCCTGGAATTCAGATTATGGGCGCCCATGTGTAAGACATTACTGTAAGGAGGGGTTCTTAAGGGAGGAGGGCTATCTGACACAACTTCGTGCTAAGATGTTGGTCTTAGGCGGATTCGTGTGCAGATTATTTGTGGTATAATGAGTATTAGGTTACTTTTGTATATGATAATAACTAATAATTTTAAGTTTTGATGTCACCACTTACATTCAATAAGAAATAACCTTTTTACTATCACGAAAAAGTAAAAGTCATGAAAGTATCAGTCCACTTGTTATTTCTAACTGAAAAACTGAACCCATGTTTGACCAGTCTGTTTTCTTTCTTTTTTTTTGTCTTAGTATCATATATTTCCGAGAGGAAACTTTATTGTACCCTATTTTTCCACTTCCACTTCAAAACTTTTTATATTACAGCAATTTGCTGTTTCAAAGTACTTGATTTCCATGTTTCTATTAAACATATAGCTTTTATGCTATTGTACTTGCTGCTTCTCTTAAATCAAGCACTGAGTGAATTATTAAATTATGCTATATACATAAATTTTACAATAACCAGGTTTAAAATTTTTATCAAAACAATTCATTTCTTGTAATGGCTACTGACCAATTTCAAATATCCTAAGGGAACATTCTAAGGAATATCTTAACTCTTTTTGAAATCTACCTTTTAAAACTTTTAATTCTTGTTTTTGCAGAAATCAGGTCTCCCTCAGCAGTTATTTGCTTTAGGCAATTTATGTGCAAAAAAAATGTAGAAAAACAGACAGAAACTGAATTTTGGATAAGAAAAGAATAAAGAAGCTTAGTAGCCCTCTGTAATAAATTCTATTTTTGAGTTTCAAAGCTTTGGCTTTCGTCCGAATTGAAGCAAAGAAACTTTTGCTGACTACAATGGCAGAACAGTTATATAAAGTGTAGATTATATACACCTGACTGATTTATGTAATGCTATTAGAAAACGTTGACTTGGGAACAGCAGTCGTTTTCTGTGAAAAGATTAGATTATGGAAATGTTTTAAATGAAAAAAGTTAGTTAAGAAAAGTTAGTTAAAAAATAAGCTGAATAATTGTATTAAAGTAAAATATTAAAAGCTAGAAAAAAGGCTAAGCTAAAAATAGGAAAAACAACAGAATTCTCAACATTTACTGGCAGCAAAGGACGGACAACCAATCCATCCTCGACAAGACGGGTCACTTGTGACAGATGTCGAAAGAGTTCGCCAATGAGATAACTTGGCGACGTACTACGTATGGACAATCCCCAGCTATTGAATGCCGTGCTCCACAAGCAACCATTGGGTTCATACCACAGGGGCAGACCCAGATACACCATTCGCCGAGCGTGCCAGACATATATGTGAAACATGAACACTTCAATCTAGCCTCAGTGGGAGAATATACTGGCAGCACCAAACCTGTGGGAAGATTGGCGGCCCCTGTTTGATGGCTTGGGCTTCTCTCAAGGCACTGGCGGATCTAAGATCTAAGGTCTGAACTTAGTAGAAAGATTTTAAACACCTCAGGAAGCCACAGGAAACCTCTGCTGAGGACATTGAAGAAAAAGAGTGAGGAGCCCACGAAGACGTGCGCTGTCTGCAGTCTATTTAATACGTCATCGTTTCAAAACCGGAAGAAGACAAGTGAGGTATTTCCTAAACTCATTTTTTTTTTATTTGCCGATGTTGCAACGTGAAAGCATCGGTATATCCGTAAAACTTAAAATTCGGATGTTATTCAAGGCCTAAAGAGACTTAGTCACGTCTTTCGCTTCCAGGAAAATATTACCTAGAAAAACAGTTTTATTTCAAATAAAATTATTTCTAAACTTACCAGAATATAATTAAAAAGAAAAATATTTTTTAGATTAGAAAACAAATAGTTCTTTACTCATTTATCCTGCAAACATTAAAAGCGATCTTTGGTTGAACAGAGATCTTTGGATAAAAATGTTTCGACTTGTGACGACATTGTAGGTTCTTAGCTACTAAAACACAAATAGTTTGTGAGTCATACTTTTTGCATACTTTATGCACAGCTACTTCGTGTATATTACTATATATAATAAGTTGCCAGAAAAAAAAAAAACGATTTTCTAAAGTTTTATTACTGAAAAGACATAGAAGAGGTTAAGACGCCAAAGTCAATTACTAAGGCTGTGCAACAAAGAAGAAATCATCCATAAGACACAAATAGGTTTGGAAACTGTCAAAATTGCTCAGATGTGTGTACTTTACATGCCCCTTTTTCCTTGGGTATCAGAAACTCGACGCACATTCAAGTAGCATTGGGGCTTATCAAAGCACTCAGTAGAAATCGGAACTCTCCCATTCGTTTAGTCTTCTGGGCGTTTCCGTAAGGATATTCATTACTACTCAAAGACAACAAAACTCGTTGCGACCATCCCCGTCCTAGCTCTTTCACAATGAAATCGTAAAAAGGGAACTTGACCAAAAACATTCACCCATGAATTTGTTACAATGTAAAGAATTCTCTCAGTAGAAATTGCTCACAGAACACTGTTTTTATTATTCCTTTAAGAGGATCGTAAGGGATTTTTATATGAGGAAACGGCAATTGCGAAAATTGTGTCATGCAGTTGTTGTTCCAAATATAAGGAACAAACGTAGAGGCAAGATGCTCGCTAGTCTTAAAGCATCCGTTCGAAAATTTACATTCTAAAAGTCGCTGGTAACCAGTAAAAATTTGAAGAATCTGGCCTCTATTCTTTTTTCCATCTCTATGGTTGTTCTTTGAAACCAAATACTTGCTATAAAAATGACATTTCTAGTGTATTTTGTAATACACTCCTCCTTTCGTAAATCCTCCTTTCGCCAACCTTCCCTCGAAAAAATCAAATGAAATATTAATAAAATAAATCAAACAGTGAAATACCTGCCTCTCTTCAATGCAATTACAAATATTCATCGATTCCTTATGTAAAAAAGTCCTACGAAAAACATCGAGCTCCAATATATAGTATATAAACTGAGATATATACTAAGATATTCCTGTTTTATTCTTATTTTATCTTTCATAATGTTTGGTTGTTTTTGTTCCATTTCTTCTTTATTCGATATTAAAACCTTGTATTCGAGACCTTCATGCTATTTCCTAAGAGCCAAGAGAAAGTTAGAACTCCTCCCACCTCCTCAAGTGGCCCTAGATTATTTACTATTCCATTCCAAGCGCGTTTTATTCTTACAAATGTATCTTAAAAAAAAGAAAAGTATCCCTAAAAGTATTTTATATCTTACAAAAGTATCCCTCAACAGTCTTTAAAAAAAAGACTGTCCCTGCAAATTCCATTAATGGAAAAATTCCGTAAAATTTGGGATATTCTTAGAAATTTGTGTTAAGTACACATAGCTAATCTAACCATGCCTACGTACTTAAAATCCTAGAAGTTTGTTCAAGGAAGAGCAACAAAAAAAAATAATCAGCGTCATTATGTATATGAAATAGCCTTGTAAAAAAGGGCCTTCCCCCCTCAAATCCGCAAGTCTTGCAAAATAGAATACCTCACTGTTTCATTCCAAGTGCATTTTAGGATTGATTTATGTCCTACAGAGGTATCTCCGCACGATCTTTAGAATAAAATGCATAATTAATGCATTATAACTAATAATCCTGCAATTATTCAAGCCTATCCCCCCCCCCCAAAAAAAAAGAGAACGCCTCCTTTTAGGGGAAAATTTTAAAAAATGACTATCTCACTGTTCCATTCCAATAGCATTTTATTATTGATTCATATTCTACAATAGAATATCCTCACAATTTTTTAAAATAAATGTATCAGTGATTAACTAAAAATTCAGTTTAATTGCCGAAATTCTCATTAATTTCAACTTCTCCTTACATCCCCGACCATAAAACCTTGCAGGCGGTTGTTTGATGTTTGATGCTGAACATTTTGTTATTCATTAAATTAATAAGTCTCCTCAAGATGAGTCTAATAATCTTATCTTTCTCTTAAATACACTTAGTTACACTAAAAATACAGATACAATTACAACCCGAAGGATTATTCAATCAACACCAACACCAAAGAAATAATTAGTATTAGTAAATTTGTTTGAAATATTCCTATATGTAAAGAGGGTGCCCCCCTTTATACCCCACTATTTAGGAGAAATTCTTACGAAAAAATATTTGAATGGCTTTCTGTTCAATTCGAAGTCATTTAGTATTAATTTTTAAACTAAAAAACATCTGCTTATAATTTTTGAAATAATTTGCGACTAAATAAGTTCTACAAACTGAAAAATTCAGTTTAATTCTGGAAATTCGTCTTAGGTATGTTTAGGTAAACAAAACATGCATGTGCAATTAAAATTCCAAAGGCATTTTCAGGGAAGTGCAACAACAAAGAGATAATCAGCGGATCTCTAATTTAGTCGTGTTTCCCTTGGAGTCCAAAAGCACTTAGAAATTGGTTGATATTATCGAAAATTTTCGAATGAAACTTCTTAAGTTAAGTAAGCCTTTTGTCTGAATTGGATGAGATAAAGTTGTCTTAAAACTGAAAGAAAAAGAATGATTTAACAACATCCTTAAGATACAGTGGATAAAGCAGGGTATGGTTAAGTGAAATCTTCAAAAGAGCTATATCACCATCCTATCTCCTGCTTAAACTAAGAGATTCAAGTTTAAGGATGAAAATGTCAACAAAAATCAAACACGGGCAGTCCTTATGAAAAAATTTCGTCCAATTTTAAACAAACTCATATTGAGAAGCAAAAGTTGAATGGATTGATTACTTTTTTTGTTTTTGTTTTCCAAGTCAAAGGGAAAGCTTCATTGACGACAATCATGTTATACGTCGTCTATGGATGCAAAACTAGAGTTAATAATTTAGTTAAATTTCTATAACTTGTGCTATATGACATACATCTATAGGCAATCTCACATACCCCGGTGAGCTATTTGGTGGTGACAATAGCCCTAAATCCACCTCCCCCTTGAGTTAGAGCTTAGATGTGCTACCGAGAAAAAATGAGCTGCTGTTTGAAATTAAATATGTTATCTGATTTATTCATACCACCCTGTTCATTTTAGATTTTTTATGTGTTTGTATTTTAAGTTATAATTTTTCTATTTTTGGGGGGTTAAAAAGGGTTCGGAGTACTTGTTTTGAAACCAACCAGACAACGTCACATCTGTGTTACCTCAAAGTTACTTTTTCAACCTAAAAATCACTGTAATTGCCAAGAGACATGTAATAACTTTCTTTGCGGAAAAGTAGCCAACAATGGTACATTTTTTTTCACAATACAAATATCTCTGAATCTAAATGAGCCCATTTTAAATGAGCTTGAGGTAGTCAAAAAGCTTGAGGCTCTGGGAGGCAGAAAATTGGAACTTTAATTTTTCAAAGTTAACTTTTAATATTTATTTATGGATATTTCCTTCCTGGATAACTCCTTAAAACCTATTCTTAACTTCCAATTATGAAATGCTTCCTAGGCTATGAATTGAAGGTGAAATTCGTACAAGCACGGGATCTTGCTAGGTACCTCCTGGAGAATATTTTTAGTAGGTCTTATGAGAAGTATGAAAAATTATGAATCTCAAAGATCATCTTCAGAAATCTTACATACATTTGGGAACATCCTAATACAAACCTCCATTTTTTTACAACTTACGATAAAACTTTTTAGCATTCCTTCATTTTTTTCTTTGTAAATTTTCTTTTTCTTTGTTCTGTTAATCTTTGCTCTTCAAACAATGAGTTGGAATTGCATTAGAGCTGTCTTTTTTATTTATAAAATCTAACACAATTGCTTTTGGCGAAGATGCTTTTTCTTCGTATACGATTTTTAAGGAGTAGACAAATACAACTAAAGACTCAGGGATTTTTAGGGATATAAGTATTATAAGATACAAGTATATAAGGAGTAGACCAATAAAACTAAAGACTCAGGGATTTTTAGGGATATAAGTATTATAAGATACAAGTATATAAGGAGTAAACCAATAAAACTAAAGACTCAGGGATTTTTAGGGATATACGTATTATACGATATAAGGATGTAAGGAGTAGACAAATACAACTAAAGACTCAGGGATTTTTAGGGATATAAGTACTATAAGATATAAGGATATAAGGAGTAGACCAATAAAACTAAAGACTCAGGGATTTTTAGGGATATAAGTATTATAAGATACAAGTATATAAGGAGTAAACCAATAAAACTAAAGACTCGGGGATTTTTAGGGATATAAGTATTATAAGATATAAGGATGTAAGGAGTAGACAAATACAACTAAAGACTCAGGGATTTTTAGGGATATAAGTACTATAAGATATAAGGATATAAGGAGTAGACCAATAAAACTAAAGACTCAGGGATTTTTAGGGATATAAGTATTATAAGATACAAGTATATAAGGAGTAAACCAATAAAACTAAAGACTCGGGGATTTTTAGGGATATAAGTATTATAAGATATAAGGATACAAGGAGTAGACCAATAAAACTAACGACTCGGGGATTTTTAGGGACATAAGTATTATAAGATATAAGGATGTAAGGAGTAGACAAATACAACTAAAGACTCAGGGATTTTTAGGGATATAAGTACTATAAGATATAAGGATATAAGGAGTAGACCAATAAAACTAAAGACTCAGGGATTTTTAGGGATATAAGTATTATAAGATACAAGTATATAAGGAGTAAACCAATAAAACTAAAGACTCGGGGATTTTTAGGGATATAAGTATTATAAGATATAAGGATGTAAGGAGTAGACAAATACAACTAAAGACTCAGGGATTTTTAGGGATATAAGTACTATAAGATATAAGGATATAAGGAGTAGACCAATAAAACTAAAGACTCAGGGATTTTTAGGGATATAAGTATTATAAGATACAAGTATATAAGGAGTAAACCAATAAAACTAAAGACTCGGGGATTTTTAGGGATATAAGTATTATAAGATATAAGGATACAAGGAGTAGACCAATAAAACTAACGACTCGGGGATTTTTAGGGACATAAGTATTATAAGATATAAGGATGTAAGGAGTAGACAAATACAACTAAAGACTCAGGGATTTTTAGGGATATAAGTACTATAAGATATAAGGATATAAGGAGTAGACCAATAAAACTAAAGACTCAGGGATTTTTAGGGATATAAGTATTATAAGATACAAGTATATAAGGAGTAAACCAATAAAACTAAAGACTCGGGGATTTTTAGGGATATAAGTATTATAAGATATAAGGATACAAGGAGTAGACCAATAAAACTAACGACTCGGGGATTTTTAGGGACATAAGTATTATAAGATATAAGGATGTAAGGAGTAGACAAATACAACTAAAGACTCAGGGATTTTTAGGGATATAAGTACTATAAGATATAAGGATATAAGGAGTAGACCAATAAAACTAAAGACTCAGGGATTCTTAGGGATATAAGTATTATAAGATACAAGTATATAAGGAGTAAACCAATAAAACTAAAGACTCGGGGATTTTTAGGGATATAAGTATTATAAGATATAAGGATGTAAGGAGTAGACAAATACAACTAAAGACTCAGGGATTTTTAGGGATATAAGTACTATAAGATATAAGGATATAAGGAGTAGACCAATAAAACTAAAGACTCAGGGATTTTTAGGGATATAAGTATTATAAGATACAAGTATATAAGGAGTAAACCAATAAAACTAAAGACTCGGGGATTTTTAGGGATATAAGTATTATAAGATATAAGGATACAAGGAGTAGACCAATAAAACTAACGACTCGGGGATTTTTAGGGACATAAGTATTATAAGATATAAGGATGTAAGGAGTAGACAAATACAACTAAAGACTCAGGGATTTTTAGGGATATAAGTACTATAAGATATAAGGATATAAGGAGTAGACCAATAAAACTAAAGACTCAGGGATTTTTAGGGATATAAGTATTATAAGATACAAGTATATAAGGAGTAAACCAATAAAACTAAAGACTCGGGGATTTTTAGGGATATAAGTATTATAAGATATAAGGATGTAAGGAGTAGACAAATACAACTAAAGACTCAGGGATTTTTAGGGATATAAGTACTATAAGATATAAGGATATAAGGAGTAGACCAATAAAACTAAAGACTCAGGGATTTTTAGGGATATAAGTATTATAAGATACAAGTATATAAGGAGTAAACCAATAAAACTAAAGACTCGGGGATTTTTAGGGATATAAGTATTATAAGATATAAGGATACAAGGAGTAGACCAATAAAACTAACGACTCGGGGATTTTTAGGGACATAAGTATTATAAGATATAAGGATGTAAGGAGTAGACAAATACAACTAAAGACTCAGGGATTTTTAGGGATATAAGTACTATAAGATATAAGGATATAAGGAGTAGACCAATAAAACTAAAGACTCAGGGATTTTTAGGGATATAAGTATTATAAGATACAAGTATATAAGGAGTAAACCAATAAAACTAAAGACTCGGGGATTTTTAGGGATATAAGTATTATAAGATATAAGGATACAAGGAGTAGACCAATAAAACTAACGACTCGGGGATTTTTAGGGACATAAGTATTATAAGATATAAGGATGTAAGGAGTAGACAAATACAACTAAAGACTCAGGGATTTTTAGGGATATAAGTACTATAAGATATAAGGATATAAGGAGTAGACCAATAAAACTAAAGACTCAGGGATTTTTAGGGATATAAGTATTATAAGATACAAGTATATAAGGAGTAAACCAATAAAACTAAAGACTCGGGGATTTTTAGGGATATAAGTATTATAAGATATAAGGATGTAAGGAGTAGACAAATACAACTAAAGACTCAGGGATTTTTAGGGATATAAGTACTATAAGATATAAGGATATAAGGAGTAGACCAATAAAACTAAAGACTCAGGGATTTTTAGGGATATAAGTATTATAAGATACAAGTATATAAGGAGTAAACCAATAAAACTAAAGACTCGGGGATTTTTAGGGATATAAGTATTATAAGATATAAGGATGTAAGGAGTAGACAAATACAACTAAAGACTCAGGGATTTTTAGGGATATAAGTACTATAAGATATAAGGATATAAGGAGTAGACCAATAAAACTAAAGACTCAGGGATTTTTAGGGATATAAGTATTATAAGATACAAGTATATAAGGAGTAAACCAATAAAACTAAAGACTCGGGGATTTTTAGGGATATAAGTATTATAAGATATAAGGATACAAGGAGTAGACCAATAAAACTAACGACTCGGGGATTTTTAGGGACATAAGTATTATAAGATATAAGGATGTAAGGAGTAGACAAATACAACTAAAGACTCAGGGATTTTTAGGGATATAAGTACTATAAGATATAAGGATATAAGGAGTAGACCAATAAAACTAAAGACTCAGGGATTTTTAGGGATATAAGTATTATAAGATACAAGTATATAAGGAGTAAACCAATAAAACTAAAGACTCGGGGATTTTTAGGGATATAAGTATTATAAGATATAAGGATGTAAGGAGTAGACAAATACAACTAAAGACTCAGGGATTTTTAGGGATATAAGTACTATAAGATATAAGGATATAAGGAGTAGACCAATAAAACTAAAGACTCAGGGATTTTTAGGGATATAAGTATTATAAGATACAAGTATATAAGGAGTAAACCAATAAAACTAAAGACTCGGGGATTTTTAGGGATATAAGTATTATAAGATATAAGGATACAAGGAGTAGACCAATAAAACTAACGACTCGGGGATTTTTAGGGACATAAGTATTATAAGATATAAGGATGTAAGGAGTAGACAAATACAACTAAAGACTCAGGGATTTTTAGGGATATAAGTACTATAAGATATAAGGATATAAGGAGTAGACCAATAAAACTAAAGACTCAGGGATTTTTAGGGATATAAGTATTATAAGATACAAGTATATAAGGAGTAAACCAATAAAACTAAAGACTCGGGGATTTTTAGGGATATAAGTATTATAAGATATAAGGATACAAGGAGTAGACCAATAAAACTAACGACTCGGGGATTTTTAGGGACATAAGTATTATAAGATATAAGGATGTAAGGAGTAGACAAATACAACTAAAGACTCAGGGATTTTTAGGGATATAAGTACTATAAGATATAAGGATATAAGGAGTAGACCAATAAAACTAAAGACTCGGGGATTTTTAGGGATATAAGTATTATAAGATATAAGGATGTAAGGAGTAGACAAATACAACTAAAGACTCAGGGATTTTTAGGGATATAAGTACTATAAGATATAAGGATATAAGGAGTAGACCAATAAAACTAAAGACTCAGGGATTTTTAGGGATATAAGTATTATAAGATACAAGTATATAAGGAGTAAACCAATAAAACTAAAGACTCGGGGATTTTTAGGGATATAAGTATTATAAGATATAAGGATACAAGGAGTAGACCAATAAAACTAACGACTCGGGGATTTTTAGGGACATAAGTATTATAAGATATAAGGATGTAAGGAGTAGACAAATACAACTAAAGACTCAGGGATTTTTAGGGATATAAGTACTATAAGATATAAGGATATAAGGAGTAGACCAATAAAACTAAAGACTCAGGGATTTTTAGGGATATAAGTATTATAAGATACAAGTATATAAGGAGTAAACCAATAAAACTAAAGACTCGGGGATTTTTAGGGATATAAGTATTATAAGATATAAGGATACAAGGAGTAGACCAATAAAACTAAAGACTCAGGGATTTTTAAAGATATAGTGTCCAAATATTTTTTGCTATTTAAGTGACAACTAAAATGATATAATTAAATTCGGAAAATGCAGTCACGCTAAATGGATGAGTGATAAAGAAATGCAAAAATATTCGTAGTGAAATAGTATTTAAGCTTACCTTAGCTATAAAAATTTGAGCTGTAATTTGTGGAAGTACAAGCGATAATTTCGACGGGACCTGTGCCACATCCATCCTCAGGCTTAACGAATTACTAAATTGAAAAATAAAATGTTGAATTTGAAAAGTCAACAAGACTGACGATTATGTGGCAGAGATTCAGTCAAAGTTATCTCTTGCAACTGCATAAAGTATAGCCTAAAAACTCACAGCTACATTGAGCTTAAATGCCATTTCATTATGTTGAATAATTAGGCCGACCTTAGATAATGTTTAAAAAGAGTTGATATTAAATCAAAGTATTTCTTCAGTAAAATCTATCAAAATAGAAACATTGTGGGCTAATTATTAATTATAAACGACAAATGTTATAAATAAAATATTTAGAAAATTATTTCACAGCCTACCGATAATTTTTCTCTTGACATTGTTTTTCAGGGTTCATTGTGTTCTAAGTATGTTGAATGATTGAAGAGAATAGAAAATAAAAGGTAATTCTGCCTCACCTGTGACATTTAAAATAAAAGAGCTAATCCTTGTAGGTGATTTCCGAAAATCAATCCGACACCTGTAGAGACCCTCGTCCACCGAAGAAACATTATTGACGGTCAAAGCAACGAACTGTTTTGAATCGGAGAAGTAAAATCTTTGGTACCTACTTTCCTCAAGAACTTGCTTCACGTTGCTAACACGATAATGGCTTTTTCTCATGTCGTATCTGAAAGAAGAACAGCTCTAAGTGAACTTCCTTTTTTTTGAAAAGTTAAACATAAAGTCTGGTTCATGTTGCGAATTCTCAATATCTCAGTTTTCAAAAAAAGAAACTTTAAGCCTATCTAAGCTACGATGAATGACAATGTTTTAATCTTTGGGCAATTTTAAGTTAACTTGGTGAATACAGTAGGACAGACTTGGTAAGCCTGTTGAATCTCTGGTTGATACTACCGTAGAATCCCGAACACACTCGAGAAGCTTGCTCATTTGAATCAACGAAACACCGGTTTACCATTCTGCATTCAGAGACAATTAGCTTAGATTCACTGTAATAAACTACGTTGTAGCTATATTTTAATTAAATATCTAATATATAGAATTCGTATTTTGGTTAGGTTAGATTAGGTTAGGCTGGATGTTTAATATAAAGCGTTCTAGGCGGCCTGCTTTAAATAATTCTATATTATAGTTTCCATAATTTTGTTACTAAAGTGTTATATTTTCATCATATTTTGGTATATTTCACGAGGATTAACGTAATTTCACTTCTCGACTGTGTTTTGGATTGCACAGTAGCGCCCTCTGGTTTTCTTACGCCGCATGAAACCTATAATTGACACATAACAAAAGTTGCAAAAGTCATTTACGAATGATCAGGGAAGTCAACTATTTCGCATCAGATGAGTAAAGTTTCTGTGCTTGTTTGACATTGCCCACATGATATGGGCTCTTAGTGGGGCTGTTCAGCATAACAATCGTGGACTTCTGGCAAAAAGCATCAAAATTGGTAGAAATATAGATTAAAGCACGGGAATTCTACTGCTGACGGGAAGCATGTCCAGCAGGCGCTCTAAAGCACCTTTACGAGCTCCCGAAGCGCTACAAAATGCTAAAGTTTACCAGCATCTCTACAGCAGCACCAAAGCATCTAAATATACAATTTAAGATATGGCGATTCTAATGCTGGCTATATCATAGGCAACGCAAAAGCGCTGCCTAAGTAAAGAATGATGTTGGTACAATGTATTATATATTTTATTTTTTTTTTTTTTTTCTTCTTCTTTTAGACCAGGGCACTTAGCATCGAAGGAGCTGTCATAGAAACTTCAAAAGGGCTCATTCGATAAGAAATTGGAAGAGATTGTGCCCTTTTTAATAGCCGAAAGTGATTGGAAAGGAACTAACATCCCTTCCACGCCCACGATTTCCAAAAACACATTCAATCAAGATTTTGAGATAGCCATTTTGTTTAACTTACTTAAATAATCTGTAAATCATGTCTTTGAGGAGGATAATCCCCCCAGAGCCCTAATGGCAAGCGTTGTAAGTTATGCCCTGGGGGCATATATGGTTTTTATTTAAAGTGCTGCCGTAGAAAGTTCAAAAGGGATCATTCGATTGAAAATTCAAAGGGCTAATGCCTTTTTTAATAATTGAAAGTGACTGGAGGGCAACTAACCCCCCTGTCATGTCCACCATTTCCCCAAACACATGTAATCAAAATTTTGAGATATCCATTTTGTTCAACGTATTTGAAAGTTCCGGAAATTATGTCTTTGAGGAGGACACTCCCCCCAGAAACCTCAGGGCAGGATTGTAAGTTATGCCTTGGGGGAATATAAGGCTTTTAAAGAAAGTATTGTCGTAGAAACTTCAAAAAGGGCTCATTCAACTGGAAATTCAATCGAATGAGCCCTTTTTTTGAAGTTTTACGACAACGCTTTCTATATAGACATTATATGCTCCCAGAGCATAACTTAAAACACTTTCCCTGAGGGCTGTGGGGGGTAATGTCATCCTCAAAGACCTAATTTCCAGAACTTTAAATTGCGTTGAACAAAATGTATGTCTCAAAATTTTGATTCGACGTGTTTGGGGAATTGGTGGGTGTGAGAGGGGGTTAGTTGCCCTACAGTTACTTTCTACTATTAAAAAGGACACTAGCCCTTTCAATGTCCAATCGAATGAGCCATTTTTGAAGTTTCTATACAACCCTTTCTGTAAAAATCTTATATGCTCCCACGGCATAATTTACAACCCTTACACTGAGGGCTTTGGGGGGGGGGTGTCATCCTAAAAGACTTAATTTCTAGAACTTTCAACTACGTTGAACCAAACGACTATCCCAAAATTTTCATTGGATGTGTTTGGGGAAATAGTGGGCGTGAGAGAGGGGTTAGTTGCCCTGCAATCACTTTTTACTATTAAAAAGGGCTCAAACCCTTTCAATTTGCAATTGAATGAACACTTTTTCAAGTTTCTACGGCAATGATATCTATTAAAACCTTATATGCCCCCAGGGCCTAACTTACAACCTTTGCCCTGAGGGGTGTGGGGGGTTTGTCATCCTCAAAGAAATAATTTCGAGAATTTTAAACTACATTCAACAAAAAAGCTATCCCAAAACGTTTATTGGACGTGTTTGGGGAAATGGTGGAAGTGAAAGAGGGGTTAGTTGCCCTCCAATCACTTTCGAAATTTAGAAAAAGGCACTAGCCCTTTCAATTTCCAATCGAATGAGCCCTTATTGAAGTATCTACAACAACACTTTCTATAAGAACCTAATATGCCCCCAGGGTATAACTTACAACCCTTGCCCTGAGGGCTAAGGGGGGTTTGTCATCCTCAAAGAGATGATTTCCAGAACTGTCAACGACGTTGAATAGAATGGCTATCTCAAATTTTTTTTGGATGTGTTTAAGGAAATTGTGGGCGTTAGAGGGGGTTAGTTACCCTCCAATCACTTTCTACTATTAAAAAGGGCACTAGCCTTTTCAAATTCCAATTGAATGAGCCCTTTTTAAAGTTTCTACGACAACACTTCCTTAAAAAATCTTATGTGCCCCCAGGGCCTAACTTACAACCTTTGCCCTGAGGGGTGTGGGGGGTTTGTCATCCTCAAAGACATAATTTCCAGAAATTTCAACTACGTTGAACAAAATGCTTATCTCAAAATGTTGATTGGATGTGTTTGAGAAAATGATGAGCATGAGGGGGATGGTTAGTCTCTCTCCAATCACTTCAACCCTTGCCCTTAGGGCTGTGGGGGGAGTGTCATCCTCAAAGACCTAATTTCCAGAACTTTAAACTACTTTGAACAAAACACATATCTCAAAATTTTGATTGGATGTGTTTGGGGAAATGTTAGGCGTAAGACGGGAGTTAATTGCCCTCCAGTTACTTTCTACTATTAAAAAGGGCACTAACCCTTTCAATTTCTAATCGAACGAGCCCTTTCTACGACAACCCTTTCTATAAAAATCTTATACGCCCCCAGGATATAACTTACAGCCCTTACTCTGAGGGCTGTGGGGGGGGTGTCATTCTAAAAGACTTAATTTCCAGAACTTTTAACTTCGTTGAACAAAATTGCTATCCTGAAATTTTGATTGGATGTGTTCGGGGAAATGGTTGGCGTGAGAGAGGGATTAGTTGCCTTTCAATCACTCTTGACTATTAAAAAGGGTACTAGCCCTTTCAATTTCCAATTGAATGAGCATTTTTTGAAGTTATTACGTTAATGCTATCTATAAAAATCTTATATGCCCCCAGGGCATAACTTACAACCTTTGCCCTGAGGGGTGTGGGGGGTTTGTCATCCTCAAAGACATAATTATTAGAACCTTCAACTACGTTGAACAAAAGGGCTATCAAAATTTTGATTGGATGTGTTTGGGGAAAATGGTGGGCGTGAGAAGGGGGTTAGTTGCTCTCCAATCACCTTAACTATTGAAAAGGGCACTAGCCCTTTAAATTTCCAATTAAATGAGCCCCTTTTGAAGTTTCTACGACACTTTCTATAAAAACCTTTAATGCCCCCAGGGCATTACTTACAACCCTTGCCCTGGGGGTTTTGAGGGGGGTCATCATCCTCAAAGACCTAGTTTCCAGAACTTTCAACTACGTTGAACGAAATGGATATCTAAAAAATGTTTATTGTATGTGTTTGAGGAAATGACGGGCGGGAGAGGGGGGTTAGTTGCACTCCAGTCACTTTCAACTTTTAAAAAGGGCACTAGCCCTTTCAACTTCCAATCGAGTGATCCCTTTTTGAAGTTTTTACGACAACACTTTCTATAAAAACCTTATATACCCCCAGGTCATAACTTACAACCCTTGTCCTGAGGGCTCTGAGGGGGGGAGGGGTTATCATCCTCAAAGACCCAATTTCCAGATCTTTCAACTCTGTTGAACTAACATGCATTAAAAATTTTGAGATATCAATTTTGTTCAACATAGTTGAATGTTCTGGAAGTTAGGTCTTTCAGGATGATAACCCTCCTCAGAGCCCTCAGGGCAAGGGTTGTAATTTATGCCCTGGGGGCATATAAGGTTTTTATAGAAAGTTTTATAGCAGCAACTTCAAAAGGGGCTCATTTGATTGGAAATTGAAAGGGCTAGTGTCATTTTTAATAGTCAAAAGTGATTGAAAAGCAACTAACTCCCCTCTTACGCCCACTATTTCCCCAAATACATCCAATCAAAATTTTGAAACAGTCATAGTGTGCAACGTAGTTGAAAGTTCTAGAAATTATGTCTTTGAGGATGACAACCTCTTGCCCCTCAGTGCAAAGGTTGTATGTTATGCCCTGGGGGCATATACGTTTTTTATAGATAGTATTGTCGTAGAAACTTCAAAAAGGGCTCATTTAATTGGTAATTGAAAGGTCTAGCGCCTTTTTTGATAGTCAAAAGTGATTGGAAGGCAGCTAACCCCCTTTCACGCTCACTATTTCCCCAAACACATCCAATCAAAATCTTAAGATAGTCAATTTGTTCAACGTAGTTGAAAGATCATGAAATTGGTCTTTTAGGATGACAACCCCCCAGCCCTATGAGTAAACGTTGTAAATTATGCCCTGGGGTCATATAAGACTTTTATAAAAAGGGTTGTCTAGAAACTTCGATGGGAAGTCGAAAGGGCTAGTGCCCGTTTTAATAGTTGAAAGTTACTGGAAGGCAAGTAACCCTTTCTGACGCCAACCATTTCCCCAAACACATACAATCAAAATTTTGAGATATCCATTTTGTTCAACGTAGTTGAAAGTTCTGGAAAATAGGTCCTATAGGATGATAACCCCCCTCAGAGCCCTCAGAGCAAAGGTTGTAATTTATGCCCTTGGGGCATATACGGTTCTTATAGAAAGTGTTGTCGTAAAAACTGCAAAAAGGGCTCATTCGATTGGAAATTTAAAAGGCTAGTGCCCCTTTTAATAGTAGGAAGTGATTGGAGAGTAAATAACCCCCCTCTCACGCCACCATTTCTCCAAACACATCCAATAAAAATTTTGAGATAGCCATCCTGTTCAACGCAGGTGAAAGTTCTGTAAATTATCTCTTTGAGGATGACAAACTCCCATTAGTCCTCAGTACAAGGGTTGTAAGTTATGCCCTAGGGGCATTTAAGGTTTTTATAGAAAGCGTTTTTGTAGATACTTCAAAAAGGGCTCATTCGATTGAAAATTGAAAGGGCTAGTGCCTTTTTTAAATGCTGAAAATGATTGGAGGGTAACTAACCCACTCTCTCACGCCCACCATTTCCCCAAACAAATCCAATCAAAATTCTGAGATATCCATTTTGTTCAACGTAGTTGAAAGTTCTGGAACTTATCTCTTTGAGGATGACAAACTCCCATTAGTCCTCAGGACAAGGGTTGTAAGTTATGCCCTAGGGGCATTTAAGGTTTTTATAGAAAGGGTTGTCGTAGGAACTTCAAAAAGGGGTCTTTCGATTGAAAAAAGGACTGAAAGGGCTAATGCCCTTTTTAGTAGTAGAAAGTGATTGGAGGGCAACTAATCCCCCTCTCACGCCCTCTGTCTCCCCAATAACATTCGATCAAAAGTTTGAGATATGCACTTTGTTCAACGTAGTTTAAATTTCTGGAAATTTGGTCTTTTAGGATAACACCCCCCCCCACACACACACACACACACAAACCTCAGGGCAAGGGTTGTAAGTTATGCCCTTGGGGCATATAATGTTTTTTGAAAAAGGGCACATTCAATTGGAAATTGAAAAATAGTTGAGCTGTTTAATAGTTGAGAGTGATTGGAGGGTAACTAACCCCCCTCTCACACCCACCATTTCCCCAAACACATTCAATCAAAATTTTGAGATAGTAATTTGGTTCAACACAGTTGAAAGGTCTGGAAATTATGTCTATAAGATGACAAACCCCCCACAGCCTCCAGGGCCAAATTTTGTAAGCTGTGCCTTTGGGGCATATAAGGTTTTTATAGAAAGCATTGTCGTAGAAACTTGAAAAAGGGCTCATTCAACTTGGAATTGAGAGGGCTAGTGCCCTTATTAATAGTTAAAAGTGATCAGAGGGCTAATATCCCCCTACACCCATCATTCCCCCAAACACTTCCGATTAACATTTTGATACAGCCATTTGGTTGAGTGTAGTTGAAGGGTCTGGAAATTATGACTTTGTGTATGAAACCCTCCCCCCCCCCCCAATGCCCTCAGGGCTAAGGTAGTAATTTCCGCCCTGGGGGCATATAAGGTTTTTATAGAAAACGTTGTCGAAAAACTTCAAAAAGGGTTCATTCGATTAGAAATCGAGAGGGCTATTGCCATTTTAACAGTCGAAAGTAATCGGAGGGATAACCACCCCCCTCTGCCACGCCCATCATTTCTCTAAACATTACCAATCAACATTTTGATATGGCCATTTTGTTTCAACGTAGTTGAAAGGTATGGAAATCATGTTTTTGAGTATGAGAAACCTCCCCCTATAGTCCTCAGGACAAGGGTCACAAGTTATGCCTCTGGTGCATATAAGGTTTTTATAGAAAGTTTTGTCGTAGAAGCTTCAAAAAGGAATCATTCGATTGGAAATTGAGAGGACTAGTGCCTTTTTATTAGTCGAAAGTGATCAAAGGACAAATGACCCCCCCCCAGCCCCCCGTCATTTCCCCAAACCCTTCCAATCAAAATTTTGAGATAGCCATTTTGTTCAACTTTTTTGAAAGGTGTGGAAATTATGTCTTTGAAGATAACAAATTGGGGGGCAAATAACCCCCTCTCACGCCCACCACTTCCCCAAACACATCCAGTCTATCATAGAAAACACGGTCATATTGAGTTCGGAGGGGGTTCATTGGATTGGTAATAAGACGCTCTAGTGCTCTTTTTAAGAGTCAAAGTGATCGGAGGGCAGCTACCTCCCCCCCCCCCGCACACACACACATTAAAATATACACACTTCGTATTGTCCCGAAATGTATCTAATAGAAATACAATTAAAAATAGTCTAAATATTATACAACAAGGCTTTTGGGGTATAATTTTTACTTTACTAAAAAAATTCTTTTAAATGTTTTCATTTTTATAACTTTAATAAATCAAAAACTAATTAAGATTTTAAGGAATAAATATCAGGATATGTATATTAAACTGACAATGCACATTTTCTTCAGTAAATTCATTTGGATTTTTTTCAGTTAAGTCCAAAATTATATTCTGGCTTTTAGAAAGCAAAGGGGCTTAGAACCCTGTTCATATTAATTTCTGCTCGTTTTGAGTTTGACTCTGTCATTTATTTTAATTTCTGTTTGTTTTGGGTTTCATTTATTTGTTGATGCTGATTTATGGTAGTTGTATGCTTTGTAAATTATTTAAATCTATTTTGTTCATATTTGGTTTAATGGAGTTCTTTACTTTTTTGAAAAATTTATTTTGTGGAAATATTTATTTAATTAACAGAAAGTAATGGTAAAGATTGCTCTGAAGCGCACAATAGAGTGTTAAAAAAAAGCACGTAAAGCGCAAAACAAGAGTGCCTTTCCCATGTGATACCAAAACAGGCAAAAACATATTTGAGGATACTAGAAGTCCAAAGATTACAAGCAGCAGCTCGAGTGTGCGCATCAAAGCGCCAATTTGCAAGCTAGTAGGAACCCTTCTCTATGTCCAGGGCTAAGTTTATATCATTGCCAGACAATAAAGGTACTATTTAGTACTTTAAAAGTGCCTCTTTCTAGGCCTGTTTGCTGGTTATCTGGTTTGATGTTGTTTCATGGTTCTGTTTGTTGATGGTTATATGGTTTGATGATTATATGGTTTGATGGTTAAATGATTGGATATTGTTTCATGGTTCTGTTTGTTGATGGTTATATGGTTTGATGGTTATACTGTTTGATGGTTATATGATTTGATGTTGTTTCATAGTTCTGTTCTATTTGATGGTTATATGGTTTCATGGTTCTGTTCTGTTGGTTGGTCAGCTTGTTTGATGTTTCTAAGCCTAATGGACACAGACAGAAGTTTACATCATTGCCAGATAAGAAAGGTACTATAGCAATTTAAAAGTACCTCTTTCTAGACCTTTTTGATGGTTATATTATTTGTTGGTTATATGGTTTATCAATAAACCATTTTATCATAAGAAAGGTTTTATCAATTAGTTCGTAATAGTGAACTGTAAGTAAGGAGTGACCTGTGTATATCAATTTTTTGGTATAATTTTACTAAACTTAGAAAATCTTTAAATGTAATGAAAGACTTCCATTTTCGAATTTTGACAATATTTAGCCCTGATTTGAAAAACAAAACCGATAAATCAGGCAAATTTTATCAGGCTCGTAGCCTTTAATTTTTACGTAGCCATAAAACGGAACTTATATGTTTAAAATCATCATATGAAGCCGTTTCTTTGATTTATCTATTGGTCTCAAAATCCTGTTTTTTAGAGTTTCGGTTACCATTGAGCCGGGTCGTTCCTTACTAACAGTTCGTTATTACGAACTAATTGATGAAACCTCTAGTTGACTGGTAAATTCTGCCTTTAGTTTCCGTCACTGTTTCACTACCACAATCAATCAAGCTACCAATACATTTGAATTCCTTGACATTTTCTAGATTCTGATTTTTGCACCGCTGAACAACTGGTGAGCTTGCAATAGGCATGCTCTTTGATTGATGGTTAGCCCAATATTTTCAGCATTTTCTCTAATTAATTCAAGTAGCTGTTATAGCCTCAGAATTAATAATGTTTCTTCAATCTAAATTACTTGACGGAAACTCGCTGAATTACTTGATTTTAGAATTTGTATACCGTAGATACTATCTTTTATTACCGTAGATTACCATAGATTACCGAAGATAGTATTTCAACTCTGGTTTGGTTTTTTGTTTTAGTTCTAAAACAACGCGGGTATTCCGCCCGCAATCAACCCATATTCATAGCAATACAGCATGAACAATATCATTAGCAATAACAGCACAGTTGAACAAATTTCTAGACTAAGAAGAGAAAATGAGAATCCAAACAAGAATACCCCTTCATAGAATAACCCATAATCTATAGATCGTAAAACTTCTTCAAATCAGCATTGAGAAAATAAATTGGACCCAAAATGAACAGAAAATACAATAGCTGACCGAGTCAAACTCAAAACAAGCAGAAATTATAATAGTATTTCTCGAAAGCTCTATGCCTTTCCAAGGTAAAGCATAAATTTGCAGTTTACTGAATAATAAAACAAAGAAAAATACAGTTAGCCTCTAAAACTATAGCAAGTTAGCGTCCTAAGATAAAATCCCTGTTTTTAAAGAAATGTAAACGCCATTAAACAAAAAAAGAGCAATAAAATAAAACCAAATAATCTATAGATCTTAAACTTCCGCAAATCAGCATTGATAAATAAATTGAACCCAAAACGAAGAGAAAATAAAATAGATAACCGAGCCAAACTCAAAACAAACATAAATTAACATGTGTAGTGCTCAAACGCTCTATGACTTTCCAAGGTAAAGTATAAATTTGCTGTTTACTGAATATTAAAACAAAGTAAAAATACGGTTAGCCTCTAAAACTATAAAAGGTTTGCCTCCTAAGACAAAATACCAGTTTTTAATGATAGGTTAGATATTGTTTTATAAATTAAATAAAATCAATGAGTTCTTGCATTTGAAGCTTTGAGTACTGAGGATATTAGAAAGGTCATAGAACTCTATATGAAATCTTGAAGAAACGCTTAATGCCCTCCTCGCCCGCGCGCGTAACCTTAAAAATGAATAAAAATTCAACTTTATTAGAAAAATATGTAAAAATTAACCTTAAAAACATGCAAAAATGACTGAACTTCTGCTCATTTTGAAATAACTCCAGGATACCTGGCTCCACCTCCAAAAATCTGAAACTGTGACATTTCAGAGAAGAACTAAATATCTAAAGATAAAATATGTCTATTTCTGTTCGAAAACTCTCTCAAGGGAGGTTAAATGATGAATGAGGCACTGATTCTCCTAGATCCCTTTCCCTCATGATTTTAATAATAATTCTTTTTGGGATTTGTCTTTGAAAAATATCAATTTTTGTTATTTTCGATGAAAAAAAAATAGCGCCTTCTAGATTCTGAGTAACTCATTCCCGCCCTATTTTCCAAGTGGTGGTGGCGCAATGATGGCTTTGTGACACTTTGGTGGTGGTCAGTCGGAGCTCTCGTTGACGGTGTTTGGTTTATGTGCCATCATTTTCATTAATGTCACTTAATTTTCAGGGTTGTCTCCCCCTTTCTTCAGAAATTGGTCATTAAATCTCGTCCAGGCTTTTACCAAGGACATTAAATCTCATACAGGCTTTTACCAAGGACGTTAAAACTCATACAGGTTTTTACCAAGGACATTAAATCTCATAGAGGTTTTTACCATGTATCTGCAAATCTAGAAAAAATTGTATAATCTCCGTAATCTTTTTCTTAAGAAAACACACAAAATTGGAAAAAAATATGTAAGAATGTACCCAATGAGGACTTGGATTAAACCCAACTTTATTTTTAAAAAATAAATGTTATTAATAAAATAGGATGTTTTTAAACTATGGTTTTGTGTGAACCTATAGTTTTTAATCATATTTGATCTTCTTTCAGGATAAATCTCTGAAATTTCCTATCGAATATACCCCATTTTGTCGTATACGCCGGTCTACAATGTTCGAATTGTTGAGCATAAGCAAAAGTACGAACATATTCCGTCTTAAGTGTAGAGGATGCAAAACCCCTATCATAGTTGACATGAGTATTGAACCTTTGCAATAAGTGCTGTCTTTTAAAATAAAACAAAACGATTTTAGTGTCCTATGAGTAAAGTGCTTTAAAAATGTATGCGAATTTATTTATTAATAAAAAAATGCATACAACAACGATGTTTTATGTTTAAGTTGTGATTAGTTCAAGCACTGGGTGTTCAAGAAATAAGTAGAAAGGAGACGGGTGTGACCTCATTCAGTGTCTAAACGGATTCTCTTGCTTTTCTGACAGATGTGTCGATGGAGCTTTTTCCCTGACTCTTTGTCCTGATTGTCAACCAATGTCAAAGGAGTTTGTTCCCAATTCTATGCTTAGAATAGAGACACACAATTATAAAATAATTCATTTCATCATGTACGGTGTGATCGATTCAGAATATATTAGCATAAAACATTCATCTTGTGGAGTAATTTTTGAGTTTGCGTTTTTATTACTGGGTGAAGATCGTAGAGAAATAGACATTCACCATTGGGATGTTAACTATAACTTGTTTGGTTATGATAAACGCTTATGGAGTACTACATTACGCCGTAAAACGGACTAGTATTCTACGATAGAAAAATAAAACCATTTAATAAAAATGGTACAGAATTAAGGCATGTACAAGAGGAAGTCCGTGAAATTTGAAGCTTTTTTGGAGTAAAAGCGCTATAAGTTAAAGGGAATGTCCCTACGGATAAGCTCATGATCGTAGAATGTAAAGTTAATATCCAAACCATATAACAAACAAACAATATAACCATCAAACAGGTCTAGAAAGAGGTACTTTTAAAGTACTAAATAGTATCTTTCTTATCTGGCAATGATGTAAACTTCTGTCTGTATCCATTAGGCTTAGAAACATAAAACAAGTTGATCAACAAACAGAACAGAACCTTGAAATCATACAACCCTCAAACAGAACAGAACTATGAAACAACATCAAATCATATAACCATCAAACAATACAACCATCAAACCATATAACCATCAACAAACAGAACCATGAAACAACATCAAATCATATAACCATCAAACAAAGCAGAGCTATGAAACAACATCAAATCAAATAACCATCAAAAAATATAACCATCAAACCATATAACCATCAACAAACAAAACCATGAAACAACATCAAATCATACAACCATCAAACCATATAACCATCAAACCATATAACCATCAACAAACAGAACCATGAAACAACATCAAACCAGATAACCAGCAAACATGCCTAGGAAGAGGTACTTTTAAAGTACTAAATAGTACCTTTCTTATCTGGCAATGATGTAAACTTAGCCCTGGAAGTAGGGAAGAGTTCCTACTCACGCTTAATAGCGCGCAAAAAGCGCAAACTGATGGAAAGTTAGAGGACACTCCGGAAAAAGTGGTAATGTATTAAAAATTATGGGGAACCCAATAATCACAGGTAGAAAGTCAAGCGATCACTTTATATCACCTTTGCAATCACTGAAAAGTGCGCTAACAGCACAAAACTCATCTGCGTGTTACAGAAAGTCCAGATTTGGTATAAATACGGTTTGAAATACCGAGAGTCAAGTGGTGTTGAAAAGAAAGTGAATCTGTAAGCCAGAATCCAGTCCTGGCATGTCTTAATACCCGCTTCAAGCGCGAAAATAGAAACATTTACAAAGCTTTAGTTTCTTAAGACAAGCGATAACTGGAAGTGACATCGAACATGCAATACGAAGTGTGATTCAGAGCGTCCAGCAGGGCCCATGACGCTTATTGACAGGAAGAGAATCAAGGATTTTGAACACACATAGAGACCTACATGGCACTTTTTCGGAGATGCGCAACCAAAAAATCCACTTCTGTTTGCTACTTTAGCTAACTTGTCTTAATTATCAATTTTATTGGAAAATGAAAATAAGGCAGTAATTATCACATAATATGGTATTTCGCTGAGATATCAGATCACATGTTGAACAATTGAGATTCTAAGCTAGGCTTAAGCCTTGAAAGGGACATCAAAATACATAATACATAAAAATTCACTACACTTTGCAGGATCCGTGGCAAGAACAAAACTCGGTGCACTCAAGTGAGCTCTTCTTGCAGTTGCTGCGTCCAGAGCATTGCTTTCCGCATCTGCATCCTATAAGCTCTCGACAGGCGACAGAACCTTGGGGCAGGGCTGACCGTCGGAGTGCCCAAAGCCCATTGCTAGTATTTTTTCATCCGTAATCGTTGGAGTTCTTTTCGGGAATAATGACAAGATGAGAACGGGACCATACTTGGGCTTCAGTGGCGGCACGTCCACTAGGCAAATAATGTGGCCGCCTAGGGCAGCTACCTGGGGAGGGTGGCAAAAATGGAAAAATTAGAAAAAAATTTATTTCAGAATAAAACTCTATGAATATTAGCTTGATTTATGTTTTACAGGTCAACTTACTAATTCATACTGCATGAGAGACGTGAGTGACAGACGACACTCGATAGTAGTCGACAGTGTCGGTTGTGCGCTGGAGAAGTTGAAGAGGCATGGGTCGGTATTGTGCTTTATGCGGGGATTGTGAATCAGGGAGGGGAATCGGCCACCTCCACGTACTCTCAGAGTAGCCCCATGGCCTTGAAGGCTACGAAGTTCTTTGCTTTGGTTCAAGAAATTTATGTTTATTTTTCTGCTTCAACACAACGTTGGAATATTTTTAAAAAACATGTAACTAACTTGACGCTCAAGCCCCTTAGTGAAACCAGATGGAAAAAGTCGAATAGATGCTCTCGTACCTCTTCGATATCAACTGGGTGATGTTCATGCCAGTTTAATGGACATTTATGAATATCGCTCTTTAAATGGGTCAACAGGTAACAACTCGCGAGTGCAAACTTTAGGTCTGGCAAAAAACATTGTAAAATACGATTTTGTTGTAAGTGTAGTTTAATGGCACAGTACACTTTTTGAAATCAACATAACAAGTAAGCAATTACAATCCCAATAGTTTGATTTGGCTGCTGCCAAAGATCAAGTAAGCAAAACTAAATTGTACTTACAAAGGTCACGTTGCGACTATGACTTTGGAAATATTCTAATTGATGCCAGAGGAGTGGCAGAGGAGCTAAACATTCAACCAACATTTGAAACAGAAGCCCTGCCAAATCGGTTGAAAAAGAAGAAAAACAGTTTGATTACGAAGCAGATGATGAAACTTTGGTATCCCCTCAAGAGAACTTCAAAGTCAATTTTCATTTTGCCATTCTCGATACTGCAATTTCTTCTCTAATGAAAGGTTTCCACAGTTAGACGAGAGTACTTCTATATTCGGATTTCTTTACAACATATCCAATGTAAATGCCACAACAACAAAGTCCCTGGTGGACGACTGTATGAATTTACAACATTTCTTCTCAAAAAATGAAGCTAAAGATATTGAAGGCCTTGGCAATGAAGTTCAAGCCATTGCTGCGAGAGTACCCAAGAACACAAATCCAGAAGATGTCCTTAATTTCATCATAAGTAATGGCCTTAAAGATTGTGCCCCGAATTTGTCCGAGGCTCTATGGATTTTGCTGACTCTGTCTGTGTCTGTTGATAGTGGTTAGAGCAGTTTTTCAAAATTAAAATTAATTAAGACTTATATTCAATCCACCATGACGCAAGATAGGCTTCACAGACTAGCCACTCTATCAGTTGAGCAAGACTTGGCAAGACATCGACTTGAACGAACTGGTGACTTCTTTCAAAAAGACGAAATTAAGAAAAATTAAATTGTGAACTGTAAACCTTCTTTCTGTTAACTTTTCACTTTTAACGTTTCCCTATAATCTTTGTAAACTTTTAGAATTAAAGTTATCTCTTCTGCAAAATTATCATTTTTCTTTTATAAGTTCCTATAATGTCCCTAATGAAATAGATACTCTGACACCAAGGGTTTCGCGTATATCTATTATAATTATGGTTGTACTAGCAGCCACACAGGTTAGATTCTCCTTGTTAAGTATTCTTTATATTGTTAGTGCTTGCATTATGTAATTTATTATTGTGTGTGTAAATTAATGTAAGTCTCGTTATGTGCCAACCAAAAAAATGTATAAGAAGTGGTGATTGTAGGTAATGGTTCAATTGAGGTGGAAAATGGAAACAAAAAATCTAATTGTGGGGGGGGGGGGGTGCAAAAAAATATCTTGCCTAGGGCGGCAGGATAGGTTGCACCGGCCCTGTTGGGCTTGAATGTTAGCGCGCCAAATGCGCTGGTTTAGCGCATCCTGGGTTGGAGGAAGTCTTTCCATGGATGATCCTTTTCTTGTGAACAGATACTTCCTCAACTTTTTTACCGATTCTTTCCCAATGGATCTGTCATATACAAGCACAACTTTTGGATCTGTGTAAAGGCGTTTTGAGTGATTTCTTGAAGAGGAGAAGATAGGCGGTTGAAGACCGGTGTTATGACACTGTGGACTTCCCATGCTTTCAAAAACCCTCCTTTACCATGCCACAGGAATGCAGACACAGTGTCACAGCCACTTAGAGCATGGCAAAAAAAGCAGTGGCGGCGCCTTTTCTTCATCAAGTTTCAGTTGCTATGTCGTGAACAGGAAAGTAGCGGAAACTCTTCCCTTGGCCGTAGGCTACATACAGGTGATCAACCCCAATAAGAAAGTACTTTGCGATGAGCAGAACTACTGAATCAACCGTTCTGACAGTTATGAATTTCATGTTGCAGCGCGCTTGATGAAGGCAGTGTAGGACTATCCTGCTATCTTCCTCCTCGTGGTTGCTGTGATAAATTTCAGCCAAGTAAATTGGAATAGTACTTCTTGCACTATCACCAGAAGTCACGACAACCAAATGACTAGTAACAGTGTTGCATATCTTGTTTTGCCATGCACTCGAATAGGCTCTGCTTGTTGTCTGCACACTGAAGGAAGCTAGTCCAGTTTTTTGGAATTGGCGTTGTTTTTTCGCCCTTTGTCCGATACATAGCCTTGCTGCGCTTTTCTCGTGTTGATGTTTTCAAGCTCTCAGACTTATAAACGCCAAAGAATCACACGGATCTCAGTTCTGACTGCTACGCTGAGGTAATTAAATTACAGGGAGATTTTTGGCATTGTTACGTGCTAAATCTGAGTGAAGTCGTCACTGTAACAGCCATACTTAACTTTTGATTATTTAGCGTTACGGTTGCTTTATAGGGTGCTATAGAGCAATCGCTTGACTTCCTACTCATCATCATTGACGCGCTTTCACACGCATGCTCGAGCTGCTTTTTGTAATTGCCGGACTTCTAATACTCTTAACTATGTTTTTGCCAATTTTTGTATTCATGAAATTTGCGATTCCATTTTGCGCTTGACGTGCTTTCATTAGCGATCTCTCGCGTGCTTCAGAGCGATCCTTTGTTTTATGTAAAGCCACCATTGGAATCGCCATATCTTAAAACGTATTTTCAGAAGTTTTGATGTTTTTGAAGCGAGGCTGGTAAACTTGTGCTTTTTTAGCACTCCGGGTGCTTTATAGGGCGCTATAGAGCAATTGCTCAACTTTACACTGTTCACCATTGGGTTCCCCATATTGCATACTATACTTCCACTTTTCGGAGTGTCTCAAAACTTCCCATCAGTTTTGCGCTTTTGAGCGTGCAAATACGCGCATGGACAGACAAATTCGAGCTGCTTCTTGTAACAGTCGAACTTCTCTATTCTAAAATTTATACTCTATGTGTCTAGTACTCTAGACTACTATTTTTGTCAGTCTTTGTATTCCATAGAATATGCGCTTCCATTTCGCACGTTACACGTTTTTTTTAGCGCTCCATTGTGCGCTTCAAAGCAATCTTTTGCTTTTTATTTAGTCACCCTTGGAATCTCCATATCTTAAACGTATTATCAGAAGTTTTTATGCATCTGTAGAGAGACTGCTAAACTTGCGCTTTTTTAGCTCTTTGGGTGCTCGTTTAGGTGCTTCGGGTGCTTCCAGTCACCATTGGATTCCCCGTGCCGTAATCTCTAACTCCACCAATTTTGGTGTTTTTTGTCAGAAATGCACGATTCTAGTGATATTTTCTATTTAACGGCCCCACTATTTGTCTTAAGTGGTATTTAAAAGAAGAATAGTTAAAGATGACTTTAAGACTTTTTTTTAAGACTTCATTTATTGCGTTTAGTCTAGGTTTTGAAGTTCCCACGTTTTGAAAAAAAGACGTAATTGGTTCAAGTCTATTTGGTTTGAAACAATTGAGACTGTTTTAATACTGGAGTTACCATAGCTTTAAGCGAGACAAGGCAGTCGGAATGACTTGGTTAGTTGGTTTATCTGGTGAGTAAATAAAAAAACGCTTTTTTTTTCAGTCAACTTAGATTGAGGAGTGACATTAATTTGTATATTTTGAATAAGAATAAAAAACTAATTCTTTTGATGCATTAATTGTCATCCAAATTCCGTTTTTAGGGTTTCGGTTACTATTGGGCCTTGTTGCTCCTTATTTATAGTTCGCTACCAGGAACTGTTTGATTCTCCATTTTTTTACGTTGCACTAAACCTCTGATTGATAAATAGCATAATAGTACAAGACTCATTATTAACGATCAGACAGCTGCAACCTCTGATTGGCACTCAACAAAATACTAGGAGAGTTAGTAGTTATTATCAGACAAGTCAACTGCTGTGAATCGAAAGAGTAAAATCTTTGGTTCCTACTTCTCTCCAGAATTTGACTGACATTACTAACACGATAGAAGTTTTTTCTCATGTCTTATCTAAAAGAAGTATAGTTAAGGATGACTGATTTTTTTTTTTTTTCGACAATTCAAAAGCGGAATTTAGTGTAGATTGTAAATTCTTAGTTTCCAACTACTCGTAAAGAAAAACATGATAATCTCAGGTCTATCTAGGTTGAACAAACGAAATTGTTTAATAGGGGAGTGGTCTTAACTTTAACCAGGAAAAGACAGCTGTACAACTCGGTTTAACTGATGAGTCTCTGGTTTTTTCTGTAGAATTAAACCTCTGAATCACACCCGAAAAAACACTGGAAGAGCTAATATTGACTACGCTCGAGTTATAACATGCACTTGAATAGATGTAAAGTCATTTAAGATGAAATAAGGGGATAACTCATGAGCGATTAGTTTCCTGAATGAATTTTCTAGCTTTATTTGAAGCCTTAGCAAGGGGTATTGAGAGAGAAAAAAAATTGACATAAATATTATTTGGACAGCTAGAAACATGAGACTTGATTATGAAGGAGAAAAGAAAATCGTAGGAACTTGGATTCGCACAAGACTAAAAAATTGGAAGAAACATTATTGATATATAAAGGCATTTAACAGCCTTGACTTGAGGAAGTAAAATCTGTAGTGCCTACTCCCCCCGAGAAGAACTTGCTCTTCATTGTAACAAAATGATGGCTTTTTCATTTATAGCTAAAAAAAGAAAACCTCAGCATTTCTGATTCTTTTCTTTCGGGGAGACATGTTGTATTTAGTCAGCTCTATATTTCCAACTTAGTGAGCAAAATGAATCCCAAAAACTTTCAGTTCTATTTATGTTAAGATGAATAAATTTGTTTAGGCTTAATCTGGTGGCTGGCTTACAATTAGTGCTAACCTGTTAAACAGAATTGGCCAAGCTGGTATTTAGTGTAAAATGTAAAACCGTCTTAAATGTGAAAATTGAATTTTTATGTAATACTTATCTGATTTTCTGGGCGATGGGGGGACCTTTAGGCAAGTATTGTCCTTTGAGGATGTCCTCAACCTTCCAAATTCTCTACAGGCATGTATAATGCATATGAAAGTAACTTGGACAGTAGCAGTTCTGGTCTCTCTTGCATACGGGGCAAAATCGTGATTTGCCCCCCCCCCCCGTGTGTTTCCCAAAAAAATTCTAGGAAAAAAAATAAACAAAAAAATCGTTTATCAGCAAAATTTGAACAGAAAATATAACAAAACATTAAAAATAATTAAATTCGTACTAAATACTTTTATGTTTAAGGATTAATTAGGAAGATTTGGAGGAATGAAAATTTCGGATCCAATTTGCTTGTACTTTCTGCCAACTGCGCCTTTTCTTTATTTTAATAAAAGTAAATTTCGAAAATTACAAAATGATTATAACCTTTAGATTATCTTTTCGAAATGTTTCGCCCCTTAGATTTTTGCACCTGGGCCCAGGTGCTCTGTTTCTCCCCCAAAATCTTCTCTGAATTTGGACTCTTTTAAAATTTAATTTATAGGGTATTGGTTGAATATATAGTTCTCTGCCTATTATGAAGCCTCTGTCTTGCACCCAAAAGAAGTTGAAATTGAAAATGGAGGAGTGATATTACAACAATGGCACAGAAAAAAAAGAAATGCATTATTTGGAATATACAGAAGCACAATAACATCAGAAATAAGTGAGTTAAGCCTCCACAAATATATATTTAATACTAAAATTATGCCTATCCTGCATTACGCGTCCGAAATATGGGCGCATCAGCTGGCAAAGCAACTAGAAATCCTTCAACTTCAATATTATAAACGAGTTTTTTGGCTTAGAGAATACAAAACATACGTTAGTATTAAAAGGTGATCTCAGTATATTTAATCTGAAATTGAAAAGGTACACCCAAAAACTTTCCCAGACAAGACTTGCCCGAGCAGCATATGAAGATCTTCTCCTTCAGTGCAACAAAACATCCTGGACAGCACAAATCAGAAGGATATTAGATGAGAATGGATTTTCAAGTTCGTGAGAGAAAGGAATAAGGCCAGAAGATCATAAAAAGCTCTTCAATGAATTTAGACTTGCAGACCAATAAGCGCAACTATGGCAATCAGCTGTGGATAAATCTCCGAGTCCTTTTTTGAATAGAAAAGTAAAAGAGAATTTTGAGCAGGAGTTTTATTTTAAGCTGGGATTGTCCATTAAACATCTGAGGATTTGGGATCAGATTCGAGCTAATTGTCTTGCAATTTATGGTAAGGATGTAAGGAAAATGAGGATTTCCGGAGGCCAGGTGTAGTTGCTTGAGATGTGGGGAGAATGATTATGGGCTGGGGCATTTCCTCCTCCGGTGTGAGCAGCTTTCTCATTTAAGGAGATAAATTATCGAGGATGGGGATGATAGGCTACTTCGTAGGTTAATGAGGTCTAGGATTCCTTGTTAAATTGTGGCAGTAGGAAATTTTGTATTGAAAGGAAGGATGTCGAATGGAGTGTTTGTCGAATGGAGTTTGGAGTGTTTTCCTTTAGTATTTGTCTTTTTGTGTATGGCTTTAAAAGGCTTTTAAATACAGGTTATTATTATAGTTCTCTACCTATTATGAAGCCTCTGACTTGCACACAAAAAAGTTGAAAGGCATTAATGATGGTGTACAGGCAAAACAGATCCTCGGGTTTTTAATCAGAAGGGTAAAACCAGTGCAACCTAGTCAAACAAGATGTGATAATGAACTGCAAGTAAGAAGCTAACAGTCACCGTATATCTAAAAAGGCATTTTGATAACAACGTAAAAAAGTTGTTTTGGACATTCGCACTCGTGCACGGAATAATTTCTGTTCATTTCAAGTTTTCATGACGCTCTTTACTTTTATTCGCAAAACTTATTTTATTGTTTAATGTCCACGAGAACTCACTTTGCATTGCTCACCCGACTTTAGTTTTTCTTCCTTCCATAGCTAAGAGAAGAAAATTTTAAGATATTCAAGCCAAATGTAACATTTGGCGATCCCGGCTTTCCTGTACTGCTAGAATCCATCAAGCTCCTTTGGAAAGAACGTCTGAAACAAAATTATTGACGGTCCGGTTACTAATGACGTACGATAAAGGGGATTTTAAACTATGGACATATCTACATTACTTCAGTTGGTATAATCGATATTATGGTCATTGACAGAAGTATAAGGAGAATATTATTTCTTCTGGTAAGAATGTTTCAAACATGAATTGAAATCTGTGATAAATGTGGATTTACTGGATAGCCTACATAAAGAACAAAATATTTTCTTTGGTATCTTGAAGACAAATTGGATTTTAAAAGAAATATTAAAAATCAATATGAACACACGTTCAGACGATTTTTTGCATCAGTTTGATCGCAATAGTGCAGATTTAGTAAAGAGTAGTGTCTCAAGTTTATTTTGGCCAGGAACTCATCATATAAAAAGAATAGTCGCAAACATTGGAAGAAGAGCACATTTGCCAACAAATCACGGTTTCTGGTGCCGTTTTTAAGAACTGGAACTGACTGGATCAGTTTCATTCCATGTATTCCCTTTAATGCCTTACTATTACTATTTCAATGAAATTTAATTTTCTAGTTATAGTTTTAATGTTGTGAAAGGCAATCAGTGCATAAAACACCAGCAGTCATTAAGTTGCAATATTTGTTGAATTCTAATGTTCTTTATGGAAAGCACTAGTCAAATTTTAGTTTAAATAGCAGCAGGCTGAGCGGAGGGGGAGGGGTCCACTTTATATAAAATATATTTCTTGTTTAATAAGATAGGATACCAGGGAACAGAACTTCGGTCGGTAAAGCAAATTTGGCACATAAAAACAATACCCGGCGTACCCCTCCTCCCCTACCTCCTACAGGAAGTCCCACCTGCGGAGATGTAATCACCCCATATCTTGATTCCAACAAGAAAAAGATCTTTGTGTAATTTTTCTAGATTTATCTACATTGACATCCATTTTATTTTTTGCCTAGTCAATTCGTTAACTGGTACCCCTGAACTACAGGGGGGGGGGGAATCATACTTTACCAAAGATATTGTCCAAAATAACAGTATTTTTAGTTGAATACCTTGCTAAAGTCCGTCTCAAAGATCAATTGACCTGTTTGGCGTTGCCATTACCTCATACGTTGGTACATCTATTAACAAAAGCTTTCTTCGGTTTGCAATGCAAAGACGGGGTCAAGACACCCAATTCCACCGAAAACAAACGTTTCCACAGCGATCCAGTCCCTCTCCATAGCCAATTCAGACCAGTTTCTATTTTGGGGTGTAAGGGGTCATAAGGATAGACACTAGCCAAGGTAGTTCTTGGTTTTAATGCAACATAAAAAATATTTGTATTAGTAAAAAGGAAAATGAGTTTATACTCAAAATATTTGTGTAATAGGAGAGGAACTTCCTACCCTCCCAGTATGCATATTGCACAGTTATTCACAACATCTTTTTGCGAGTATGTGTAATGTTTGCTAATGATTATACATTCTTCAATAGAGATATCCAGGACACTATTGCGATATTGTATATAAAAATTCAAATTTTGATTTGATTTTTAGTACCTTAAAAGACTGTTCCACTAGTCTTTCTTTTGTTCATTTTTGTGCCACTATAGGAGTTAATTCAAATGTTGAAAAGATGAAAAACCATATTATGTAAATTTTGCAACCTTTTTCGTTTTAAACTCTTATGCGTTTTTAAAATGCATTGATGCACTTCAGAAATGTTTCTCCTATGTTTCCTACATAGGAAACATATACACATTTTTATCATATTTATCTATATTTATATAAATATCTACTTTTATTCTAGGCCTTCTGTTTAGTAGGCCAGATAATTATTTGTATTTTAATGGTTTAGCTGCGGTAAATCCAGTATTTGGGTATGGATAATACCTTGCATAGGTTTATATTTTATAAGTTTACATAAGGTCATAACGCCTAGGGCGTACAGGCCGTCATTACATAAGGTCATAACGCCTAGTGCGTATAGGCCGTCATTACATAAGGTCATAAAGCCTAGGGCGTATAGGCTGTTATTACATAAGGTCATAACGCCTAGGGCGTATCGGCCGTCATTACATAAGGTCATAACGCCTAGGGCTTATAGGCCGTTATAACATAAGTTCATAATGCCTAGGGCGTACAGGCCGTTATTACATAAGGTCATAATGCCTACGGCGCATAGGCCGTCATTAAATAAGGTCATAACGCCTAGAGCGTAGAGGCCGTCATTACATAAGGTCATAACGCCTAGGGCGTATAGGCTGTCATAACAAAGGTCATAAATCCTGGGGCGTACAGGCCGTTATTACATATGGTCATAACGCCTAGGGCGTATAGGCCGTCATTACGTAAGGTCATAACGCCTAGGGCGTACAGACCATCATTACACAAGGTTATAACGCCTACGGCGTTGTAGGCCTTCTGGCAAGGGATAAGTTGGTCCTGAGATTGCAGCTCAGATTAGGCCCAGGATCTAATTATAAAGATTTTATAGTTGGTTAAAATTAGGCACCGATCCTGGAACAGATGACATGGTCTCTTTGGCAGAGTCGCTGGACCTTGTATACGAAGTACTGGGTGACACCATTTGCCCCAAGTATACCATTACCGTCCAACAGCCTCGTTCGGCGGCAGAGCTGGTTTTGGCAATTGAGCCATTCAAGAGAAAACAGCTTATCACGATACCTTTCTCCTCAATGCTGAAAAACTTCATCAAGCAGCGCTCAGAAGAACTGCAGTCAACAACAAAGAATAAACCACTCTCAGAACGTGATAATTTCTTTGATCCTCTCGACCTACCGAGCCGAGCGAAAGCACGGACTTTCACTCTTTGAGCAAAGTTTCCCCCTTTCCCTCAGTTTTTACCCGTTTTTAGATATTGGTAGCTGGCAACCCTGATGGTACGCAGAAATCATGAAACAGAATATTACAGAAGTGAATTTTGGTGTCTTGTTTGTAATTATTTGTATTTTAATCATTTGGGTGTATTAAACCCAATATTTATGGTATGGTATATTACTCATTGCATAAAGGGTATACAGGCCGTCATAATATAAGGTCATAACGCCTTGGGCTTACAGACCGGAATTACACAAGGTCACAACACCATTGGGTTTACAGACTACCATTACATAGGGTCACTTCACCTTGGGCATACATGACGTCATTGCATAAGGTCAAATCACCTTGGGTGTACAGACCGTCATTAAATAAGGTCATAACACCTTGGGTGAACAGGCCACCATTACATAAGGTCATAACGCCTTGGGAGTACAGACCCTCATTACATAAGGTCATAATGCTTTGGAAGTACAGACCACCATTATATAAGGTCACGACGCCTTGGACGCACGTACCGTCATTGCTTAGTATTGTAACGACTACAGCGCTAACCCATAGGTCTGGTCTGGCATGTGGTAAGTTTTTCTGGTGATTAAAGTTGAATTTACTTCCAGCGTCCAATTTCAAATATGCTATGCTAGCTGGATAACAGAATATACTTCGAATATTGAAGAAAATATCGTTCAAAACTTAGTACTTCTTTGACCCTTTTGGCATCCCGGACCGAGCGAGAGCTTACAAATGTCAAGACGCATTTTCAGCTTCACAGGCACCATGCATAAACCCAAAGTTCATTTTGTTACCATCAACTGGATAAGTAGAGGACAAAAAGTTCATATCAGTTGACAGAAAGTCATTCTTGGCCATATATTCTTCCACACGAGTGACTCTGAGCATGCTATCATACAGTGACCTCACGTTAGGTACTGTCATAAAGATGTTAAAAGCAGAGAACGTCTCTCCTGACACTATACCAAAAACGGATAAAGTTCTTGGATTCTGTTAATAGATGTCAGCAGCATCTTTCAAATATTCTTTCTAGAGCATACTCAAAATTATTATCTCTGGAAAGTATTTCATGTTTTCCGCCGAGTTTAAGGACCTAACTGACGGAATGAGGTTAGGGTTCACTTTCAAAAACAAAATATATCAGTTCAAAGTGCCATCGTGAGCTATGGCCATCTTCAAACCATCCAATGGCATGCTTACATGAACAAATAAATTCTGCACAGTTACCGAAAGTCATTAGTACAGAACAATGTAAAGACCATTATGATTCTCCAGCACAAACTTGGATTCATGCTGAGCGAGAAATCAGATGATTCTCCTGCACAGACTTGGGTTCATGCGAGCGAGAAATCGCAATTGCAGCCTATGTGACGGATCATATTTCTCGGGTTTTCTGGTAGACCAGGAGGTAAAGAGGATGTACCTAACCCCTGAAAATATTCCGAACTTGATACATGCAATCAAGGCAGCTCTGGAAAAATCGCATGCCTCAATAAGGCAACTGATGAAGCTGATTAGACTCATCAATGCGGGCTCAAGAGCAATTTCTTTCAACAGACTACATCTCAGGAAATGTCAGTTACTAATGCTCAGATTGTGGGACAAGTCTTGGAGCAACATAAATTTAAACATCCTAATTACGACAGAGATGAAAGAGGCATTTTCACAGTGGCTGAACTAAGATTGGCTGAGTCAAGGCCTTCCTCTCAAGCCCCCTATTGTTTCCAAAACAATATTCACCGACAGCTCAACCTACGGGCGGGGTGGCTATCTAGAGGACGCACATCAAGACACTTCGGGCTTGGTCTCCAGAAGAGAAATCTCTTCATATAAATTTCCTCGAGATAAGAGCCATAGCCAACACAATCAAAGCCTTTGCGGAGGAGCTAAGAAACGAGGTAGTCATAATAGCGACGGACAACTCGACTGTAGTCAATTATATAAACAAAGAGGGCGGAACCCGTTCTTTCTCCCTAGAGGATGAACCCATAAAGCTCTTCGAGATTACGATGGCCCTGAAAGTTCACTTGAGGGTAAGACACATCGCCGGGTCACTCAATCTAGTAGGTGGCACACTGTCACGAGAAGGAAAAGGTCTGCCCACGGAATGGAGTCTCAACAAGAGTGTCTTCGGAGCCCTGTCAAAAGAGTATGGACTGCCAGAAGTCGATCTCTTCGTGACTCGATTGAACCGGAAGATCGAAGTATATTTCTCACCAGTTCCAGATTCTCTTGCGATCGGCGCAGGTGCCCTTGTCCACGATTGGTCGAACAAACACGGCTATGCCTTCCCTCCATTTGCCCTGATCCCAAAGGTTCTGGAGAAGGTTTGAAAGTCTGTGGACTGTCGAATAATGCTAATTGCTCCGCAAGGGCCTCGCCAAGCTTGGTACACGAATCTTCTCAACCTGCTAGTAGACTTCCCTATACCCCTCGGAGATTACTCAGATCTCCTCCAGCAGGGTCGACTTCGCCACCCAGCACTAAGAAATCTAAATTTACACGGCTGGAATATATCGAGCGTGGACTCGAAAAGAAAGGTTTTTCTAAAGAATCAGCCCGTGCATTTGCCCGGTCCAGTGACGATCTACCATTGAATTGTTCAATGGAAAATGGCAAGTGTTCGTAGGTTGGTGTAGTGAAAAGAAGATTAATCCTCTCGCAACCAGAACTCAGACAGTTGCAGAATTCATGATATATCTAAAGACTGGTCGAAACCTCGCACCATCAACGATAGAAGGTTGTAAAGCAGCAATATGCGGAACGCTAGCTCTAGCTACAGGAACAGATATCAGCAAAGATACTTGTTTGACGAAAATGATAGAGAATTTTGGCACGAGTCACCGCGGACACAACATAATATTCCTGCCTTGGGTCGTGGCCTTGTTCTAAGGCATTTTAGAACTTCACGATTTCCTGACTTGTGGAATATTGATATGAAGGATGTTACTCTTAAGACGGTATTCATTACTGCCATCGCATCTGGTCGTCTAAGGAGTGAAATACATGCCTTGTCTTTAAGTACAACCCAATTTCCGGATAATTCAGTAACTCTCAGGTTTCTCCCTTCGTTTAGACCCGAAACCGTGAAGCCTCATGAGATACCTTCTCCTATCCTTCTTCCCGACCTAGATGTAGATCCAGCTTTGTGTCTAGTGAGAATACTATCGGCCTACGCACAGCAAACAGCTAACGTGGCGGTCAGAAAAGGGAGAAAAAGGTTCTTCATTCTTTTATCTAAAACAGCACCACGAGAGGTGGCAGATGGAACCATTTCTTCTAGGATAAAGCAGGCCATAACTATGGCATATCAGGCAGCAAAAGAAGAGTGTAGTAAAAGGAAAGCACATGACACAAGATCGATGACGGCGTCATGGGCGCTATCAAAATCAGTACCACTTGCTGATATAATGAGGACTGCTGGCTGGTCTTCGGAGTCTACTCCCAGACAACACTATCTTCATGAAATAGAAATCAAACCGATGCTCAACATTTTGTTGCGGTTCAGACAGTTTTATAGTTTATACATTTGAATATTTGAGTTTGAAACTAATATTTTATATTAGTTGATTTATGAACCCACCACCAAATCGGTTGGAACCTAAGCTTTTGTTAATAGATGTACCAACGTATGAGGTAATGGCGACGCCAAAACCGAACTTTCGAAGGAAAGTTCAGTTTGGCTAGCCGATACTTACCTCATACGTTGGTACATAGAGTCCCTCCCTCCTCCCCGCTCATTGAGAGTTAAGGAATTATATGGGACTTAGTTCAAAATAGAAACTGGTCTTAATTGGCTATGGAGAGGGACTGGATCGCTGTGGAAACGTTTGTTTTCGGTGGAATTGTGGTGTCTTGACCCCATCTTTGCATTACAAAACCGAAGAAAGCTTTTGTTAATAGATGTACCAACGTATGAGGTAAGTATCGGCTAGCCAAACCGAACTTTCCTTTGAAAGTTCGGTTTCTGTCAACCTGCAAGGATCCGTTCACCTAAAAGGCAGCTTAGTCATTAAAGATTCGCTGCATAAAAATTTGATTCAAATAGAAGATCGAATTCAATACGAAATTCCATTTTGTAGATAAGGGCTTAAGACCAGTGCACTGAAGTTCTTTGCAAAGCTGAATTCCATCATCCAATCTAACAGTTCGTGGTAACGAACTGTAAGTAAGGAGCGACCCGGCTCAATAGTAAGCAAAACTCTAAAAAACGGAATTTTAACAGAAAGTTTGAATTTTGTCTCAATTCTTTAATAATGACTCCTAAAACACAAGGGCCGCTTATTTAGAACATTAAGAAGCTTTTTTAAAAGTACTAAAAAACTTTAGCGTAAAGAGCGAGGTGTTGAGGAGGGGGCAGCCCCCTTTAATTATGTAATAATTTCTACTCGTTTTTAGTTTTAATGTTGCTCCTTACTTTCAGCTGAAAAAACTTTTTTTTTTTATTTAATTTTAATTAGGATCACTTCCTTTGTGTTGCTCCCCTTTTTTGAAAATCAAACAAATTTTCTTAGGCAAGTGACGTTTGGTGGGAAACTTTAAACTTAATGAATTTTGTATATTTAGAACCATCCTAAAAGCCATTTTTGATGCATATGTGGTTTTTATTTTTTTTTTTTTTTAACTTTCGATTACTATTTGCACGAGTCATCCCTTACCTACGGTACGTCATCTTCAACTGTTCGTTTAAAAAAGACCAATTTTTATTATTTAGGTCAAGCCACTAAATGCACGAAACGGTTACCGAAAAAAAATAATTACACATTGTAAATATTGTGTAAATCTAAGTTACATACTGCCACCCCCCCCCCCCCCCCCGCTAAGAGTAGGCTACAATATATAAGATAGTTGTTTTTTTTTTTTTTGCATGAATCGAATCAGAGCAAAACCCTACATTCGCATGTAGTAAAGAACCATAAGCCTTCAATGTATTATTTTTTCATTTTACTTTTTTCTATGTCACTTGTATGTGATATGTTTCTATGTATATTTTTCTTTTTCTATGTCCTTTGATTTTCAAACAGTACGTGGTAACCAACTGTAAGCAAGGAGCAACTCGGCTCGCTAGCAACCGACACTCCAAAAACAAGATTTTGATATCAATAGATACATCAAAAGAATTGGCTTTTTACGCTGAATTCAAATATACAATATTCTTTAAGTGCGTTTCTTATCAAAAGCTATGAGCCTGAGATAAATTGCCTGATTTTCGAAAAAGGGAGGAACGCCCTCAAAAAGTCAAGGAATTTTAATGAAAATTGTACCATCAGATTCAGTGTATCAATAAACCCAACTATAAAGGTTTCAGACAACCCTACATCAGCGAAAAATGTAGAGTCTTGTATTTTTTGCCAGAAGAAAGATCACGGATGTGTGTTTGTTTTTTTTTTTTTTTTTTTCAGGGTGATCGTATCAAAGCAATTTTCTAGAGGCCTCATTTCATCGGAAATTAATAATTCTAGTGCCCTATCTAAGCGATCAAAAAGATTGGAAGACAACTAGTCCCCTCTCACGTCGAATTTTCCTCTAAGTCGTCCGATTACAATTTTGAGAAATTCATTTCGTTCATCATAGTTGAAAGATCCAATTCTCAACCTTTGGGGGTGGCATAACCTCCCACGGCCCCTGGGGAAAGAGCTGTAAGTTATGAAATTTGCCTATTGAACGTATAGTATTTGTTGTTGGGAAATACACAGACGTTTTTGGGGGGAGAGGATTTCCTGCTGAGAATGGGCTCCCATAAGGAGAATCTTCCATGGGAAGGGATATTTTCGGGTGTGAAGTTTCCCGGGGAAATTTTAAAACTGGGGAAATTTCACAGAATTCCTTTACGAAATTATTTTAATTTGTCTTACTTTCTCTTTGCCGACTCAATTTTAGAGGAATTGGAATTGCCCGGGGGACTTTTCCGTAAGTGGGGAGGGATTTTCTGTGGGAGTGACTTCCCGCTGGTGGAGGGGACAATTTCAGGGAAAAATTCCACGGAAGGGGGTTTCTGGCATGATATCAAAATGATTAGAAATTAAAGTCTTTTTACAGGGGAATTTTCAGCGAGGATTAAATTGACCTGAGGGAATTTTCCGAGAGGGAGGGGGGTATTTTACTTAGGAAGAATTTTCCGTGGAAGAGTTTCCCCTGAAGGGAGGGATATTTCATTGGTGGGTAACCAGATTTCCCGACATTATTTGAAAACGATCAGAAATTAAATTTCAAAAAATCAAGTTTTTTAACTTAAAGTAAGGATAAACTTTAAAACTTAAACAAATCAAAATTATTCTTATATAGAGGGGATGGATGGCCCCCTCCTCAATACCTCGGTCTTTACGCTAAAGTTTGACTCTTTGTTCAAACCGTTTTATTAAAATAAGACAATTTTTTTAAAGTTTTAAAAAACTTCGGCATGAAGAGCAGGGTATTGAGGAAGGGGGAATGCCCCCTCCATGCACGAAATAATTTGTGTTTGCTTTAAGTTTTAATGTTGCTCCATACTTTAAATTGATTTTTTTTATTATTATTCAATCACATGAAATGGGTGGTCGTAAAAACTTTGGAGGGGGCTCATTCGATTGGAATTTGAAAGTTATAGTGTCCCTTTTAAGATTCAAGAGTGGTGGAACGGACAACCAGTCCCCTCTTTTCCACTCTTTTACTATCCCCCCCTGGAAGCCCCACAGTCATCCAATCAAAATTTGAGAAAGCTGTTTTGTCAAAAATATGTTTAAAAAAGCTATTTTGTCAAAAATAAACATACCCTTAGGGATTATATGACCGTCTACGGACAAATGACGAAACACAACCTTATTTTTTTATTAATGTCAGCAACCTCTGATGGCTGATAAGTCACCTAATACGAACATGCAAAGTCATTAGCTTTTAGTTCCCTTGAACTTGTTTTACAGTTTTAACTTGAGCAGGGATTTTTTCATGTTGTCAATAAAAGAAGAAAAGTTCAAAATGAATTGTATTTCCTTTCTGAAGTTGAACATGACATCTGGTCTATGTTGCAAATCTCTGGCTTCCTACATTGAAAAAAAAAAACTTTTGATTTATACTTGAGGAAACGTGACTGGAAACATGAGTGACGGTCAGGGTAATAGACTGCTTCGATTTGGAAAGTAAACTCTTTGACACCTACTCTCCTTTAGAACTAACTTTACTTCGTCATAGTGATAAGATATTGCTTCACATCGTATAACCTAAAAAAACTGTAGAAATTAAATGGACTTTGTTTTGATAATGCAATACTGTGTCTTGGTTATATTATAACATGGTTAGGCTACTAGCCATAACAGGATAGTTTCCCACACCGTTAATGCCTTTTCTCTCTTTATCTTCACGCTAAGGCTAGAATAACCAGGTGATATTTTCAAGTTTTATTTATTTGTTGATTTTCAAAACATTTGAAAGAACGATTTTTCTGATTTTACTCTCGAAGCGCTGGGATAAAAATTTTCATTTTACCTAATTGCTGTTTTGTGCATTCTTGAAGCATCGAGGTAAAAAAAAAAGTCAAATTGTAGCGTAATAAGTGGGTAGGCAAAGTAAGGGGGCGGTAGCCTCTATCACATACGATGCTTAACCTTCGTTTTTTACTATTGAACAATGCTTGTTTCCATGTTTGTTTTTCATATCACATTTAGAATTGTCCTCAATACGAAGGGGCTACCTCTCCTAGACTTCCCACTCTTCTCGCTAAAGTTACACTTTCGAATAACAGTCTTTCGAGAATAAGGGCTCATGAATAACTTAAAACCCTTGCGCTGAGGGATGTGGGGGACTGTCCTCCTCAAAAACATATTTTCTATCTGGAAATCAACTACGCTGAACAAAATGGCTATTTCAAAATTTTGATTGGATGTGTTTGGGGGAATGAAGGGTGTGAGGGGGGGGGGGGCTAGTTGCACTCAAATCACTTTCGACTATTAAAAAGGGTACAAGCCCTTCTAATTTCCAATCGAATGAGCCTGTTTTCAAGTTTCTACGACAACGCCTTCTGTAAAAAACCTTATATGCCCCCAGGGCATAAATTAAAACCCTTGCCCTGAGGGTTGTGGGGGAGAGTCCTCCACAAAAACAAATTTTCTATCTGGAAATCAACTAAGCTGAACAAAATGGCTATCTCAAAATTTTCATTGGACTTGTTTGGGGGAATGACGGGCGTGGGGGGGGGCTAGTTGCCCTCCAATCACTTTCTACTATTAAAAAGGGTACTAGCCCTTTGAATTTCTAATCGAATGAGTCTGTTCTGAAATTTCTACCACAAGGCCTTCTATAAAAACCTTATATGCCCCAAGGGTATAACTTAAAATCCTTGCCCTGAGGGTTGTGGGGGAGTGTCCTCCTCAAAAACATATTTTCTATCTGGAAATCAACTACCATGAACGAAATGGCTATCTAAAAATTTTGATTGGATGTATTTGGGGGAATGACGGGCGTGGAGGGGGGGCTAGTTGCCCTCCAATCACTTTCGACTATTAAAAAGGGTACTAGCCCTTTGAATTTCCAATCGAATGAGCCTGTTTTGAAGTTTCTACGACAAGACCTTCTATAAAAAACCTTATATACCCCAGGGCATAACTTAAAACCCTTGCCCTGAGGGTTGTGGGGGAATGTCCTCCTTGAAAACATAATTTCTATCTGGAAATCAAGTACGCTGAACAAAATGGCTATCTCAAAATTTTGATTGGATGTATTTGGGGGAATGATGGGTGTGGGGGGGGGCTAGTTGCCCTCCAATCACTTTCGACTATTAAAAAGGGCACTAGCCCTTTGAATTTCCAATCGAATGAGCCTTTTTGAAGTTTCTACGACAACGCCTTCTATAAAAACCTTATAAGCCCCCAGGGCGTAACATAAAACCCTTGCCCTGAAGGTTTAACGGGACTGTCCTCCCCAAAAAGATATTTTCTACCTGAAAATCAACTACGCTGAACAAAATGGCTATATCAAAATTTTGATTGGATGTGTTTGGGGGAATGATGGATGTGGGGGGGGCTAGTTGCCCTCCAATCACTTTCGACTATTAAAAAGTGCACTAGCCCTTTGAATTTCCAATCGAATGAGCCTTTTTTGAATTCTCTACGACAACGCCTTCTGTAAAAACCTTATATGCCCTCAGGGCATAACTTAAAACCCTTGCCCCGTGGGTTGTGGGGGAGTGTCCTCCTCAAAAAGATATTTTCTATCTGGAAATCAACTACGCTGAACAAAATGGGTATCTCAAAATTTTGATTGGACGTATTTGGGAGAATGATGGGCGTGGGGGGGGGGGGGGCTAGTTCCCCTCCAATCACTTTCGACTATTTTTAAAGGGCACTAGCCACTCCAATTTCCAATCGAATGAGCCCTTTTCTAAGTTTCTACGACGACTCCTTCGATACGATGTGCCCGGTTATGGAGAAAAAAAACAACACATTGTGCCCATCGTTCTTTACTTAGGCAGCGCTAGTGCGCTGCCTATGATAAAGACTGATACTTTGCCAATTCCATAGCTTGCAAAACTAATAGGATAAATGGTTGCCACATTTTCTTGGATTATAGTAACCTAAATTACAAAACTGAAATTCCTAAATCATTGTGATGGAGTAATTTGAGATAATCTCAACCCCCCCCTCCCTTTATATAAAGCTAAGAATTACTGAATCTCATGCGCAAATTTGTTTTCTTTTCATAGTCTGAGCGATTTATAATGATCCCCCCCCCCCTTTATATAAAGCTAAGAACTACTGAATCTCATCCGCAAATTTGTTTTCGTTTTTTAGTTTGCGCGATTTTTTATCATCGTTTTATAATGAGCGATTAGAATACTAATCGCTCATTTTATGAGTAAAAAGTGCAGGGTATCATTCATAGTAGTATATGCCCCTGTAGAACCGACTGATTTTTACTACAGCTTTGAATTTTACCATGAATTTTAATTATGAATTTTACTTACAGTTACAAGAACAAATACATAGGATCCTAGGTGGAAATACGGTGTTTTTACGAGAAGATGTTAACGCCCAGGTCGGTCAAAATAGGGATGGATGGTATCCTAGCCTAGGTAAATTTGGTGTAGGAAAAGAAAACAGAAATGGTTACAGACTGCCACAGCTGTAGGCATGACAATCTAGTTATAGCCAATACGACATTTGGTCATGAAATGACCCTTAAATTAACAGGGCATACCTGCATCATAGTATTTCTCAATGAGACTAAGCTAATTATAACCGAATGCGGAAGACTAACCGGTTTTTCTCAGATTAATTAAAAGAAACTTTCCGAAAAAAAAAATTTTCAAAGAAAAGTAAAGGCCATATTAAATTTGTACTTTACTGAAAAAAATACAAATGAATGTGCATTGTAAGTTTAATATTATACTGATATTTAGTAATCAAAATGTTAATATTATTTGATTTTTTAAAGTTATAAGAGTAAAAATATTTATATTTTTTTCAGTAAAATGCAAATTTTGTGTTTGCCTTGGGAAGGCATAAGGGTTTTGAGCCCAATTTATGTTAATTTCTGCTCTTTTTGAGTTTGACTCGGTTATTTATTGTAATTTCTGTTCGTTTTGGGTTTGATTTATTTATCGATGCTGATTTGTGGTAGTTTCACGCTTGATAGATTATTTGATTTGATTTTTGCTCAGATTTGGTTTAATGGAATTGTTTACTTTTCTTTGAAAAACTTATTTTGTGAAAACAGTTTTTTTAATTAATTTTCGAAAAAGGGCGTTAGCGCTCAAGGAGTCGAGCAATCTTAATGAAAATCACACAATCAGATCCAACATATCAGTAGACCCTTGTATGGAGGTTTCAAACTCCTGTTTTTAGTGAGGTATTTTGAATTTTTGCCAGAACAAAGATCAAGGATGCGCGTTTTTTTTCCCTGAGAGATGACCGTATCGAGCCAATGGTCCTAGAAAAATGGTAGAGGACTCATTTGAATTGAAACTGGTAGTTATAGCTCTCTTCTTAAGTGAACAGAAAATTGGAGGGCTCCTGTTTCCCCGATGATATCCGATCAAAATTTTGAGATAGCCCTTTGGTTCAGCCTAGTTGAAAGGTCCAACAACTGTATCACTTGGGATGAAAAGACCTCCTCATTGGGCAATAACGAATCAGGAGTTAAGCAAGCTTGCGTTCTATCCCCATTTATATGGATGAATCTGATGGGCTTTTTATTTACAGGCTTAGTGGCTCCATCACAGGTGATGATATGTCACTAGCCCTGGTAATTACCTCATTTTCCAACACTGAGGTATTTGTTATACCTTCTGTTGAACGCGTCAAGGGAAAGATTTTCTGGGGTTACCTCTGCCGGAAGCTTTTGCATGTGACGACCGATCGCTGGGCAAAAAATTGTTTTTAGATATTCTTGCCGGGGAGGGCCCAGCTCAAGGTAGACTTGACGCGCTGTACTTCGGCGAGAAAAATCGCAAGCTCTTTGCTCCGTCAGGAACGAGCTTCGATAGCTCCTCTGATGGAGGGTTATACATGTACTTGTGGAAAACCGACTTGGACACCACGTCGAATCGTTGCTGGATCAACTGTGTGGCTTTAGCATTTGTGTTGCCAAAGGTTCCTACACGAACTGCTCGATTTTGAATCCGTTGGATTGGAGCGATGCGGCTTTTTGGTGCACCAGTGAAGAGAGGACATGCACATTCCATGACAGGTCTGATGCACGAAATGGCAGAATATACTCATCAGGGAGGAGACTTTGGCATCTTAGAATAACTCCTAGCTTCTTGGAGCAATAGGATCTAATTTTACTGAGATGTTCAGTCCATGAGAGATCCAAAGAGAAGTTAACTCCAAGTAGGCGTAGTGTATCAACTCGTGTTATTGCCTTTTCTCTGAAGACGAAATCAGGATGAGCCCTCTACTTTATATTATCGCCTCTACTTTATAATAACAGCATTATAGAAGCGCAAAAGTATGTTAAACCAAGTTTTATATTTCGTGGTGTAGATATTACGTTATTAAATTATGCAGATGGTATTCTTAATATAAGTAGATCTTTAACTCGTATTGAAGAGAATTTTGATATTCTTAATGAAATGTATGGAGGGATTGGCCTGTCGTTTAATTATAGTAAAAGTGAGTTTATTGTTTTTAATGGTGATTCCTCTGGTGCTGTTTGTAAATTTGGAAATCAGCAAGTTATAGGATCTAGTTCCATCATGTATTTAGGACTGCCAATAAGCTCAGATATAATTTCTACTCGCGCTGGCCTACTTTGTAATTTTTCAGAAAAAGCCAGGAAAGCGTACGGAACTCTTGCTTCAACCAAGGTAAAACATAATCGCCGAATTCGTGCTAGACTATACAATGCGCTAGTAACGCCCCATGTTTTAGCACTGGCTACGTTGTGGAATATTTTTTCTTTATCGGATAAGAGAATACTTCGGTCTACATTCTATAAATTTTTAAAGCTTCTGTTAAATGTTCCTCTATGGGCCAAAAATTCATTTTTAAGTAATAAGTATGGTTCTGCGGAGCCAGTTGCTGCCATTTTGAAACGCCGAGCCAAGTTTCTGAGGATCTTAGATACATCTAATTGCCTAAATTTGGCAATTAGCCCTTGAGTTACTCTTTATTTTAATAGCTATTTGTTGTTAATTGATTGTTTTCATGTGTTGTGTGAACTTGCCGCAGTAGGGTCTTTTTTTTCTTTTTTCTATTATTTCTCTTTTGCTCCATTCATGCATTTTGTGTGTATTTTTTTTGAATGGTTTAATAAAATTATTATTATTATTATATTACGCGCCTTAGAAACTAGGAACTCTTTCGTTTTCAATGCGTTAAAACTTACAAGCCATGTCTCTGCCCACGCCTCAATTCTCTCCAGGTCAGCCAGAAGCTCCTTGTGGGGTTTGCTGGGATCTTCGCCTTTAGCAATTGATGTTTTTTGTTCTCGTTTCATCAGCAAAGTGGCGAGGTCTTCACAATTGCCCTATGCCCCTCCCCTTACCAGCTTTTATGCATTTTTATGACTTAGAGCAATACCATTTTACTATTTACCATCTAAATCATGATTTTTACTTTGACATTATTGGGCTTTCAGCTGAATATCAATTTTGAATGCAAATTTACTAAGCTAAATGATAATTTAACGCCATACACAAAATAAAAGGGACATTTTCCGTATTTATGATTTTTCAGTTTGGGGGAATACAGGTTTTAAAGTATTTACGAAAATGATTTTTCTTGTAGAGATTATAATGTATCGAGTTTGAGTGATCGAGCAACAGGTTTGAGTGATCGGTAGAAAATGTTCGATCTGTTCTACCTCCTATAGAATAAACACACATCTGCAATTGTGATTAGTGGATAAATTGCCACTTGAGAAATCCTCTCATATTCTAGCATATTTTGTTTTGCTTTTTAAGTCCCAGATACGCTCTTTTGTTTTTAATACGACGATATCATCCAGCATTTACCTTTATTTCTGATTTAGCAACTATTTGCTAGAAGAGAACTTTCTGCTCTTAAACATAACATAATTTGTAACGAGACAATCAACTTGCTTTAGAGTCAATTCCTTTCCGGGACTGTCACTTCTACTAAAGGTTAATTTATCAAGGAAAAAGATTTTCTCCAAATTGTGTTCAAGGGCCAATGAGTCATATTATTCACGAATAAATTAGCCTCGAACTTCAAAGGAAGAAAAAAGAAACTCCCAAAAATGACAGTCAACCAGATTTTCGTAAGATTATATTTGATATGGTAGTATACAGATTCACAGTCAAAACTAAAAAACAGTATTTGCAGACATAGGTCTAGAAAATTTCTTTTAAAAGCATTCTTTTACCTTCCTGTCAAGCCGAGTTCTAGCCGATGACTCGGCTAGACTCAATAGAAGAAAATCTTCTGCTATTGAACACGACATAGTCAAACAGTTCATGGTAACGGACAGTAGGTCAGAAGCGACGCGGCTCAATAGTAACCGAAACTCTAAAGAACGGAATTTTGATACCGATAGATATATCAAAAGAATTGGCTTATTATTATGATTCCTAATAAATATGTATCTTTAAGTTTCGTGTTACCCATCAAAGACAACGAGCCTGAAAAAATTTGCCTGATTTTTGAAAAAAGGGAGAAATACCCCCTAAAATTCAAAGGATCTTAATAAAATCAGACCATCAGCATTAGCATACCAGAGAACCCTACTGTATAATTTTAAAGATCCTATCTGCAAAAATGTGGAATTTTTGTATTTTTTGCCCGAACAAAGATCACGGATCCGTGTTTATTTGTCTTTTTTTTCAGGAGTCTTCGGATCGACGCAGTGGTCCTAGAATATCGAGAGAGAGCACATTCGAACGGAAAATAAAAATCTTTTGTAATTGACTAAAAACATTGGAGAGCAACTAGACCCCCTCCCACGCCCTTTTTTCCCAAAATCGTCCGATCCAAATTTTGAGATAGCCATTTTGTCGGTTCTCGGCGTTTACCCCAGAAAATAGCCCCCCTCCAAAAAAAATACTCCCCTGTGGAAAATCCCCCCGTGCAAAATACCTCCCCCAGAAAATTCCCCCCGCGGAAAATACCCTCTCGCAGAAAATACCCTCCCCCGGAAAATACCCCCCGGAAAATACCCCCTGGATTATAACCCCCCCCCGGTGAATAACCCCCTGGAAACTACCCCCCCCCCCCTCGGGGGAAATAAGGCTTTCCAAATTTGAAAATTTTATTTGAGTTTTTTTCATTTCTGTAGGGGGAAGGAATTTTGGTTCTTGTGTATTATGCGCCACTCACTCAAGTTTACTCTGGGTAAAATTCGAGAACACACCAGTTTTTTTCGTTAGTTTCTTCGTTACTTCAGAAATAAATTTGTGCTATAGATTGGCATATTAGGGGGGGGGGAGTAAAGTATAACGGGTAGGCATGCAAAATGTGTTTAGTACAATTATTCTGCATATTAGATAGATAGATAGAGAAGTGTATTTTAAAGCTAAATATACGGCCATGAACATAGTAAAATAACATAAATGAAATGCACAAATAACATAAACTTTGATCAGCGATCATCATAAAACACTTAAATAAAACAATACATTAACCTAATAATAGTACTTGATACTTGGAAATACGGTCATTGAAAAAAAAACACTTAAAACTTGGAAAAAACAGTTAAATGAAACATTACACTTACTTTATACTTTTTTTTTTGTTAACAAAATTTCCGGATACCTCGCTATTCTTCTGTAATTTTTAGTAGCTATTCCTAGAAAGGATTGTTTTTTGACTCAAACTGTCCAAATACTGTACAACAACAACCCCCCCCCCTTATGTGCAAATATATATCCCAAATTATATATTTTCCATATATCCTGTCACTTGTCTTTGTCTTGTCTCGCGCTAAGATGAAAAAAAATACGGAAGAAACCGATTTGTTCTCGATTTTTATACAGCGTAAACTTTAGTGAGTTGCCCATAATACATAAGTACCGAAACTCCTTTCTCCTACGGAAATTAAGAAAAAAAAACTCAATTTTGGAAAGCCTTCTTTTCCTTCTTCTCTTCCTTCTTTTCCAAGTTTTTTCAATCGAAAGTAAGGAGCAACATTAAAAGTTAAGACGGACAGAAATTATTACGTATATGAGGGGTGTTGCCCTTTCGTCAAAACCTCGCCCTTTGCGCTAAAGTCTGAGTTGTGTCCCAATTCTTTAAGGACGACAACTGAAACAAAATGGTCGTTTAATTTGAACAATAAGGAGCTTTTTTAAATGTACTAAAAAAATTTAGCGTGAAGAGCGAGGTGTTGAGGAGGGGCAACACCCCTCATATGCGCAATAGTTTCTGTTTGTTTTAAGTTTTAATGGTGCTCCTTATTTCCAGTTGAAAAAACTTGTTTTTTTATTTAATTTGTAACGAGACAATCAGCGAGGGTCAACGAGAGTTAATTAAATAAAAAAAAGTTTTTTAAACCGAAAGTAAAGAGTAAAAGTAAAACTTAAAACGAACAAAAATTATTACGTATATGAAGGTGGTTGACTCCTCCTCAACGCCTCACTCTTTACGCTAAAGTTTTTTAGTACTTTTAAAAAGCTTCTTATTGTTCTAATTAAACGACCTTTGGGTTTTTGGAATCGTTCTTAAAGAATTGGGACACAATTTATACTTTAGCGTAAAGAGCGAGGTGTTGAGGAGGAGGCGACCCCCTTCATATACGTAATAATTTGAAAAAACTGTTTTTTTATTTAATATCTGATCGTTTTTAAATAATCCCAGGAAATCTGGCCCTACCTCCACGGATAAATACCCTCCTCACGGAAATATCCTTTAGACAATTTGATCTCGGTGAAACTTTACCCAGGACAATTAACCTTAACAACTCCACGCGTAAAATTGAAACGAAAAAGAGAAAGCGAGACATATAAAAAGACTTTAGTTTGGGAATTTTTGCAAATTCCCCCAGTGTATAATTTCCCCTGACAAGTTCATCCCATGGAAAATTCCCCTTGGAAAAAAAAGATCAGAAAATTCATCCCTCCCCGACCCTAAAATTTTTGCATGCTTCCCAATAACAAATACTATGCGTAAACAATGGGCAAATTTTGTAACTTAAAGATCTTTTCTCTGGGGCTGTGGGGGGGGGGGCATGTTATGTCCAAAGGCATGGTTATTGGGCCTTTCAACTTTCATGAACAAAATGGCTATTTCAAAATATTGATCGGACCATTTTTCGGGGGAAAGGGGCGGGGAGTGGGCCTAATTGCCCTCCAATCTTTTTGGTCACTTAAGACAGGCACTAGAACTTTTAATTTCCGTTTGAATGAGCCCTATCACGATATTTTGGGACCGCTTGGTTGATTAGATCACCCTGGTGAAAATAGAAACCTAAAAAAAACAAATAGACATGGATACGTGATCTTTCTTCTGCCAAAAAATACAAAATTCCACATTTTTGCAAATAGGAGCTTGAAACCTCTACAATTGGGTCTTCTGATACGTTGAATCTGATGGTGTGATTTTCTTTAAGATTCTATAACTTTTATGGGGTGTTTCCCCCTTTTTTGAAAACAGAAAAATTTTCTCAGGCTCGTAGCCGTTAATGGATAAGATTAAACTTAATGAAACTTATATATTTGAAATCAGCAAAACAAACCGATTCTTTTGATATATCTATTGGTATCATAATTCCGTTTTTAGACTTTCGGTTACTATTGAGGCAGGTCGCTCTATACTTACAGTTCGTTACCACGAACTGTTTGATTCCTTTCCGGGACTGTTACTTTTACTAAAGGATAATTTGGGGAAGGTAAACAGGAAGGGTGTGTGGAAGCACAGGAAGCCTGACCCACAACCCTCGATTTCACCTCCTGGCTGAAGGGTGAGGAAACGGAGATCAGCACCGCCGATAGTAATTATATAATCCAGTACCGCATTCTTTACCTTTTTACCCTTTTTATTCTTTTGGTAATGCTGGTATTACATTCGGAATATTTTCTTTGTATTTCCTATAATTCTGATGCAAAAAAACTGAATTTCACAGTGAAAAGTCCTATTATGAGTTATTTTTGTTATTTTTTCATGGAGACGGTCGATTTTTTAACCAAGTTTAGGCCTCACCTTGTATACTCTCGGTATTTTTCTGTATACCTTCAATATGACTTCAAAGAACCACGTGATCTTTGTTGTAGCGTGATTGATAATAATGCCACTAGTTTTCAATATTATCACTTTACAAAATAAAAATTAGGAATAGGTGGTTAGCCCAAATACAGACAGGATTTCAAAAGAGGTTGATTCAAGCTTTCGAGAATTTTAACAGACCCCTTGATTGCGCGTCACAGGTCTTGCTGAAATGATTGCCTGAAAGACCTGAGAGTCCATCTGAAAGCCTTCAAAGCCAGAACAAAAGCCCTTCGCAAATATAATGTATTACATAGTAAAATATGTCTTGAAACACCAGAAGCATTAACTCCTTTGAATTAATATGTTTTGGAAGATTTCTAGGCCAAATCTTTTTGCTTTATTTGACAGATTTTTGTCATGGTTACACGTGAACTATTTGGTTTCCAATTTTTTCAAGTTTAACTTTGTGGTTTTTCTTGAGTTTCTAAGACTTTGTCGGGTATTCAATGATGCCTACATCACGTGGTACTCTCATGATCTGATTCTGATAGCAAACGGGCTCCTGCAATGCCTTGCGTTCGATATGATTTTACCCCTCTGGTTGTGTCTTCAAGAGTATAGAATACACGTCCAGTTGTGGAACGGTTGGTCATTTCTTTGACACCTTTCAAACACCCGGTAGCTGAATTTTGAATTTTGAATTTTGAATTTTGAATGTTCATTTAAATCTATAAGTTGTACTTAAAATTATAAGTTGATTATAAGTTGATTATGCGAATAATTTGATTATGCTATTATAATAGTCACTTATAATTATTATCAACTTATAATAAATATAAGTTGATTATGCTATAAGTTGATTATGCGAATAATTATTCTTTCTTAAACCTTGGACATATTTTTAGTATGGCTCTTCCTTTTTCTTATATGTGTGATGATTGATTTGGTGAAATTGGTTAACTTTTCTTGTTTACTTTTTGTAAGAGGAATGGTAACTCTGTTTTTTCTTTCTCTTATTTGTGTTTATTTCATTGTTTTTTTTCCAGGTCTGTAGGGTCCCGTATCACCTGGTTTGAGTTAATTGTTGGTAATGACTGGAATCTGATTGATTCATTGTTTGCCTCTTTCCCTATTTTTAAGGCCCAAGACCCCATTAGGAGGGATGTCCAGTGTCGTGTTTTTGTTGTTGTTAATATGTCGTAAATAAATGAACTTCAACTTTACAAAAAGTACAACTGTACCATGGGGTTTAAAGTCAACTCAAGTGGTACAATTATTCGATGGTAGCATTAGTTGGTAAGTCAGTAGCAAGCCATTAGGCTTGTCAAATTTAGAGCACATCAATGACTTAATACACGGAATAGATACATGTTTTATTAGGGATTAGTAAATCGTATATTAATTTTGGTCCAGGAGGAAAAAAATTAATGTAATTTGTGTGTAATTTTAGGTTTAATACATATATTTGAGATGGGCTTAGAGTCACCTTAGACACCAGGAATATTAAGGTGAATGATTTAATTCAAGTCAATTTTTTGCCAAATTCTCACTGAACTTACTCCATAAGCTATTATCAGCAGTTTAGTAAAAGTTACACTTTAAGATTATTGTAGAATCTTCAATAATAGAGATAATCAAAGATAATACAATGCTTATAAACATTCAGCGTTAGTATTATTACTTAATGTTCTCAGTTATTAGTGCCGATAATAATTGAGGCTTCTTATATATGTATTCTTTTTCCAACAGTGTTATTATATTCTAGAGATCAATTTCTTGTCAAAACTACTTGATTGCTGGAGTAAGCAGTTCACTTTATATTGTAGTTTCGTTAGGAGACAATTGAAGGTGTTAAGTACCTAAATGCTCCCAAAACCAAATGACCCGCGACACCAGGACTCAAACCCCTATCCCCAGGGAAAAAGGCTTTCAAATCTAGTGTGCTAACCACTCAGCTAGAACGGAGGTCCTACTAGTCCTCGGCCAGGACTAGGAGGTTTGTAATAAACCTCCTTTTTAATCTAAAAAAACATGAAGTACATTTCGGCTACATTTTGTTTATGATCAATTTTTTTTCATTTGAATAAGGGAAAAAAACATAAAAGCAACGAAATTGTAAATGAATGGATCTCTACCCGGAGTAAGGACATTAGGATTTTATTTCCTTTCACTCCTTTTGGAACTTTTTCCCCTTTTGGAATGAGCCGAATTACTTAAAATGTATGTTCCCTTTCCGTTCTTTTTGTAAAGTAATAAGACCTCAAAGGGCTATATTTTGCCTAACCATGAATAAAAAAACACTTAAAGTGAGGGTAAAAAAATGTCTTTCATCCCATCAAATAAAATAGCCCAGTAATAAAGTTACTTTTATTTGAATACAGAATACGTAAAAGCTTGTGAAATATGTCAGCGGATTTATAGAATTTGACGATCAAAAGAAATTTGGAGTTCGTGAAGCTCTGGGTCAATTTGGCCAATTCTCTACGTAATTTTGGAATTTCCCAATCCAATTTGGAAACAGTTTTTTCAAATTTTATTTGAACATTTCACGACCTGCCTCGAACGTAATTATGACTCTAAATTCAATTCATAGTTTTTAGTTAAAGAAATAAACTTTAAAAGTGAATTACAGAACTTATCTACAGTGCATACCAATACATAGTTTGTGAATATGAAGGAATCATCTTGTTAAGGAGATCATTCATTTGACCTCCCCCGAATTAAAATTTAGGTAAACAACCCGGAAATACTTATAAATCTAGGTATTTGAACTTAATGCACTTTCTGGAGTCTGTTTGCTGAATCAAGATTTAAAGATCAATCCTCTTGGGAAATTCTATGACCTCCCAGCTCCACATTTAATCTCCATTTAATATACGTATATATTTTCTCTAAGGAGAGAAGTTGCACCTTAAAAAAATAATGAGTCAATAAATTGTATGTCATACATAAAAGAAATATGTCTAGACTAGAAGTCACTTGGAAAATAAATAGTGTAAACGGTGTAATAGGTAGAGGCAGACGGGCAGCAGAGGGCTTCAGCACCAAAAATGTCTTTATATACGCTTTCTTTACTTAGTCTTAAATAAGAACCAGTGCACGAAGCAAATGATAGTGCATTAGACATTTAAAGAACATATTAATGTTTTGGAAATCCAACTAGAGACAAAGAAGTGAACTTGATTTGCCCTACAATCCTACTGCCTTTCTTGTACGTCATTATGCAGAACTGTCAACGAACATAGGGGTATAAATTGGCATATAATTTAGACTTTTTTACATTTTCTATGGAAAAATCTACATCTAGTTAAATATTGTAACACTTAAATCCCAGGGAGCCACAATTTCAAAAAAACGTCTCAATTTTCCGAAAAATGAAATTATCTTAAAAGTGAATTCAGGTCAAAACTCAGTCTCTAAGCAATGTTCTATTTATAAAATTATTCCAGTTTATGTGTTTATTGATACTTTTTGCTAATGTAATTTATTACTTATTTATTTAACCATTTATTGAAACAGTTTATTTAAAGTAGTTCCAATTTATTTTGAACATAAGCAAAGGCTGCAATAGATGTGTTTTTTTACAATCATATTAAGTAACTAGAGACTCGACTTGTAAAGTAAAGACGAATTTTTCTCCTTTTTTACCCAATGTGTCGTTCGTCATTTACAACCCCCTGCAACTGTAGGCTTCGGCAATGTTCATTTACTATTTCAAAATCAGCCTCCATTTGTATTTTCTGCATATCTGTAAGTGTTTATTTTTTTAAAGCCATTGGTCACCACAGTTTCATTTTCAGCAATGTTGTGGAAAAACTAATGTCTACGATTGCTTTTCCTTCAAATCCACCAAACTGGAAAAGTAATATGGGTCTCCATTTCAAAAGAAAATGACATTCTTTTTCCGTTTGATTTTTGCTGAAAATCCTAAATAGAAATAGGCCTTTACAGAATTTTAAGAGCAATAGATAACAACTATGCTATTACGTAAAGTAGCATTGAAAGATTTTGTTTTCGTAATCTAATAGTGTGGAAAAATTGCAAGCGTCCGTAAGTGCCATAACTAATTGAAATGCTCAACACTTCGGGAAAAGTCACAATTTCCGCTTAAAGTTATGAGTAGGGCCAACAACCCCCATTCCTTCTCAAGACCAGAACATAATTTGTACTTTACTCAAAAAAAATGAGCATGGATTGTCAGTTTAATATACATATAGTGATATTTATTCCTTAAAGTTTTAATTGTTTTTTATTTATTAAAGTAAAAAAAAAATAAAACATTTAAACTGTATTTTGTTTTCAGTAGAGTGCAAACTTTGTTCTGATCTTGAGAAGGCATGGGGTTTTCGGCCCTACTCATGTTAATTTTTGTTCTTTTTGAATTTGAACACACTTACACGCTTTTGATTTATTTAAATTGCAAGAGCAGAAGTAGTAATATTAGTAGATCCGAAAGTTTAAACTTAATATCCCAGTAATTCTAGAGATATTGCTGAGGTGTCTTATTGGCAACCATGCACACGGTGCCTTTTGATTTAGTTTCAATTTATTGTTACCTTTGAATTTATTTAATTTATTTATTTATTAGTTTTAATTTATTAGTTACTCCCTTTGGTCAGTATAATCTTTCCGTTTAAGCATTCTCTGAAAGTTCCAACTTAATACCCCAAATCAATTCATGAGACACGCTCTTTTGACAATGTACATGCACTTAGTGTCTTTTGATTTTCAAATTTTCCCTCAATGTTGTAAAAAGGGGAGTGTGGTAGCAGTAGTGGTAGCAGTAATAGTGGTGATAGTTGTAGTAGGAGTGATAGCATGTAGGTACTCATCATCCCCCTTAGTAATCCTTTTGATCATCCCCCTTAGTAATCTTTTTGATCATCCCCCTTAGTAATCCAAAAAGACATAATTTCCAAACCTTTTAACTAATCTGAAGCAAATGAATATCTCAAAACTTTGATTGGACATGGTTGCGGAAAAGATGGGAGTGAGGGGTTTGTTTGCCCTCCAATCATTTTCGACTATTTATAAGGGTACTATTCCTCGCAATTTCCAATCAAATTAGCATTTCTCAATGTTTCTACGACAACTCCTTCTATGCGAATTTCCCTGGTCTAAAAAAAAAAAAATCAGAATAAAATAATAATAATACATTGTGCCCACATCGCTCTTTACTTAGGCAGCGCTATTGTGATGCCTATGATTATAAACTAGATACGGCCGTTCTGAATAGTTCTTTTAATTAAATAGATCCATACTATAAGGCTCTCTTTGTTATGATAATTACTAGTCGATGAGCATTAAGGGAAAAAGAAGATTGATAAAACTAATAACCCGTGAAAATAACGCTCTTTATTTAATGAAAATTTCAATAGTGCTAGGGCTTGGAGACATATCGTAAACGCATTCCTAGAAAAGGCTTTCAAGGGCGTGTATTTTTTATAATTTTTTTAGTACAATAAAGTCAAACATTATTACTTTAAAGTGAATTAATGAGTAGTGTGTGTTTCCATACAAATTGCGTTAAGACAACTTTTTTGACCATTTTTTTCAATTTTTTTTGTTCAATGGATTAGGCTACGCTACTGCTTGTTTTTTGTGTCAGAAAAAAGTTTATCAGTTTAATTATTTGTTTTATGAACTCTTTTTATTTCACTCTTGAAATTTTACATTGAAATTAACCTTGCAGTTTAAATGATTTGCATCAATTACCATAGAATAGTTATTACAAATGATTCACCCTAGACTAGGGAGTTTACAACCTCACCTAAAAACAGTGTGTATAACGAAGGATGATGGATTAAATATAGCGGAATAAATATTAAATAATTATCAAATAAACATTAAATCTATTTGATATTAAATGGATTAAATATTATTAAATATAATCAGTGGTTTTACGATTTACATGAGTAAAGTGGTTTAAACCCATTCTGTAGGTTAAACAATCTTTTACTAGACGAAGTTTCCTTGATATATAAAAATAATTTGTTAAGCTAGGTGAATGAAACTATCAAAGAATTTAATATCTTCAACTGAATTTGGAAAGTTCCAGTCGCCTGATCGACTATGTTCTTTTAAAAATGGATTTTCTTGGAAAGATATTATATACTCTAAAAGAGAGGAACAGACAGGATGGATAACTTATACGAGCTAATTACGTTAGTGTGTTCAAGTCAAATAGTAAAGGCGACTTATGCAAGTTACCCATAACGTTTTGATAGGCTTTTAAATACTTTTCTCAAACAAATTTCAATTTTCATACCAAGATTTTTAACAGATGTAATAACAGTATCTTTATTGGTCTTAATCTGATCTTAAGTTGTTTGAAGAATAACAACGCCAATGAAATAGAAAAATCACTAGGAAATTTGTAAAAATCGGTTTAAACGTTTTAACAGACGTTTTAATAAAAATTTTAAATTTAGGATTTAATTTAAACATTTCGAACTTTAAATGAAGTGTTTGATTTTAGAGTTTGATATTTGATTAGATTCTTTTATTATAAAAGTCAGTCTCAAGATTTGTTTAGTATTTTTAAGTTTACATATTAAGTAAATTGTAATTGAATATTTTGAAAGTATGGAGTTTAAGATTGAATTTAATTTTAGGGAATATAGAAATAGTATAGGATTTTGTATGAATTTTCAGACCATAGAGTTTAGATTTGATGTCGTTTTTTTTATGATAGTTTGAAATTTAATTTTAACTATCGGAATTTATTTTATATATTGAGGGAGATACGATTCGCCAGGATTGTGAAATGTTTGAATTTTGGTAAATTTTTCGATGATTGTTGCAGCTATCCAATAACGCAAGGCCCAACGAAGTAGAATGTGGTGAATTGTGATGTATTAAAAAACAAGTTTGTGTTATTTTATTTTATTTTTTTTTCATTTATGTAAACGTAGTGAAAAGTGTTTTAAAGTGTTTTAAGAAAAGTGAAAGTATTTTATAGTTCAAAAATGTATATGTATTGTAAATTTGTATTTCAATGTTATATTTTATAAGCCTAATGAATGGGAGCATCCCCTTGCCACCGTGGGTAGCTAGAATGAATTTAAAATTGTTGTATCGTAAATTTGTGGATGGATAATCGTATGAATGGGGAAATTGATAAAAAAAAAAAATGTTTTTAGGAAAAACTTAGATTGTATGTGTGGAATTAGAAAGGTAGAAAACTATGGACTGCCGAGTAATAGGTAAGACAGTTAGGAGTAAAGCTTAGGAAATGATAGTGAAATAGTTATGCATTAGATTACAAATAAGCAAGGAGTCTTAGAGCAAAAAAAGAAGATAGAAATATGATTGATTTTTATTTTGTTTTCAGGAGTACGAAAAAAACAACACCCTATGTGATTCTATCCATTACATGAAGTATCACCAACCCATTATCAAGAAAACGAAAAAGAAGAGAAAACGAGGAAAGGAGTTACATCCAGGATATTTCAGTATGGACCAAATTCCGGTGGATAAAAGAAAGAAAAGACGAAGAATTTTAAATATTTATTAGAAAAGGATTTTGTATATTTTTAACATTATAGTCTATTTTTGAATATAAAAAAAAACATTTTAATAGATGTTAACCTAGAAAAATAAAATCCAGCAAATTAGCTATTTAGGATATGATAGCCTTTTATTAAAGCTATCATAAGCTATGGATCCAGGATCAGCGGACAAAAAAAACGTTTATTTCCAAATCTTTAATGAAATGATTGAGGTACGAAACAGGAAAGAACTGTCTATATAAACTGGAAATCATTGAGTATACCAAGGGATAAGTTTCACCAACTGGTTCTTGACCCTCAAAAATGACCTTAAAGATCAAAAAGAGCCGAGAGGCAATTTTGTGCTTTTATGATTTGCAGCGCTACCTATAAAAAAACTCTTATAAAATAAGGTGTTAATGCCCTGCCGTTAAATTTACATAGCTTCCGTTTACCTGGCTCTACTATTACCTGGATCTTGATCAACGGAAAAACGGAAGATCTTGATCAACGGAAAAACAGAAGAGCTTTATCAACGGAAAAACGGAAGATCTTGATCAACAGAAAAACGGAAGATCTTGATCAAATATGTAGGTGTTTGATCAAGTGACGGGTTTTATCATCTCTTTGTGACATATACACTCTGAGTGTCTAAATTCTGATCTAGTTTATAATAGTAGTAGCAGCAAATGATAAAAGTGGCTACTGCAAAACCTGACTAGTTTGGCTGTTTCATGTGATAGCAAACGTCTCGAAAATTATCAGGCACAAATTAAAATACACATGAAACCATTAGCAGCGAGGAAACCCAGAGACCAGACACAATAGTTTCTGAATCAAATTAATATTAAAACAACTTACTACTATATAGTAGGGTACATATTTAGTGGCACGGTAGAGTACATCAGAGTTTCCAACACCTCTGAGTTTTTCATTGTTTTTCTGAATTTCACAGAAAAAAATTGACCGCAAATACACCAAAGTTGACCGCAAATACACCAAAGTTAACCGGAATAAAATTTTTCATTTTCGTCAGAGTTAATATTCTGAGATAATTTGATACGATAGAAGTTTCTTTCGAGGAAATTCGAGGAAATCCCAGGAAATCCAACAACAGAGAAAACAGTGCAGTATGTAAGGTAATTACAGTACATATTGAGTATGGTACAATTTAATAAGGTAGCTTACATTTAAGGTATTAGCTTAGTTAATGACAAATACATAGCTTCTATTAGCTGTCAGGCAGGATTAACGAAGAAAAGTTACTATTTTAGTTAACTATAAAAGTTACTATAAAAGTTTCCTATAAAAATTTCACCATAAAAGTTAATATTTTATTTAAATCAAATTGACATAGCAAGACTTACATAAATAAAGGTGTTTCCTCTCCTTCTTTGTACCAAAAGACAACTTGCAGTTCATCATATTCATCAGGACTTGATATACTACATATCATTGATACGGTTTCGGACTTCAAGACTGCCAGTTTTTGAACTGGATCTAGAGCATGAAATTTTTTAATAAAATTGAAGTCGTACCGAACATAATGTTTGACATACATTATGTTGAATTTATGCAAAGTATCGATAGGAATCTATGCCATTTATTGAATCTGTACCACACAATATTGTCTAACCTTTGGAGCTTCTAATCATTGAAATAAGCTTTGTCCTAGCTTAAGGAATTTATCGTGAACAATAACTTTTGTAACTTTGAATAAACTACTACTACTATTAATACTGCTAACAATCCGCTTTAGTACCAACCCACCCGAGGCCAACACAGCAACACACGCTTATCCCTTATCCAAATCTATTCATCCCATCTTTACACCCTCACAGGAAGTTGTCATTTCCCTTAAATCTTTAGCTAGGAAGAGGTTTTTCTGCCCAAAAAGCCCACCAAAACAGACCAAACACAGAAGAATTATTCATTATTCAGAATCCAGTACAAAGGCTCTGTCGTTTACTAGGCTATAATTTCCTCAAGGGGTGCCACTCCTCAAGGTCACTCTTCAGGGCTGTTAGTAGTCACATTTTGGTAAGAAAAACTAGTGAAAAGTCCACCCTGATGCCACTGTGAGGCCACGCAAGGAAGGATTTCCCTGTCGGGGATAGGGACCAAGAAAGGAACTTATGACAGAGTTCCTTAAAAGTAAAAGCAAAGAAATAGCAGTTGTATAGCCTAAAGTTACCCTGAAGCTACTTTGTTCTAGGAAAAATACCAAAGGACTTTTTTAAGTTCATAATTTGCTGCAATAACATTTGCCAACTAAGGGAATCTGCCGTATAAAAAAAACTACCTACACACCTAGCAAGCTTATGAAAAGGACTATCTCCCGGTCCCTTATTTTGCTGATAGTGTAATCGGGTACCTCTTTTAATTTATTTCTTTTATGTTTATCCTTTCATTTCGCTCTGAGTAATTTATTATTATACATATATATATATATATATATATATATATATATATATATATATATATATATATATATATATATATTATATATATATATATATATATATATATATATATATATATATATATATATATATATATATATATATATATATATATATATATATATATATATATAATATATATATATATATATATATATATATATATATATATATATATATATATATATATATATATATATATATCCAGGATTTTCGTTAGGGGAAAGGGAGAGGGTTTTTTTTTCGGGGAGGGCATAGCATTTTGTAAAGTGCATCAAAAATTTGGGTATATACATTTTTGTAACGTTTTATGAGTTGGACACAAATTTTGGGGGAGGGGTCAGACCCTGTAATCCTCCTGTATAAGTCTTTGATTCCTATCATTGAGGAATATTCTGAAAAAAATATTATTTTTATCCCAAATTTGTAATATTTTAAAATTGTAATTGTAAGACGGCAAAACACTTTGAATAAGCATATGAAAAACAAATATAAGTTCTCTTGGTTAAAAATAAAGTATCGAAAGAAAAGTTCCAGCCAGTGAAATTAAATTATTTTCTTATAGAATCACTAAAACATGTAAAACAAAGCATCTAATTAAAATGGTACTTTACTAAGTCCTTTCTCCAGTCTATTTGTCCATAGTAACCAATTTCACAATTACCATCCACCTAAGGAAGCTTGACAGTTTCAAAATACGGTAAGATTATAATTTTGGTTTGTAGGATATGAGACGGCGGTTCTGAAATATTTTACCACATCAATGTCACATATGCAAATAAAATAGCCAAGATTTATGAATGAAATGTGTTTTTCATCGACCGTTGCACTTGTACTACAGAATAATGTAATTGAATTGGCAACAAATTGGATTAAAAAACTCGTTTCAACATAAGTTTATTCGCAACAATTTCCTGCCAAAACTCATGTTTCTATTTCTGTATCTTTGTATTTTTGTGCCGGTTCATCTTACGTATAGGAAAACTGCTGTTCCCTACGTCCATTTTTTTCAAATTTCAAAAAACTACGCCTCAGATCTCAACTCCGATTGGTCAGCCACAAATTTTATGCTCAAAAACTCAACCTTGTTCAACTCCTGAAACTGTAAATATTATGCATAGCGGCTTTGGTTTTATTGACAAGTGTGACTGAAATGACTGAGTTGAAATAATTTTCAAACCCAACTTAAAAAGACTTTACATCTGTATTGGATATTGGTTGCCTTCATTAGTATAGTTTTCCTCTTGAGAGGAGGGGTGTGAGGAGACCAATCAAAGTAAGCATATATAGCATATACAATTGAGTGTTGATGTCAGACAAACAATTGCTAACCTGAACATTATGACTTGAAGCTATAGACACTAAAAAGGGGGCATTACAAGTTTCCTCGGTGAGCAGATATAAAATAATCAAATTATTTTTGGATGCTCACAAGAGGGTATGATTTATTTTTTGCGCAGAGGAAAGCAACTATATCTCATTAGAGAGGTGACGTGCAGAGAATGATTTTTATTCAAAGGTGACGAATTATATACGTATTTCAGTAAGTATACCCCGCTGTAGTGCTAGGATCAGGGATCAAATTGGAACTTAAAGGAAATTTGTTTTTGAAGGAGGGAAAAGAATTAAGAAATTCGGTAAATTCGGCAGACCATTTTTTCCCAAGTCCTCATAAAACAGTATATGTTACATGCTTTTATGCGTGTTGTCCGACAGACTCTTTGCCTCGTTTCAAACAGTTCGTGGTAACGAACTGTAAGTAAGGAGCGACCCGGCTCAATGGTAACCGAAACTCTAGAAAACGGGTTTTTGACACCAATAGATATATCAAAAGAATCAGATTTCAATGCTGATTTCAAATATATAACTTTCATCAAGTTTAGTGCTACCCATCAAAAGTTACGCGCCTGAGAAAATTTGGCTGATTTTCAAAAAAAGGAGGAAAGACCCCCTAAAAGTTATAGACCCTTAATGAAAATCACACCATCATATTCAGCGTATCAGAGAACCCTACTGTAGAGGTTTCAAGCTCCTATCTACAAAAATGTGGAATTTTACATTTTTTGCCAGAAGAAAGATCACGGATGCGTGTTTATTTGTTTGTTTGTTTGTTTGTTTTTTTGTTTTTTTTTCCCAGGGGTGATCGTATCGACCCAGTGGTCCTAGAATATCGTGGGAGGGCTCATTGGAACGGAAACTAAAAGTTTCTAGTGCCCTTTTTAAGTGACCAAAAAAAATGGAGGGCAACTAGGCCCCCTCCCACGCTTATTTTTTTCCCAAAGTCACCCGATCAAAATTTTGAGATAGCCATTTTGTTCAGCATGGTCGAAAATATGATAAATATGTCTTTTAGGATGACTTAATCCCCCGAAGTTCCCAGAGGGAGGGCTAAAAGTTATGAACTTTACCCAATGTTAACATATGGTATTGGTTATTGGGAAGTATACAGAAGTTTTCAGGAGGTTTTTTTTCTGGTAGTGGGAGGGAAGGGTGGGTCGGTGGTTATGTTGGAGGATCTGTTCATGAAGGAAGTTTTCATGGGGGAAGGGAAATTGCCATGAAGGGGGCGCCGGACTTGCCAGCATTATTTATTGGTTATTGGGAAGTATACAACCATTTTCAGGAAGGATTTTTTCTGGAGGGGGGGGGGGGGGGCTAGACGAGGGGGTTAATCTGGAGAATATTTCCGTGGAGGATGTTTCTTTGGGGTAAGGGACATTTCTATGAAGGGGGCGCCGGATTTCCAAGCATTATTTAAAAAACGATCAGAAATTAAATAAAAAAAAAAACAAGTTTTTTCAACTGAAATGTAAGAAGGAATATTAGAACTTAAAACGAACAGAAATTATAACGTATGTGAGGGGGTTCTCCCCCAAGTCAATACCTCGCTCTTTACGCTACAGTTTTTTTTTAGTGCTTTCAAAAGAGCTATCTATTCTAATTAAACGGCCTTTGTGATTCAGGGGTTTGTGAATCAAAATTGTTTTTAACTTTTAACGTAAAGAGCGTGGTATTGACTAAGGGGAGAACCCCCTCATATACGTAATAACATATACGTAATAAAAAAAAAACAATAAAAAAACAAGCGGTACGGCTCAATAGTAATTGAAACTTTTAAAAACGGAATTTTGATGTCAATAAATGTATCAAAAGAATGTGTTTATAATGCTGATTCTAAATATATAAATTTTATTAAGTTTAGTATTACTCATCAAAGGCTACGAGCCTGAGAAAATTTACTCGATTTTTTAAAGAGGGGGGAAACATCCCCTGCATTAACTAAAAAACGATCAGAAATTAAATAAAAAAAAACAAGTTTTTTAAACTGAAAGTAAGGAGCGACATTAAAACTTAAAACGAACAGAAATTATTCCGTATATGAAAGGGGCTGTCCCCTCCTCAACGCCTCGCTCTTTACGCTAAAGTTTTTTATTGTTTTAAAAATAAAGTTGTGAGACAGAGTCAAACTTTAGCGTAAAGAGCGAGGCGTTGAGGAGGGGACAGCCCCTTTCATATACGGAATAATTTCTGTTCGTTTTAAGTTTTAATGTCGCTCCTTACTTTCAGTTTAAAAAACTTGTTTTTTTTATTTAATAGGGATAAAATATAACCTGTTAACTCAATTCACTGAGTTATTTGTGTTTATTGAGTTAAATAAACCAAGTCCGTTGGAAAAGAATCACAGCTGTACAAGGAGGAAAAAAAACACTTAGGGTCAGATCAAACTAACTGAGTAAATAAAAATGACCAGAGTAAACAAAGAGAACATAAAAAGCTTTTAGAGAAGCGTTGAGCTTGTGGAAGATTTTAGTTCCAAGATTAAATAATAAAAAAGAAATATTTTTCAGATGGAAGCTAGAGAGACTTAAAAAGTGCACTTAAAAAGTACAGAAATTATTCCACAAATGAAGGGAGCTTCAACCTCCTCAATCTTTTTGCTATAGTTTGACTTTTTGTCTCCAATACTTATTGCCTAAGCACATGGTCAATCGAAGATGGATAAAGAGTGTTTTTCATAGTGCCTCAATAATAACAATATGAACTTATTGATGTAGCCTACATTCACTTGAAACAACAAAATTCGCAGTTCAAATGTTTAAAGGGCGATTGGTAAATAAACACTTGCAACTACCCCTCAACTACATTTTATACACTCGTAAATACTTCCGATAAATCAATATAAAACTTTACCGTAAAAGTGAATTGAGGAGGGGGAGCCCCTTGAAAGCACGGAATAATTTCTTTTCCTTTCCAGCTTTAATGTCACTCTTTACGTTTCCTTGTAAAAAAACTTGCCTTTTTATTTGATTTCTGTTCGTTTTTAATACCATACCCAGGGTTACACTAAATATGAGGAGGGTACCACCCATTCCAAACCTGTTCTAAACATAAGATTTTCAATTTTTGCAGACAAGGCATTGAAAAAAAGAACTTATTTAGTATATTTACTTTTTAAAATGGATGCTTCATACGACGCCAATCCATATAATATATATATATATATATATATATATATATATATATATATATATATATATATATATATATATATATATATATATATATATATTATATATATATATATATATATATATATATATATATATAATATATATATATATATATATATATATATATATATATATATATATATTATATATATATAGATATATATATATATATATATATATATATATATATATATATATATATATATATATAGGTTCTATCTAATTAATGAAGTTCAGACGTTAGATATGTAATCTTCTGAATATTCCTTCAATTCACCTTGGTGCGTCTCATAGGAATTTTTCAAATATGATTTTAAAAAAAATTACACATTTGGTATCCAGCTACCCATAAAAATAATCCATTGGCCAATACAGTAATAGATTTTGTGCGGTCATGAGATACTTTATAGACCTTAATTTTACTGGATAAATGGTCTATAATAACTGTTTATTTTTTATAACTGCATTTATATCTAGAGATAAATTTCGTACAGTACGCCAATTTGCTCCTTGAAGCAAATTGGTTTTTATGTAAATACCCTTTCAATAGTTATCAGGAGTTTTGCTAGATAACGTTTTAGCCCTGTTCAGGCCGAAAGTCTTACAGGCTAAAATGCAAGAATTTAGCATTTTCCTATGAAGTGGTATTTTTTTGGCAGATTAGTAAAGGGCACTAGACCTTTAAATTTTCATTCTAATGAACTCTCTTTCAGTAGTCTATTACTTCTGATCCGATGCCAACAACTCTGGGGAAAAACTAAAGCGGATGCGTGACCATCATTCTCTAGAAAAAAGTTTAGTCGATATTGCCCTTCGGGTTTTCATACTCGTTGAACTTCATTGTACAATGTTAATAAAGATTGCACCCCTTTTGAAATGGGGTAGCCCCGTTTCCTAAAATTATACAGATTTTTATTTGCAAACAGCTTTTAATGAGCAACTTTTAAATTAGTTGATTCTGCATAAATTATTTAGATTCAGAATAAATAATGGATTTTGTAGTTGCATATTTTGAAATAAAGACTTTTTTTTAGAGTTTTGGTTTCTATTGGCAATTGTCACTCTTTACTTTTAGTTTGTTACCACAAACTGCTTAATCCAAGGGTTTCTTAAATGTGGGGGAAGCTACCACTCTATGCACAATTAAAAATATAAATGATTACAATTGTGGTGTAGTTTAAAATTTAAAAATAGACGAATTTTTACTTTTCGCCTTAAAATTACATAGGAAAATTGCAAATCAACCAGCTTTCTTGTTTCTGAAATAATTTGTTAGCTAGCTCCAAAAAAACAGTTAGAATCGCACATTTCCACTAGAAAAACAGAGTGTCTGTATAGTCATATGCCAGAAGAAAAGATAAATATTGACCAATGCTATTTATATTCTGCATAATTAGTATTATTTTTATTATCTTTTAATATTTTGACTTAATCGTTTATTGTATTTTAATTATATAATATTCTTTCAGCTATGCCTAAAAAAAAAAAAAATCAATATTGAATAGAGATACGGTTCTTTGATAAGTGTGCAGTATTGAGATAATAAGCCCGTTATTTTGCACTAAAGATCTTACATATAAGATCTCACATCTTTCTGCAAAGATTTCCGTTCTTTTAACTCATCTTTGTTCTAAGATTTTACAGCTCACTGATGTTAGCAAAAATTGTGAAAGACGCCATCTCTCTGCCATATAGAACAATGATGAGAGAACTTTGATGGTATACTCATCATTGTTCTTAGACCGCGGATCAGAGCAGAATGATGAAAGACATTTGCAAAAGAACGTCATAAGACGTAAGATCTTAGTGCTAAGATTTCACTTTTAAGCGTTCTTTGTCAAAGGATGTAAGATCTTAGCACATAGATGAGTAAAAGAACGGCCCTAATGTTTCAACTTATCATTGTTCACCGTCATGAGACAAGAATCATTGAGTTGTGACATGTTTTGACGATGCTGACGGACTGACTCAGTAGTCAACTCTACTGCACCGCCCTATTTTATTTCGTTCATTTGTGTTTTTCCTATCACATTGACTAATTTTTTATAGAATTGACTATTTTTTCCCTTTTACATTGACTTTTTTCCCTTTTTCCCCTTTACGGTTTTCCCCCTTTCCCCCTTTCCTCTTCTCCCATTTATTTTTCCCCTTTTAATTGACTATTTTTTTCCCTTTTACAGCTACAAAGTACAGTTTAAACATTAAATTATTTTGGTAATTCACACTTACAGAAGTAGGTGTGGTAAGTCACACCTACACAAGTGGTATAATATTTACAGCCACACTGACAATCAAAACTCAGGACACATTAAGCTTTAGAGCAAATCTTCAACAAAAGTTATCCGACAGTATAACCTAAAAAAAAGTTGCTATTAAGTGTCTCAGAATCTATTCCCTGAATTCTTCTTTTAATCACCGCTCAAAAAAGAGGCAAGACAGTTTAGACACGAAATCAAACATTACAATGGTAGAAGAATAAAATGGACTACTACTACTACTACTACTAACAACTCACCGCAGCACCAAGCCACCTGAGGCCAACACAGCTACGCATGCTCTTCCTCCACCCCAATCTATTCAAAGCTTCCCTTTTTACACCCGCCCACGAAGTTCCCATTTCCTTTAAATCTTTCTTTATGACGTCCTCCCACCTCAGACGGGGACTATGTCATGTTAAGTAATCAAATTAGATTAGGTAATCAATGAATCAGATATTTCAAGTCAGACTGCATTTTCTAAGTACAGACCAAGAACATACGAAAATATATATTATATATATATATATATATATATATATATATAAATCCCAAAAAATGTCATTAAAACTTAAAACTTACAAAATTTACTTTTCGCTCTTTACGCTAAAGTTTTTTATTGTTTAAAAAAAACAAAGCTATCACAGAGAGTTAAACATTAGCGTAAAGAGCGAGGCAGTGAGGAAGGGACAGCCCCTTTCATATACGGAATAATTTCTGTTCGTTTTAAGTTTTAATGTCGCTCCTTACTTTCAGTTTAAAAACTTGTTTTTTTTATTTGATTTCTGAACGTTTTTGAATTAATGCAACTTTGATTTTGGCTCATCGTACATGAATAATTAAAACGAAATTTGCATATCAATTTTACTTTTTTTTTTGGCTAAATGGCTTTCTTGAAATTTTGCTCTGGCGTAACTTAAGAATTAACTTACGTAACGAACTTTTATATTCGTATACGTATTTTCATTACGTATATTAGGGAGTTTCCCCCCTAGTCAGTACCTTGCTCTTTACGCTAAAGTTCAAACTTTTTTCAAATTCTTTAAGAATGACCTCTTAATCACAAAGGCCATTAATTAGAATAAATAGCTCTGATGAAAGCACAAAAAAAAACCTTAGCCTAAAGAGCGAGGCAATGACCAGGGGGTGAAACCAATCATATACGTAATAATTTCTGTTCATTTTAAGTTTTGATGTGGCTTCTTACTTTCAGTTGAAAAAATTGTTGTATTTTTTGTTAAATTTCTGATCGTTTATTTTAAATAATGCTGGGAAATCTGGCACCCCCTTCATAGCAATGTTCCTTCCCACATGAAAACCTCCTCCACGGAAAGGTCCTTCCATGTAACGCCCGACCCCCCCCCCCCTCCAACTACCATAAAAAAAAATCCCCCCTAAAAACTTCTGTATGCCTCCCAATAACCAATGCTATATGTAAACATTAGGCAAAGTTATAATTTGCAGACCTTCCCCTGGGGACAGTTATTGTAATTTTTGAACATAATGAACAGAATGGCTATCACAACATTTTGATCGGGTGACTTTGGGAAAAAAGAGCGTGGGAGGGCGTCTAGTTGCCCTCTATTTTTTTGGTCACTTAAAATGAGCACTAGAACTTTTAATTCCCGTTCGAATGAGCCCTCTTGCGAAATTCTAGGACCACTGGGTCGATACAATCACCCCTGGAAAAAAATAACAATAAATAAACACACATTTGTGATCTTTCTTCTGGCCAAAAATTCAAAATTCCACATTTTTACAGATAGGAGCTTGAAACTTCCGTAGTAGGGTTCTCTGATACACTGAATCTGATGGCGTGAGTTTCATTAAGGTTCTATGACTTTTAGGGGGTGTTTCCTCCTTTTTTTCGAAAACGAGGCAAACTTACTCAGGCACTTAACTTTTGATGGGCAAGACTAAACTTGATGAACCTTATATATATATGAAATCAGCATAAAAATCTGATTCTTTTGATGCATCTATTGGTATCAAAATTCTGTTTTTAGAGTTCAAAATTCCATTTTTATAGTTCTGGTTACTATTGCGCCGGGTCGCTCCTTACTTACAGTTCGTTACCACGAACTGTTTGATGCCAGGAAATCTGGCTACACATCCTCGGATAAATCCCCCTTCCCCACGGATTGATTCTCTAGACAATTCAATCCTGGTGAAAATTTGCCCCGGACAATTACCCTTAACATCTCCACTCGTAAAATTGAGTCGGCAATGAGAAAGCAAGACATAAGAATAATTTCGTATAGAAATTATGGCAAAGTCCCCAAGTGTAAAATTTCCCCTGAAAAAATTACCCCCTGGAAACTTTCCTTCCCATGGAAAATTATCCCCGTGGAAAATCCAATCAGCAGAAATCCCCCGCCCCAGAAAAATGGTCCCAGGTATAGCCCTAATAGCAAATTTTTTCTTTAACTGATCTCGTGAAACGTCAGAAGTTCTTTGTTAAAACGGGTTTTTAGAGTTTTGACTGTATGTAATTTACTTTCGGCTGAGTAAGAACAATAGGATTATGAAGCAAAGCAATAGAACGATCAATATGGCTTGAAATGAATTTAAAATGTGGATAACAATTGATAATCTGATTAATCGGAACGTGCTGCATGTTATAAAGTAAAAATTTCTTTATTTGTCTGTCTTCTTTTAGTTTTTTTTTATATATTACTAGGGACCATCAGGGGCTGGGGGCTGGGTGTATTGTCAGAAAAGCGACCGTGATATTTGGGAATAACATAAAATAAGGAACCTAATGGTACCGCTTTAATTCATATAGCAGCTTTCATTCAGAAGAGGCCAAATACTAAATATTTACCTAAAGAACAACAGATTCAAAGGAATTGCGAACACTATTGTTGAATATACTTTGACTTTATTTTAAGTCAACTGGAAATGATCGATAAATGATTAAAGGTACTTGTGCATTACATGGTACCCAAAAAAGAAGTCAAGTTGGGTTAATGCTAATGAAATAGAATAAAATAGGATGAACACATAATAGTTTAGAAACAAATTTGGGCTATATATTTGCACATTAGGGGGTGGGGGTGGGGAATAAAGCTTAGTAAACATTAAACACGTAACCTAACCTAACATACGTACCTTTGCCCTCCCCCCTAACCCCAAAAACAACAGTTTAAATGTTGTAAACGCAATTTTAAATCCCGTTTTGCCATCCATTTATCTAGAAAATGCCCGTTTGTCTGGTTTCCTGTATTAGTTCCTTGTACAGTATATAGTGGTGGGTGACATATAATGCACAAGTCTTATGTGACTTATGCCCCGGACGTCCTCAAGGGTCGTGTTGGGGCCATCTCCTTCACACGTTAGTAGTTATCTAGGTACCATTTCTGATGCCCCTATAGCAATCTCCATGTTATTCTAAGGGCTTATGTTCCTTCCATGCTATTCTATGTTCCTTCCATTGTTATTCTATGGGACCTCTACACGTAATTAAACACGTCATGAAACTACGTGCTATTTGCTTATGTCCTGTTGGTACCATTCCAAACGAGTGGGGATTCCCCGCCTGTTCCTAAACATTGCAAAAAAAGATAACAGTATGAACGGGGGATTCCTCGCACAAATTTGTTTCAACTCCAAGTTTTTCAACCAGAGTGGTTTTTTTTCGAGCTGACACCTGTTTTTTAGGCAGCCAATCAGAGAACTGCTTAACAATTCGTCATTGAAACCCCGTATAAAATGGTCATGCGTTGGAATTTAGTTAAATTCTTTAATTTATTTCCAGATAAAAAGCATTTACCAGTAAATTCAAATTTCAGAGGGACTTAGCCCCCCTCTCCTCCAACAATACAAAATTTTAAAATATAATGAGTATATTCGATAGAAAACGCTAAGTATGCTTTTTTCTATTATGTAAATAAAATCTCTCCTCCATAGCTATGTTTACATGTTTTAATTGTTTTGAAAAAACAGTTCTTTTTCGTTCAAAAATGTCCATTTTCCAATCGTGCGTTTAAAATGTGCTGTCATAAAACCATTTGTGTTTAGCCTGTTACCAAAGAGGGGGTGATTTCAAAACAACATTTGGCATACGCCTTATCTGAATTAAGAAAACAAACGAAAAGACGGGCTTTGTCTAATTCTAGCCGGAAACTCAGAATTGATAGGGGGCAAGATCAAAAAAGGGGTAATTAGTGATTGGATAATTTTTTAATGTGAAATCTCTGAATAAAATATTTTTGGGGAAATTATTTAAAAGGTATAGTTTATTTATTCTAAAGATAATGACATTGGCCTCAATAGCAAATCATATTAATACTTTTCCACAAGGGGATTTCCAGTAGGTATGTTAAGATTCAAGCTAATTCTTGTAGGCTACCTTTTAAAATAGATTTACGGTGCACGAGGGTTCAGTTAAAGGGGGTACAGTTACACGGGGGTTTAGTTAAATGGGGTCGAGTTGCACGAGGGTTCAGTAGCACGAGGGTTCAGTAGCACGTGGGTTCAGTTGTACGGGGTTTCGGTTATACAGGGGTTCAGTTACATGGGGGGTTCAGTTGCACGGGGGTTTAGTTAAATGGGGCTTGAGTTGCACGGGAGTTGAGTTGCACGAGGGTTCAGTTGAACGGGGGTTCAGTTAAATGCGGATTCAGTTACACGGGGTTTAGTTAAATGTGGTTGAGTTGCATAGTCTCGTTGGAAAATATTGGAGTTCATACTTAAACAGTTCTATTAAGAGCTATTGCTATGGAAATGGCTCATTTTTGAATCAAAACTATGCTTTTCTGACTGAAGATACACATTTGGATCAGAAAACGTGAAAATGTACACAATTTAAACAGAGAAGTGTGTTTTGACGATATTTTCTATAATTTCGTCTGAAAAATAGGAGTTCACGCTTAAAAAGTTCTATTAAGAGCTATTTTTATGGAAACGGTTCATTTTTGACCAAAACTAGGCTTTTCTGACTGAAGATATACATTATAATCAGAGAAATGTGTTTTGATAGTATTTTCTATATTTTCGTTGGAAAAAATTGGAGTTCATACTTAAACAGTTCTATTAAGAGCTATTTTTATGGAAATGGTTTTATGAGGGCTGGCGTATCTGATGAAGTAATTTAGGTCGTATGATCAATTTAATTTATTTTTTAATTCAGTAGTTTTTCAGTAAGGACACTCGATATCCTAAAAGTGTTTGATTCAAACTTTTACCTTGAGCATCTATGTTGTTAGCAGAATTTCAAAAAGGATCGTTTATGAGTGCTGGCGTATCTGATGAAATAATTTAGGTCGTATGATCAATTTAATTTATTTTTTAATTCAGTAGTTTTTTTTCAGTAAGGACACTCGATATCCTAAAAGTGTTTGATTCAAACTTTTACCTTGAGAATCGATGTTGTTGGGTCCCAGTCCACCAGCCAGAATGGTGGAAATCCCCTAGCTCAGAAGTTGGGTCTTAGTCCACCAGCCTGAATGGTTGAAATTCACTAGGCCAGAATTGGGGTCTTAGTCCACAACCCTGAATGGTTGAAATTCACTAGCTCAGAATTGGGGTCTTAGTCCACCAGCCTGAATGGTGGAAATTCACTAGCTCAGAATTGGGGTCTTAGTCCACCAGCCTGAATGGTTGAAATTCACTAGCTCAGAATTGGGGTCTTAGTCAATGTTCAGATTGGAGCGTGGGGGTCCGACTAACTGGGCTTTATTTGTCAAGGCCTGAATGCTAAGCGATGGACATGAGCTCGATTGGGATCCCCATTGTAAAAATGGAAAACAAAAATATATTGTCGGTATGTGTGTAGAGCATGGCATAGTTACCGCTAGGGTAACAGTCTAACCGTTGACGGTTTTAGGTATCCGTGAATAAGTTCTAAGGCGAGAGTGGAAGTTGGGACAAATTTTTGGAGGTGCCCATCTCACCTGCCCAGAGTCTCAGGCAAGTCACCCTAAATTTGAAAAAGTGGAAATTGGCTCATATTTTCTAAACTGAGCTGAGACAATGAATAGATACTATTGGGAAAGTGATTGGAGACGCTGGGCATCCGTGAACAAGTGCTAAATTGAGAGAGGAATTTGGGACAATATTTGGGGGCGTCCACCCACCCAGAGTCTCCGGCAAGTGAGCCAAAAATTTAAAAAACACACAATTATTTTTTCTGTTCAATTATTTTCAGTGTAAGCCAATATAATTACCTCATTCTTTTATTCTAACTTAACTTGTAGGAATAGGACTTCTAGAATAAGGATTCATTCCCTCGACTAAATCAGTTTTTTCATGTAAAATGGTGAACAAAAGACTATTAATTCTCCGTATTCTTCTTCTTCTTCTTCTTATCTAGCTAAACGTTGCGCTGTGTTTGTCACACCAACTAGTAAATATTTATCGGGCTTTTATTTTTTCCGTTCAATTATTTTCAGTGTAAGCCGATATAATGCTAGGGGGAGTAAAAATGGTAGTTATTTAGTACCCAGTAAACAGGTGACTTGATATGCTTCATTAGAAGTAGGTTATTGCTAATGATACCTCCTCGACAGATATTTTTATGGCTCTAACAATTGTACTCTATGCTTGCCCAGAGACACGATGTGGCTTTCCCACTATTGCTCTATGGTTGGTTATCGACACTACCTAGTTTATTGCATGTATTAAATCAGTATTTTTTACACAGTGGAACGATAAACACATATCTAATATCTCTAAAAAAGTGAAGATGGAGCATTTTAATAAAGTGTGTTCACATTACAAGGTTATTGTAGCATTGAATGCCAACATGGATAAGTATTTAAACTATGAAACAAGTACAAGTGGAAGCACTATTGGAAATGTATGCATGCATTTTCATGACAGTAAGGAATTAAATTTCTTTGGAATACCGAAAAAAATCAACTCTTATGTTGGTGGATATGCGAGATTGAGATCTCCAGAGATAATTGCACTCAAAGAGAATGCCAACATAAAAATAATCGTTGATGATAGAGGACAACTCCTTGCTACTGTTACAGGTAACACATTACCTACTGATACATCCAATCGTCACCTTTCGGGTATTAGCATTCAACGGAGGATCAATAAAAGAAAGGCCTACTCTTCTACTAATATCGTAAACCATATCTTGTCTACGTGCCGAAACTGTTACCTGCATAAAAATAATGTGATAATAGACAGTGAAATTGCCAGAAAAATAAAAAGGGCATCGTCAGAAAATATCATTATGGAATATAAAGATGAATCGATGAAAAACAAAGCACCAGCCAACGTTACTACCATTGATCAAACAGTCAATGAACCAAATAATACCAAAGATGAAAAGCATATTGAGCCTGTTGATGAGACACCAGTAAAAATTGTGTATGACTCAAAATGGAATAATGATTATTCTACTGATTACGAACTAAGAGAAGACAAGAGCTAAAATATCAAGAGAGAACATGGTGAACTATTTTAGGGAACAGATTCAAAATGTCCAAAGTTAATCATTGATTTTAATAATGTATCATAATATATTTTTTGTATTAATATTCTACATAGCATTATTTCATTAAAAATATATTATGCATTACATTATTATGTGTTCATTATTTTTAGAGTAAGCTAGCATATCAAACGTTTAGAATGTCTAATAAAACGTCGGAGATATAAGAAAAGGAATTTGCATACATCTATTCTCAGACAATTGGGATAACATTGGCAAAATCTTGGTATCAGAATGAATAAATTATTTATCAACATCCGTTATTGGATATGTCATTATGAAAAAATTGTAGGTAAGTAAGTAACAAACTCTTTCTTGAATTCACCTCTTGGATACACAATACAGAAATTTAATTAAGGAAATTATTAAAAAAAAATTGTAAGTAAGTAACAAACTCTTTCTTGAAGTCACCTCTTGGATACACAATGCAGAAATTTCACTTAAGAAATTATCAAAAATTGTAAGTAAGTAGCAAATTCTTTCTTGAATTCGCATCATGGATAAATAAAAAATACATTTCATTCAAGAAATTATGACAAAATTCTAAGTAAGTAACAAACTCTTTCTTGAAGTTACCTCTTTGATACACAATGCAGAAATTTCATTTAAGAAATTATGAAAAATTGTAAGCAAGTAACAAACTCTTTCTTGAAGTCACCTCTTGGATACACAATGCAGAAATTTCATTTAAGAAACTATGAAAAAATTGTAAATAAGTAAGTAACAAATTCTTTCTTGAAGTCACCTCTTGGATACACAATACAGAAATTTCATTAAAGAAATTATGAAAAAAATTGTGAGTAAGTAGCAAATTCTTTCTTGAATTCGCCTGCTGGATAAACAAAAAGACATTTCGTTCAAGAAATTATGACAAAATTCTAAGTAAGTAATATTTATTGTTTTCACACTCTTGGATATACAATACGGAAATTTCGTTCAATAAATTATGAAAAAATTGTAAGCAAGTAACAAACTCTTTCCTGAAGTCACCTCTTGGATACACAATGCAGAAACTTCATTTAAGAAACTATGAAAAAATTGTAAATAAGTAAGTAACAAACTCTTTCTTGAATTTGCCTCTTGGATAAACAAAAAAGTCATTTCATTCAAGAAATTATGCCAAATTCTAAATAAGTAACAAACCCTTTCTTGAATTCGCCATTGGGTTGCACAATACAGAAATTTAATTCAGGAAACTATGAAAAACATTGCAAACAAACTCTTTCTTGAACTCGCTTCCTGGACAGACAATACAGCAATTTCACTCAAGAAATTATGAAAAAATTGTAAGTAAGTAGAAAACTGTTTCTTGAATTCTCCTCCTGGATGCACAATACAGATATTTCATTCAAGAAATTATAAAAAAAATTGTAAGTAAGTAACAAACTCTTTCTTGAATACACCTCTTGGATACCCAATACGGAAATTTCATTCAAGAAATTATGAGAAAATTCTAAGTAAGTAACAATCTCTTTCTTGAAGTCCCCTCTTGGATACGCAACACGATACGGAAATTTCATTCAAGAAATTATGAGACAATTCCAGGTAAGTAACAATCTCTTTCTTGAAGTCCCCTCTTGGATACACAGTACGGATATTTTATTCAAGAAATTATACAAAAAAGAGAAAGTAAGTAACAAACTCATTATTGATTTCACCTCTTGGATACAAAAAAAAGACATTTCATTCAAGAAATTATGACAAAATTCTAAGTAAGTAAAAAACTCATTCTTGAATTCGCCGTTTGCATGCACAATACAGAAATTTCATTCTATGGGACCTCTACACGTGAGTAAACAAGTTTTGAAACTACATGCTATTTGCTTGCCTTTCCTTGGTACCTTTCCAAACGAGGGAGGATTCCCCACTGGTTCCTACACATTGCAAAAACAAGGTAAAAGTTTGAATCAAACACTTTTAGGATATTGAGTGTCCTTACCAAAAGTCGACAGGAATGCCCCCCTCCGGCGAAAAAATTGTAAGTAAGTAAGTAAGTAACAAATTCTTTCTTGAATTCGCCTCTTGGATAAACAAAAAATTCATTTCATTCAAGAAATTATGACAAAATTCTAAAAAAGTAACAAACCCTTTCTTGAATTCGCCATTGGGTTGCACAATACAGAAATTTAATTCAGGAAACTATGAAAAACATTGCAAACAAACTCTTTCTTGAACTCGCTTCCTGGACAGACAATACAGCAATTTCCCTCAAGAAATTATGAAAAAATTGTAAGTAAGTAGCAAACTGTTTCTTGAATTCTCCTCCTGGATGCACAATACAGATATTTCATTCAAGAAATTATAAAATAAAATTGTAAGTAAGTAACAAACTCTTTCTTGAAGTCCCCTCTTGGATACACAATACGATACGGAAATTTCATTCAAGAAATTATGAGACAATTCCAGGTAAGTAACAATCTCTTTCTTGAAGTCCCCTCTTGGATACACAGTACGGATATTTTATTCAAGAAATTATACAAAAAAGGGAAAGTAAGTAACAAACTCATTATTGATTTCACCTCTTGGATACAAAAAAAAGACATTCATTCAAGAAATTATGACAAAATTCTAAGTAAGTAAAAAACTCATTCTTGAATTCGCCGTTTGCATGCACAATACAGAAATTTCATTCTATGGGACTTCTACACGTGAGTAAACAAGTTTTGAAACTACATGCTATTTACTTTTCTTTCCTTGGTACCTTTCCAAACGAGGGAGGATTCCCCACTGGTTCCTACACATTGCAAAAACAAGGTAAAAGTTTGAATCAAACACTTTTAGGATATTGAGTGTCCTTACCAAAAGTCGTCAGGAATGCCCCCCTCCGGCGAAAAAATTGTAAGTAAGTAAGTAAGTAACAAATTCTTTCTTGAAGTCAACTCTTGGATACACAATACAGAAATTTCATTAAAGAAACAATGAAAAAAATTGTAAGTAAGTAGCAAATTCTTTCTTGAATTCACCTGCTGGATAAACAAAAAGACATTTCCTTCAAGAAATTATGACAAAATTCTAAGTAAGTAACATTTATTGTTTTCACACTCTTGGATATACAATACGGAAATTTCGTTCAATAAATTATGAAAAAATTGTAAGCAAGTAACAAACTCTCTCCTGAAGTCACCTCTTGGATACACAATGCAGAAAATTCATTTAAGAAACTATGAAAAAATTGTAAGTAAGTAAGTAACAAATTCTTTCTTGAATTCGCCTCTTGGATAAACAAAAAAGTCATTTCATTCAAGAAATTATGACAAAATTCTAAATAAGTTACAAACCCTTTCTTGAATTCGCCATTGGGTTGCACAATACAGAAATTTAATTCAGGAAACTATGAAAAACATTGCAAACAAACTCTTTTTTGAACTCGCTTCCTGGACAGAGAATACAGCAATTTCACTCAAGAAATTATGAAAAAATTGTAAGTAAGTAGCAAACTGTTTCTTGAATTCTCCTCCTGGATGCACAATACAGATATTTCATTCAAGAAATTATAAAAAAAAATTGTAAGTAAGTAACAAACTCTTTCTTGAATACACCTCTTGGATACCCAATACGGAAATTTCATTCAAGAGATTATGAGAAAATTCTAAGTAAGTAACAATCAATTTCTTGAAGTCTCCTCTTGGATACGCAATACGATACGGAAATTTCATTCAAGAAATTATGAGAAAATTCCAGGTAAGTAACAATCTCTTTCTTGAAGTCCCCTCATGGATACACAATACGGATATTTTATTCAAGAAATTATAAAAAAAGGGAAAGTAAGTAACAAACTCTTTATTGATTTCACCTCTTGGATACAAAAAAAAGACATTTCATTCAAGAAATTATGACAAAATTCTAAGCAAGTAAAAAACTCATTCTTGAATTCGCCGTTTGCATGAACAATACAGAAATTTCATTCTATGGGACCTCTACACGTGATTAAACACGTTTTGAAACTACATTTATTCAAGAAATTATGAAAAAATCGCAAGTAAGTAACAAACTCTTTCTTGAATTCCCCATTTGGATGCACAATACAGGAATTTAATTCAAGAAATTATGGAAAAAAAAATGTAAGTAAGTAAGTAAGAAACTCTATGCTTTTTCTGCATCAATTGTCGGATATGTTAAATAAAATATGCAAAATCGACATAGCTTTATTTCATTTTTAAGGTTAATTTAGACGAGGTTACGTGCGCGCACGAACGCGCGCGAGTTCAAAAAAGAGTTTGTTTGCAATGTTTTTCATAGTTTCCTGAATTAAATTTCTGTATTGTGCAACCCAATGGCGAATTCAAGAAAGGGTTTGTTACTTATTTAGAATTTTGTCATAATTTCTTGAATGAAAAGACTTTTTTGTTTATCCAAGAGGCGAATTCAAGAAAGAATTTGTTACTTACTTACTTACAATTTTTTCATAGTTTCTTAAATGAAGTTTCTGCATTGTGTATCCAAGAGGTGACTTCAGGAAAGAGTTTGTTACTTGCTTACAATTTCTTCATAATTTATTGAAAGAAATTTCCGTATTGTATATCCAAGAGTGTGAAAACAATAAATGTTACTTACTTAGAATTTTGTCATAATTTCTTGAAGGAAATGTCTTTTTGTTTATCCAGCAGGTGAATTCAAGAAAGAATTTGCTACTTACTTACAATTTTTTTCATAATTTCTTTAATGAAATTTCTGTATTGTGTATCCAAGAGGTGACTTCAAGAAAGAATTTGTTACTTACTTACTTACTTACAATTTTTTCGCCGGAGGGGGGCATTCCTGTCGACTTTTGGTAAGGACACTCAATATCCTAAAAGTGTTTGATTCAAACTTTTACCTTGTTTTTGCAATGTGTAGGAACCAGTGGGGAATCCTCGCTCGTTTGGAAAGGTACTAAGGAAAGGCAAGCAAATAGCATCTAGTTTCAAAACGTGTTTACTCACGTGTAGAGGTCCCATAGAATGAAATTTCTGTATTGTGCATGCAAACGGCGAATTCAAGAATGAGTTTTTTACTTACTTAGAATTTTGTCATAATTTCTTGAATGAAATGTCTTTTTTTTGTATCCAAGAGGTGAAATTAGTAATGAGTTTGTTACTTACTTTCCCTTTTTTTATAATTTCTTGAATAAAATATCCGTATTGTGTATCCAAGAGGGGACTTCAAGAAAGAGATTGTTACTTACCTGGAATTTTCTCATAATTTCTTGAATGAAATTTCCGTATCGTATTGCGTATCCAAGAGGGGACTTCAAGAAAGAGATTGTTACTTACTTAGAATTTTCTCACAATTTCTTGAATGAAATTTCCGTATTGGGTATCCAAGAGGTGTATTCAAGAAACAGTTTGTTACTTACTTACAATTTTTTTTTATAATTTCTTGAATGAAATATCTGTATTGTGCATCCAAAAGGAGAATTCAAGAAACAGTTTGCTACTTACTTACAATTTTTTCATCATTTCTTGAGTGAAATTGCTGTATTGTCTGTCCAGGAAGCGAGTTCAAGAAAGAGTTTGTTTGCAATGTTTTTCATAGTTTCCTGAATTAAATTTCTGTATTGTGCAACCCAATGGCGAATTCAAGAAAGGGTTTGTTACTTATTTAGAATTTTGTCATAATTACTTGAATGAAATGACTTTTTGTTTATCCAAGAGGCGAATTCAATAAAGAATTTGTTACTTACTTACTTACAATTTTTTCATAGTTTCTTAAATGAAGTTTCTGCATTGTGTATCCAAGAGGTGACTTCAGGAAAGAGTTTGTTACTTGCTTACAATTTTTTCATAATTTATTGAACGAAATTTCCGTATTGTATATCCAAGAGTGTGAAAACAATAAATGTTACTTACTTAGAATTTTGTCATAATTTGTTGAACGAAATGTCTTTTTGTTTATCCAGCAGGTGAATTCAAGAAAGAATTTGCTACTTACTTACAATTTTTTTCATAATTTCTTTAATGAAATTTCTGTATTGTGTATCCAAGAGGTGACTTCAAGAAAGATTTGTTACTTACTTACTTACAATTTTTTCATAGTTTCTTAAATGAAGTTTCTGCATTGTGTATCCAAGAGGTGACTTCAGGAAAGAGTTTGTTACTTGCTTACAATTTTTTCATAATTTCTTAAATGAAATTTCTGCATTGTTTATCCAAGAGGTAACTTCAAGAAAGAGTTTGTTACTTACTTAGAATTTTGTCATAATTTCTTGAATGACATGTCTTTTTTATTTATCCATGATGCGAATTCAAAAAAGAATTTGCTACTTACTTACAATTTTTGATAATTTCTTAAGTGAAATTTCTGCATTGTGTATCCAAGAGGTGAATTCAAGAAATAGTTTGTTACTTACTTACCTACAATTTTTTCATAATGACATATCCAATAACGGATGTTGATAAATAATTTATTCATTCTGATACCAAGATTTTGCCAATGTTATCCCATGTGTCTGACAATAGATGTATGCAAATTCCTTTTCTTACATCTCCGACGTTTTATTAGACATTCTAAACGTTTGATATGCTAGCTTATTCTAAAAATAATGAACACATAATAATGTAATGCATAATATATTTTTAATGAAATAATGCTATGTAGAATATTAATACAAAAAATATATTATGATACATTATTAATATCAATGATTAACTTTGGACATTTTGAATCTGTTCCCTAAAATAGTTCACCATGTTCTCTCTTGATATTATAGCTATTGTCTTCTCTTAGTTCGTAATCAGTAGAATAATTATTATTCCATTTTGAGTCATCCACAATTTTTACTGGTGTCTCATCAACAGGCTCAATATGCTTTTCATCCTTGGTATTATTTGGTTCATTGACTGTTTGATCAATGGTAGTAACGTTTGCTGGTGCTTTGTTTTTCATCGATTCATCTTTATATTCCATAATGATATTTTCTGACAATGCCCTTTTTATTTTTCTGGGAATTTCACTGTCTATTATCACATTATTTTTTACACAGGTAACAGTTTCGGCACGTAGACAAGATATGGTTTACGATATTAGTAGAAGAGTAGGCCTTTCTTTTATTGATCCTCCTTTGAATGCTAATACCCGAAAGGTGACGATTGGATGTATCAGTAGGTAATGTGTTACCTGCAACAGTAGCAAGGAGTTGTCCTATATCATCAACGATTATTTTTATGTTGGCATTCTCTTTGAGTGCAATTATCTCTGGAGTTCTCAATCTCGCATATCCACCAACATAAGAGTTGAATTTTTTCGGCATTCCAAAGAAATTTAATTCCTTACTGTCATGACAATGCATGCATACATTTCCAATAGTGCTTCCACTTGTACTTGTTTCATAGTTTAAATACTTATCCATGTTGGCATTCAATGCTACAATAACCTTGTTATGTGAACACACTTTATTAAAATGCTCCATCTTCACTTTTTTAGAGATATTAGTTATGTTTTTATCGTTCCACTGTGTAAAAAATACTGATTTAATACATGCAATAAACTAGGTAGTGTCGATAACCAGCCATAGAGCAATAGTGGGAAAGCCACATCGTGTCTCTGGGCAAGCATAGAGTACAATTGTTAGAGCCATAAAAATATCTCTCGAGGAGGTATCATTAGCAATAACCTACTTCTAATGAAGCATATCAAGTCACCTGTTTACTGGGTACTAAATAACTACAATTTTTACTCCCCCTAGCATTATATCGGCTTACACTGAAAATAATTGAACGGAAAAAATAAAAGCCCGATAAATATTTACTAGTTGGTGTGACAAACACAGCGCAACGTTTAACTAGATAAGAAGAAGAAGAAGAAGAATACGGAGAATTAATAGTCTTTTGTTCACCATTTTACATGAAAAAACTGATTTAGTCGAGGGAATGAATCCTTATTCTAGAAGTCCTATTCCTACAAGTTAAGTTAGAATAAAAGAATGAGGTAATTATACTGGCTTACACTGAAAATAATTGAACAGAAAAAATAATTGTGTGTTTTTTAAATTTTTGGCTCACTTGCCGGAGACTCTGGGCGGGTGGGTGCCCCCAAATATTGTCCCAAATTCCTCTCTCAATTTAGCACTTGTTCACGGATGCCCAGCGTCTCCAATCACTTTCCCAATAGTATCTATTCATTGTCTCAGCTCAGTTTAGAAAATCTGAGCCAATTTCCACTTTTTCAAATTTAGGGTCACTTGCCTGAGACTCTGGGCAGGTGAGGTGGGCACCTCCAAAAATTTGTCCCAACTTCCACTCTCGCCTTAGAACTTATTCACGGATACCTAAAACCGTCAACGGTTAGACTGTTACCCTAGCGGTAACCATGCCATGCTGTACACACATACCGACAATATATTTTTGTTTTTTGTTTTCCATTTTCACAATGGGGATCCCAATCGAGCTCCTGTCCATCGCTTAGCATTCAGGCCTTGACAAATAAAGCCCAGATAGTCGGACCCAAACGCTCCAATCTGAACATTGACTAAGACCCCAATTCTGAGCTAGTGAATTTCCACCATTCAGGCTGGTGGACTAAGACCCCAATTCTGAGCTAGTGAATTTCAACCATTCAGGGTGGTGGACTAAGACCCCAGTTCTGAGCTTGTGAATTTCAACCATTCAGGCTGGTGGACTAAGACCCCACTTCTGAGCTAGTGGATTTCAACCATTCTGGCTGGTGGACTGGGACCCAACAACATCGATTCTCAAGGTAAAAGTTTGAATCAAACACTTTTAGGATATCGAGTGTCCTTACTGAAAAAAAACTACTGAATTAAAAAATAAATTAAATTGATCATACGACCTAAATTATTTCATCAGATACGCCAGCACTCATAAACGATCCTTTTTAAAATTCTACTAACAACATAGATGCTCAAGGTAAAAGTTTGAATCAAACACTTTTAGGATATCGAGTGTCCTTACTGAAAAAAAACTACCGAATTAAAAAACAAATTAAATTGATCATACGACCTAAATTATTTCATCAGATACGCCAGCACTCATAAACGATCCTTTTTTAAATTCTGCTAACAATATAGATGCTCAAGGTAAAAGTTTGAATCAAACACTTTTAGGATATCGAGTTTCCTTACTGAAAAACTACTGAATTAAAAAATAAATTAAATTGGTCATACGACCTAAATTATTTCATCAGATACGCCAGCCCTCATAAAACCATTTCCATAAGAATAGCTCTTAATAGAACTGTTTAAGTATGAACTCCAATTTTTTCCAACGAAAATATAGAAAATACTATCAAAACACATTTCTCTGATTATAATGTATATCTTCAGTCAGAAAAGCCTAGTTTTGGTTCAAAAATGAACCATTTCCATAAAAATAGCTCTTAATAGAACTTTTTAAGCGTGAACTCCTATTTTTCAGACGAAATTATAGAAAATATCGTCAAAACACACTTCTCTGTTTCAATTGTGTACATTTTCACGTTTTCTGGTCCGAATGTGTATCTTCAGTCAGAAAAGCATAGTTTCGATTCAAAAATGAGCCATTTCCATAGCAATAGCTCTTAATAGAACTGTTTAAGTATGAACTCCAATTTTTTCCAACGAGACTATGCAACTCAACCACATTTAACTAAACCCCTGTAACTGAATCCGCATGTAACTGAACCCCCGTTCAACTGAACCCTCGTGCAACTCAACTCCCGTGCAACTCAAGCCCCATTTAACTAAACCCCCGTGCAACTGAACCCCCCATGTAACTGAACCCCTGTATAACCGAAACCCCGTACAACTGAACCCCCGTGCTACTGAACCCTCGTGCTACTGAACCCTCGTGCAACTCGACTCCATTTAACTAAACCCCCGTGTAACTGTACCCCCTTTAACTGAACCCTTGTGCACCGTAAATCTATTTTAAAAGGTAGCCTACAAGAATTAGCTTGAATCTTAACATACCTACTGGAAATCCCCCTGTGGAAAAGTATTAAAATGATTTGCTGTTGAGGCCAATGTCATTATCTTTAGAATAAATAAACTATACCTTTTAAATAATTTCTCCAAAAATATTTTATTCAGAGATTTCACGTTAAAAAATTATCCAATCACTAATTACCCCTTTTTTGATCTTGCCCCCTATCAATTCTGAGTTTCCGGCTAGAATTAGACAAAGCCCGTCTTTTCGTTTGTTTTCTTAATTCAGATAAGGCGTATGCCAAATGTTGTTTTGAAATCACCCCCTCTTTGGTAACAGGCTAAACACAAATGGTTTTATGACAGCACATTTTAAACGCACGATTGGAAAATAGACATTTTTGAACGAAAAAGAACTGTTTTTCAAAACAATTAAAACATGTAAACATAGGTATGGAGGAGAGATTTTATTTACATAATAGAAAAAAGCATATTTAGCGTTTTCTATCGAATATACTCATTATATTTTAAAATTTTGTATTGTTGGAGGGGAGGGGGGCTAAGTCCCCCTGAAATTTGAATTTACTGGTAAATGCTTTTTATCTGGAAATAAATTAAAGAATTTAATGAAATTCCAACGCATGACCATTTTATACGGGGTTTCAATGACGAATTGTTATGCAGTTCTCTGATTGGCTGCCTAAAAAACAGGTGTCAGCTCGAAAAAAAAACACTCTGGTTGAAAAAACTTGGAGTTGAAACAAATTTGTGCGGGGAATCCCCCGTTCATGCTGTTATCTTTTTTTGCAATGTTTAGGAACAGGCCGGGAATCCCCACTCGTTTGGAATGGTACCAACAGGACATAAGCAAATAGCACGTAGTTTCATGACGTGTTTAATCACGTGTAGAGGTCCAATAGAATAACAATGGAAGGAACATAGAATAGCATGGAAGGAACATAAGCCCTTAGAATAACATGGAGATTGCTATAGGGGCATCAGAAATGGTACCTAGATAACTACTCACGTTCCTGGATCAGTTTCCTGTACAAAGCCCGATTGTCAGCCTGTCTCAGAAGGCATAAGAGGTCACTTCCGATGTTGTCACGCCATTTCTTCCTAGGTCTTCCAGGGGGGCGGCTACTGTGGACCCTTCCTTTGAAGGCAACTTTTGGCAGGTGCGAGTTCTCCATTTGCTGTAAGTGGTCCAGCCACCTAAGTTGCTGCAGGCGCACTTTTTGGAGAATAGTAGTTTCCCGCTTCAGTTGCTTCCGAAGGTCTTCGTTCGAAACTCTGTCTTGGTATGTGATTCCGGCAATGCGGAATCACATAAAATACCTGATTAAAATTCCTATAGAAGTGCAAGTCTAAATGGTGCCATGTTTCTTGGTTTGTTTCCAAAAGAGGATTAGGCTCGTTAACCAGTGTCATAAGCAAAGCCAGTAGCGTCAGTTTGCAAAACCTTTGGAGGGGGGGCAAAGCATATTTTCAATACCTAGAGCGGGCGTTTTATTTAGTTTTAAATGAAAATACCAAACAAAGGTATTGCGCGCTGAACAACATAAAGGGAATACATGTCCCCTCCTCCCAGTTAGCATGATTGGCAAAAAAAGGGACAGAAAGACCCGACCTCCTCCCTTGAATCGTGAAGAAATATATAGAAACGCATAGAAATTTTTATACATATATATATATATATATATATATATATATATATATATATATATATATATATATATATATATATATATATATATATATATATATATATATATATATATACATATATATATATATATATATATATATATATATATATATATATATATATATATATATATATATATATATATATATATATATATATATATATATATATATATATATGTATATATATATATATATATATATATATATATATATATATATATATATATATATATATATATCTATATATATATATATATATATATATATATATATATATATATATATATATATATATATATATATTATATATATATATATATATATATATATATATATATATATATATATATATATATATATATATATATATATATATATATATATATTATATATATATATATATATATATATATATATATTATATATATATATATATATATATATATATATATATATCTATATATATATATATATATATATATATATATATATATATATATATATATATATATATATATATATATATATATATATATATATATATATATATATATATTATATATATATATATATATATATATATATATATATATATATATATATATATATATATATATATATATATATAATATATATATATATATATATATATATATATATATATATATATATATATATATATATATATATATATATATATATATATATATATATATATATATATATATATATGGATATATCCCTTCAAACAAATGAGCTGGACCATTCACAGGATTAATTGCTTACTATTCTACTGTTTTAGACATAGTAGATGGCATATAGATATAAAAAGGAACAAAAAAAACAGGCGAAATTATATGACAATATAAGAAATTATATGAAAAATTGTTCGTATCTCTAACGCTTGTTAATGCCATTTCTCCTGTAGTTTTTTGAAGATACAAAGTGTAGCGCGGCGGAGGCTCCGAGATACGTAGACACCTCTAAGTATTAATCCAAAATACCTGGTTTTCAGCTTCGTCATATGAATTGTTATATACGATGCATTTTTCTGTTACTGTGTTTGAGACTCAAAGCATAAAATCAGCGTTCATCTTTACGAAGTAAAACTATTATCCCGGTTCTCTGATACGCTAAATCTGATGGTGTAATTTTTATTAAAGTTCTATGACTTTAAGGGGGTGTTTCCCTCTTTTTTCAAAAATAAGGCACATTTTCTTAGGCGCCTAACTTTTGATGGATAATACTAAACTTGACGAAACTTATATATTTGAAATCAGCCTAAAAATTTGATTCTTTTGATGTATCTATTGGTGTAAAAATTCCGTTTTTAGAGTTTCGGTTACTATTGTGCCGGGTCCCTCCTTACTTACAGTTCGTTACCACGAACTGTTTAAAAGTTACAAGCCTGAGAAAATTTTCCCAATTTTCGAAAAAGGGAGGAAACACCGCCAAAAACTCAAGCAATCTTAATGAATCACACATTAAAATTCAGCATATCAAAAAACCTTGTGTAGAATTTTCACCCAAGCTCCTATATACAAAATTCAGAATTTTTTTTTTTTTGCTAGAAAGAAAATCACGGATGCTCTTTTATCCAGGGATCACCGTATGAAACCATTGATCCTGGAAGATTGGGAAAGGGCTTATATGATCGGAAAACAAAACTTCTAGAGCCTTTTCAAGTGACCAGAAATATTGAAGGGTAACTAGCCCCCCTTCAATCAATCAATCAATCAATCAATTTATTAATACTAAAAACAAAACAATTATAAACTTAAAGTTTATACACGCCCAAGAAGCTCAGCTTGTAAAGGGCCAACAAAACAAATAAGACACTATTATAAAGCACATAAAAAAAAAAAAAAAAAAAAAAAAAAAAAAAAAAAAAATGGATAAGAGACATTTATGAAAATAGGAGAATTAACAGGAAACTTCACAAATAACTGAAAAAAAAATATATAAACGGAGAGGAGATTGGAAATTAGGATTAAATATAAAAAAAAGAAGAAAAAAAAAATCAGAGAAATATATTGAATGAAAAAAAAAGACATATAAATTTGGATGGAATGCAAAAAAAAGGGGGGAAATACTATACTGGAAATACCCAGTGAGAAACTGCCTTTTCAGAAAGAGATAGAGGGACATCAGGAGGGATGGAGTTCCATAGTAAAATAGATTGATAAACAGGAGACCTCTGACATGCTGTCGATGATCGCTTAGGTAAAATGAACCTGCGATAAGAGCTACGTAAAAAAGAAGAGTACCTACCTGAGCCTGACAGAAAGAAAGACTGCTGCAGAGGTGGTGGAAGTGTACCTAGAAAAGCAGAATGTGCTAAATAAAGGTAACTTTTACCCACAATATGATCCAGCGGAGCTATTCTAGTATCATTATAAAGATCAGAGGAAGGGTAAAAACGAGGTAGAAGAAAAGTAGCCTTCACTACCCTATTTTGGGCTCTTTGAAGTGAGCAGAGAAGAGATTTATTAGTACTACGCCAGACAGAACAGCAATAAGAAAGGTAAGGAAAAATAAAAGCATAATCAAGAGAAAGCATAACATCTGGAGGAAGAAATGAGTTAACCCTGTATAACATTGAAGATTGGCGGAGGACAAGGGAACGGGTATGAGTTATATGAGGTTTAAAAGAAAGAAAACGGTCAAGATACACACCAAGAAATTTCACTATAGTAGCTTGCGGTATAATATCATTCCCATAAGTCAGGATGGTTGGTTCCCTTGCGTCTCTCATACGATAAGGGGTTCTAAAGTGTACAATGGCACTTTTTTGGCTGTTGAGAGTCATACCATTTGACCAGCACCAATCTTTTACTTTATCAAGAAGACCTTGAGCTAGGGAAGTGGCAGATGGCAGGTCCACTGCAGCAATGAAAAAGTTACTGTCATCAGCAAAAAGAATAGGGTGCACAAGGGGATGAAGACCATCAACAAGATCATTAATATAAATTAAAAACAAAAGTGGCCCAAGCACAGAGCCCTGTGGGACACCTTTCACAATAGGCAAGGAAGAGGAAGAAGTACCATTAATCGAAACATACTGAGATCTCCCTGAGAGATAAGACCTAAACCATTCAAGTGGGACTCCATGCACTCCAAATGAAGATAATTTAGACAAAAGAACAGAGTGAACGACCATATCAAATGCCTTTGAAAAGTCAAGAAATAGATCCAAAACACACAAGCCCTTGTCAAGGTTAACACGCACAAACTCTGTTGCATCTGAAAGTGCATGCAAGGTGGAAAAACTGGGACGAAAGCCATACTGATGGTTAGTTATGAGAGAATTACCTGCAGTCGTATTAGTACTAAATACAAATGAAGAGAGTCTACAATACACTACGTTTTCAACAACCTTAGAAATTACAGGAAGGAGAGAAATAGGTCTATAGTTTGAAATTAGAGATAAATCACCTTTTTTAAACAAAGGTACAACATTAGCAACCTTAAATAAATGAGGAAAAACATCAGAAGAAAGAGAGAGGTTAGTTATGTGTGAGATGGGGTTAGAAACAAACTGACCAATTTTTTTAAGAACATTACAGCTCAAACAAAAACCATCAACTGAACGGCTACTTGAAAGCTGAGAAATAATGTTAGAAATTTCGGTATCACTGCATGGAAAAAGGAAAAATGACTTTTCTGCTAAGGGAAAACTACTTACTCTGCTGTAGGGTGGATTAGGAACTGAAGGAAGTGAGGTGAAATACGAATTGAAGACACCCCTTTCATCCTCTAACCGATCAAAATTTTGAGATAGCCCTCTGATTCAGCAGAGTTGAAAAGTGTGATAACTCTACCTATAGAGATGACATTGTCCCACACAGTTTCTGGAAATAGGACTATAAGTTACGTAATTTGCCCATTGTTCACATATAGTATTTGTTATTGGGAAGTATACAACATATTTCAAGGAGGGAAAGATTTTCTGCTGGGGGGGGGGGGAATTTCAACAGGGAGAATTTTCTGTGGGGAGGAAAGTTTTCGGGGGTGAACTTTCCATTGGAAATTTTACACTGGAGAAATTGACAGAATTTATATAATTTGTTTTTCTTTTATTTGTCTTACTTTATCTCTGCCGACTCAATTTTAAATGTTGAGATGTTCCGGGGGAATCATTCAGTAAAAAGACCCCGCTCTTTACACTAAAGTTCAATCTTTTGTCACAATGCTTTAAAACCGTCTCCTGAGACACAAGGGCCGTTTGATTAGGATCAGAACCTTATTTTAAAGTTCTAAGAAAACTTTAGCGTGAAGAGAGGGGAGTTGAGGAGGGTGCAGGCCCACTCACATACGGAATAATTTCTGTTGGTTTTAAGTTCTAATGTTGCTCCTTATTTCCAGTTGAAAAAAATTATTTAATAAGAGAAAATTTGTGACTAAAAATTATTTCTGGACGTCCTGGGTGCATCGATCTGCACAGGCAGAACTAAGGTCAAATAAAGACAACATATTTTCTTTTGTGTTTTTCATGTTTTGCTTTTAAAACAGACATAGTCAAATTTGTCTTTGATAATTAAGATAACTGATACATCGAGGTAACTGAGACAAGAACAGCTCGATGCAGAATTTTTGGGCGAGTATTTTTGGGCTAAAAAAGTAAACAAAATCTCAGCTGTAAATGAGATTTACCCCTTCTCCACCATAAACCCTTATTTTAGGCTTTAAGCATAATGGCCGAAACAGATTTGTAAAATGTTAAATTTGAGGTTTTGTTCAGCAAAGGTCAAAACTGCTGCTCAAGCTCCACAACTATTTCAAAGCATTCATACTCTCAAGAAGTCCCAGAACTTGTTCAAAGACACGAGATGTTGGTGGTGCAGCTTTAATTAAGGCGGTGTATTTCCATTAAACCTAACAATTAATTCTGAGATTAATGTCATTTTGCAAGGGCTTTCTTGCGAAGTTATGAACAAAATAAGCCAATGGCAGTTTTTTATTGAATGTTTAGTACGTGCCATTAGTCTTTTTGTCAGTCGAAATTCAGTCCAACATCCTAACAACCAAATCAATTTTAGATAAAAGGCAAAAAAAGGAAAAGGCTATATTTCAAAGGAAAACAAGGTCGGGGGCATTGATCCTTTTTTTGTCCTATGAACAAGTTTGTATTTTCTAAATGATTCTGGGAAGAAGATCATTAGAAAAAAGAGAAACATCATTAAAAGGTTTGCAAACAAAGATATAGTAAACGAAAATTTAATAGTAGATGAATATATATATATATATATATATATATATATATATATATATATATAATATATATATATATATATATATATATATATATATATATATATATATATATATATATATATTTATATATATATATATATATGTATATATATATATATATATATATATATATATATATATATATATATATATATATATATATATATATATATATATATATATATATATATATATATATGTATATATATATATATATATATATATATATATATATATATATATATATATATATATTATTATTATTATTAACAAAACGACAGAAAAAATATATACTAACAAAAGCCCAAATATATTGGTGTCACTTCCAGTTGCCTTTATTAACAGAAATGAATAACTTTGTCGCTATTATCCTCAGTTACTTTTTCCCCCTTTTTTTCTCTTTTTTTATATTGATAAAGACTTCTGGATATAACGTGAAGCCAAAATATTCGGACTTTTATTTGTAGGAGCATTTGTGTAAGCACCTCACGGTTTGTTACCGCTTGTTTGACCACCGTTGTATATTGAAGGGTTTAAGCTCGATCTTTCAACTCAGATCCTCGAATGTATGTGCTGCAATCATAGGAGATAAGGGGGTTTGCTTGAGACTCGCTTCCCAGAACAACTTGGCAAAAATCCACAATGCCTCAAATGTTAAAAGACTTACATTTTAAAGCTTTTTTACGCAACAAGGAAGATATTTCTGCTTTTTATACTTAAAAAAACACAAAACAAGAAAAAATACCGAAAAATAATTATTAATAAATTTTACTTGTGAAATAATTTAAAATATTTTTTTTCTATCGTTTTTCTTGATGTGAAACATTTCTCCAAAGATTGAAAAAGAATATTTGTTGTATTTAGTTCAATCAAATAACTGAACGGTAATTTCAATGATTTCGTACAGTTCATTTAGATTCTAAATTACAAAATTACCTTCGAATTAGTGCTTTCTTAGCAAATTAAAGGGTTGAAACTTTTCAAATTATTATCGTTATGTTTTTAGCAACAAACATATGTATTTAGAGCAATAGTTATGATATTTCTAAACACAGTTCTTCGGCCATACTGACAAAGAAAGGACAAAATACAATAGTGTCACAATAGTAAAACAGTGTCACAGCGTTGCAAATAGTGTCACAACAGTAGCATTTTATGTTGTACTCGATTTCATAGTTATTGTCTCATGGACCATATGTGTCATGGACAACAGTAAAATAGCTTCACAGCAGTGGCATTTTATGTTGGACTCATTTTTCTAGTTTTTGTGTCATGGACCATATGTGTCATGGACAACAGTAAAACAGTGTCACAAATAATGTCTCAACAGTAGCATTTTATGTTGGACTCATTTTCATAGTTTTTGTATTACGGACCACATTTTAATGAAACTAATAAAATCTTACTACTAAAGAAAGATTGTCATTGCATTGCTATGGGCCTATGGTTCAGAGAGAGGAAATTTTGAAAAAATTTACAGACAAATAAACTGACGTAATAGGGTAAATAACCATATCATGGATTGTATTTTGAACCCCAGTGCAGCCACTTTGGACTAAGGCTAAAATTGGTTTTAGAAACGCATAGGTAAAAATGTCTTTGTCCGCAACTGGGAAATAGTACTATGTACGACGATTTATTCTGAAGCGGGCGTTAATTTTGTAGAAATTTTGTCATTTTAGTGGACATAAGTGGATCTAGTACTAATTAGTTTGTAAATATATTTCCTATTCTCTTTTTGGTTTGACTAAATGTTAAAGAGAGGACTCTCCAAGGATCGATTATGTGCCCTACACGGAAAATATGTGACATAATGAAAAAATTAATAAAAGCGCTAGATATATTCTTCTTTCTTGTGGGGGGGCATTTTTATTGATTAAACTTTTTTAAGGAGCATCATTATTATTGTACAAGAGAGTGGTACATAAAAAGTTAAACTGAACACAAAAGCATCAAACGGTAGTTAGTTTACCGTTTTGGTAATTTTTGGTAAAATTTGAGAAAATTAGTAACATTCTTATTAGGACAAGTTTACCTTCGTTCCTTAGACACACTACTGAACATATCAAAGCAAATAAATATATCCACGTCATGTTACTAGAGATGTATCACATTGACACTCTTCAAATTACAATTAACCTTGGAAAGATGATAATTCCTTTCCCTATTTTGAACTGGGAAAGAAAGCTTAAGATGCGGTTCTAAGATAAACTCAACGCAAGCGCTTGGTATGCTTCAACTTTCCCGGTAGAAGAAGCCTAAATGAGCCCAAATGTAAAAATTATACGGTTTGAGAGTACTTTTATATTATAAAGTATGGTATTTTATGTTACAAAGTATCAGTGATTAAGTATCAATATAGAATCAGCAGTTTATCAAATAGTTGGTGGCAACTAACTGTGGGTAAGGAGCGACTCGGCTCAATAGTAATCGAAACTCTAAAAAACTTAATTATAAAGAGATACCGTAAATAAAAAGAATCAGGTTATATGTTGATACCAAATATATAAGATTCATCAAGTTTACTGTTACTCGACAAAAGTTACGAGCCTGAGAAAATTTGCCTGATTTCTGAAATAGGAGGGAAACACCCCTAAAATTAAAAAAATCTTAATGAAACTCACACCATCAGATTCAGTGTACCAGAGAACCCTACTGTAGGCGTTTCAAGTTCCTATCTGCAAAACTGTGGAATTTTGCTATTCTTGCCCCCCCCGCGCCCATTTTTTCCCAAAATTATTTGATCAAAATTTTGAGATAGTCATTATGTTCAACATAGTAAAAAATTAAATGATTGTGTCTTTAGGTGTAAAATGAACCCCCACAGTCCGTTGGGAGAAGCCTGTAAGTTATGAAATTCACCCATTGTTTACGTATAGTATTTGTTATTTGGAAGTATACAGACAGTTTTTTTTTTGGGGGGGGGGGCGTATGCTTGGGGTGGATTTCCTTAGGGAGAATCTTCCTTGGGGAGGGAAACTTCTAACAGTGAATATTCCAGGAGAAATGTTGCACTGGAGGATTTGACAGAATCACTATACGAAATTCTTTTAATTGTCTTACATTCTCTTTGCCAAATTTTTCATGTGGAGATGTTCCGGGGGAGTTATCTAGGGGCTTTTTCCCGGGAAATAATTTCCATGGAAGGGGGCATTTCTGGAGTGATCGAGAAATGAATTAGAGATAAACTAAAGATAAACTCTTATTCAAATTAAATAATGCTAAGGAGAATTTTTCAGGCTGAATCGTTCGTAAGCAATTTTACAGGGAGGGGGGAATCTCAGCAAGGATGGAACTGTCTGGAGAGAATTTTTTGGGAGAGGATGTGCTGAAATTTCCACGGAGGAGTTTCCCGTGAAGGTGAGGGGTATATTTCATAGAGGGTAAACCAGATTTACCGGCATTATTTGAAAAACGAAAAGATATTATTCTATATTTGAAGGGTTTCCCTCCTCCTCAATACGTTGCTCTTAATGCTAAAGTTTGACTGTGTGTCCCAATTTTTTAAGAGACCTTACCAAGGCAATGTCGAGGGGGGGGGGGGGTGAATCCCCCCTAAATGTTTTCCCGACTCATAAAATGTAACAATAAAGGATGCGTTTTTGAGGGTTTTTTGTATACCCTGACCCCCCGAAAAAAATCCTGGATATGGCCCTGGCATCTACTGAAACACAGGGGCCGTTTATTTATACTATGAAGCTTTTTTAAAATTGCTAACAGCTCTAGCGTCAAGAGCAAGGTATTGAGGAGGGGGCAACCCTTCACATACGGAATAAATCTGCCAAAATTAACATACAAATTTTGTTTTAATTTTTCATGTACGGTGAGCCAAATTCGTACATGCATTAGTTGAAAAACGTTCAGAAAGTAAATTAAAAAACTAGTTTTTTAAAAAAAAGTGAAAGTAAGGAGCGACATTAAAACATAAAAAGAACAGACATTATTCCATATATGAAAGGGGCTGTTCCCTTCTCAACCTCTCACTCTTTATGCTAAAGTTTTTTACTGTTTTAAAAAGTAGAGTTGTGACAAAGAGTCAAACTTTAGCGTAGAGAATGAGGCGTTGAGGAGGAGATAGCCCCTATCATATACGAAATAATTTATGTTTGTTTTAAGTTTTAATGTCACTCCTTGCTTTCAGTTTAAAAAACTTCTTTTTTTTATTTAATATAATATAGTATCGGTAGTACTATATTATCGATATATTCTTGTATAGTATATAATCAATAGCATACCATCAATGGTATACCACAGTGTAGGTATCATCCAAAGTATAACATCGGTATTATGACACTGTATCTATGTTTTTTATGTTATATAGGGAATTCTTGTTGAGTATTAATCAAACCAGGCAATAACAAATCTCCACTCCTCAATTAGTATAATTTATTTAAAGACAGGCAAATTTGAAAACAATAGAAAATATGAAAAATAAACATAGATATAAACAGATTTGATTGCAATATTACTTACAATTACACTATTCAACAAAATTTTGCGTTAAGAAATAAAACTAAACCATTTCAGTTTTTCTGTATCTGTTCTGGCTATTGCACAGTTCAGCCTTTTTATTATTTTTTATTTTATTTTTTTATATAATATTTTATTTTATTTTAGATAGGGATTTCAATCTAGCAGAGAAAAATTCTATAATTCCAAAATCATTGAATTTTATATCACACATTCTCTAACCATTCGCGTCAGAGAACAGACAATACAGAACGATACTTGCCAATAGTAATTGAAAGTTTTAAAATAATATATACATCAAAAGAATCTAATTAAATCTATATGGTAATTTCAAATATTTATAACTTTTGAGTTCGGAGTTATATATCAAATGTTGGTGGCATTAAAAAAAAACTTGTGCAATTTTATAAAGGGAGAGGGGGTAGATTGATCCCAAAACCAAACACTAATCACGTAATCATTGTGAAAGTTCTAACATTAGTTTCATTGTGTCTCAGAAAACTTTGAACTATGAAATTTTTGTATTCTTGGGAAGGGCAGTCACCGATGTAATTTTTCCTCGGGGTAATAGTATCCGAATAGCAGTCACAGAATGCTGGGAAAAGGCCCATTCGAACGGGAATTCTGAGTTATAGTGCACTTTTTCAGCAACAAAAGACCTAACGTTATATCCAGATACTTTTTGGTAACTTTGTACAGCAAATCCAAAATTTTGCCCCAAACAGTACCAAAATATTTTCCAGCAAAAATTCTAAGACATCAAATCATGGTTGCAGCAATAGTTCTAATGCCAACTTGGTTTTTCCTGTTTTTTTTTACTTTCTTAGTTTCTGATTATCGCTATTATTATTATTATTACTACCTGTTCCTTGGCTTTTTTTTTTACTGTTTTCAGGTGTTTATTTTCCTTTATCTCTATTTTATATGTACTGTGTGATTTAGCGTATAATTTATGATTCTTTCAGTGTTTTATTATTGTATTACATGGCCCACAACAAGCCAAGCTTCCTTGGCCGAGTAAACGTTTTGCGTTTATATTAGAGTGTTAGTATTAATAAAATGATGATTGATTGATGATTACTTGACAAAAAACTGCCGATAAATTTCATTATTTAAAAGTAATTCTGGGATGAAAACTGTTACCTAGGTATAACTTAAAAGATAGGTTTGCAGCGGAGACAAATTTTCAGCACTTTGAGATACGACTTGAACCCCCCCCCCCTAAAAAAATGGCGGCAGGTCGAAATGAAAATTACATCATTGGTACCGTCACTGTCAAAAACCTTTGGAGAATGGTATTCCCCCAACTTGAATAACATGGAAAATTACAATTTCCACTGATGTATTTCCTTTTTCCGCAGGGTAAATCGTAACGAACCAGAAGTCATAGAATATTTACAGAAGGGCTCATTTGAACAACAAATACAATATACAGTGCACTTTCTAAGCACCAAAAGGTATTTCAATGTAGCAAAGTAGTGTTTTCTACTGTTTTGTCCCTTAAAATATTAAAATTTTTCCCAAAGTGAGCCTAAATAGTCTCGTATACAAATTCTAAGATAGCCAGTCAATTTTCAATGGCCAACATTCCTTGAACAAAGATTTTAACCCCCCCCCCCCACCCCCCAACTGGCAAAACTAGGAAAATCACTTTTAGCATAGTTAGCATACATCTCCTTGTATATTTCTTTTTTTGTCTGCCAAGGTGCTACTGCAAGATCGCGAAGAGATGTTTGATGGCTGATTTAAATGCTACTGCTCGTATCTACGTGTATTTATATCATAATTACTTCGTCATCAAGTGCCATATGACACGGTCATTCTGTGCTGGAATTTCTGAAGTGGAAAGGCTGGAAAGCATAACAAGCCTACCATTGCAATCTTCATGGTCTAGAGCCCACCACTGGAGACTTAAAACACCTCATCTTGTTTACTCCTTTTTCCAGCCCCCTTAGTAAGTGAAAAATAAATTCTTTTTTCAATTTCTCAGGTTTCTCTCTTTATCTTTAATTTCATGATAATAATTTAATTTTTTCCGCAAAATTTCGAAGATATTTGACAACCTACACCTCGGACTCTTTATCTGTTTGAGGAGGTTGCCCACACCACATGGAAGTAAAATCTGAAATCTGTCGACCAAATTTTCACTCTTAGGTTAATTAAATAAAAAAAAACAAGTTTTTTTTAACTGAAAGAAAAGAGCAACATTAAAACGAACAGAAATTATTCCGTATATGAAAGGGGCTGTTCCCTCCTCAGTGCCTCGCTCTTTACGCTAAAGTTTTTTTATTGTTTTAAAAAATAAAGTTGTGAGACAGAGTCAAACCACGAACTGTTTGATAATTGAGAAGTGCCTGAGTCATCAAACACCTTTGTTCCTCAGTTTTATAGATTATGAGCAAGCGTTCGATTCTCTTCTGGAAGAGCTTTAGCGAGGGTTTTATCCTTGTATGGTATACCAGAAAAAGACATTAAAGTGATAAATGTTATGTACGAGAATAATACTGCTGTGGTTAAGGTAGGAAATGAGGTTAGCAGCTGGTTTCGTATTAAATCAGGAGTTAAGCAGGGTTGTGTTCTATCCCCTTTTATATGGATCATTTTAATGGACTTCGTCTTAAGGAGCACAGGAAAGGCAATGGGAGACTACGGAATCAAATGGGGAGGAAAAACTCTCTTGGACTTAGATTATGCTGATGATTTAAGCGTCATGAATGAAAGTGTGAGCAAAATGAATGACTTTTAGAGGTTTTGCGAGTTCAGGGTGCTAAATCAGGTTCGAAAGTTAATTTTAAGAAGACTAAGTCACTAAGGCTACGGATAAGTAAACATGAAAAGGGGATGTTGGGTAACGACAAGATTGATCAGATGGGAGCAGTGAAGATGTTAAAAGTAGAATAGCCAAGTCTCAGGGTGTTTTTTCACAGTTAGAAAAGGTTGGGAGAATAGGAAGATAAGTCTGCAAACCAAGATCAGTATATTGGAAGCTTTAGAGATGATAGTGGTCAAATATGGCTCATAAGCATGGGCGCTCCAAAAAGAGGATGAAGATTTGCTACATGTCTTCCAAAGAGATTGCCTACGGATTGTTTTGGGTATCCGGTTGACTGACCGTATTTCAAACAGTAGGCTGTACGAAAAATGTGGATCAATCAAGCTTCTAGGGCTATAATGAGAGAAAGGTTGAAATGGCTAAAGAACGTCCTGCAGATGAAGGATGACAGATTGCCGAAGATTGTCCTTTTCGGGCAACCGTCTAGGGATAAACGGAAAGCAGGTTGTCCGTGGCAGGGGTGAGAGGATGTCATAAAGGAATATTTAAAGGAAATGGGAACTTCCTGGGAGGGCGTAAAGAGGGAGGCTTTGAATAGATTAGGATAGAGGAGGAGCGTGCGTAGCTATGTTGGCCTCAGGCGGTTTGGTACTGCGGTGAGTTGTTAGTAGTAGTAGTAGTAGTAGTAGTAGTGGTAGTAGTAGTAGTAGTAGTATTAGTAGTAGTAGTAGTTTAACACACACACCCTGCAGCTCATTCTAGTCCAACTCATACCCCGTGCATCTCAACCTCCTTTAACTGAATTCTTGTTCAACTGAACCCCTTTGCAACTCAACCCCATATAACTGATCTGGAACCATGCAACCATTAGCTTCAAGTGTTTTCGGGCTCTGAGCATGAAAAGTTTCGCTAATTTTCAATATATAGGAAGGATACTTTGTTGTTTCTTAGAAGGGGGAGGGGCGATAGTTTTTCATTGAAGTAGCATAAAATTAAAAAACGGGGGTTGAGTTTCACGGGGTGGAGTTGCATGGGGGTTGAGTTAAACGGGGGTTGAGATGCAGGGAAGTTCAGTTGCATGGGGTTCAGTTGCAAGGGATTTGAGTTGAAATAGGGTTCTGTTAAATAGGGGTTGAGTTGAATGGGGGTTCATTTAAACGAAGACTGAGTTAAGCGAGAGTTGAGTTGCACAGGGTTTGAGTTACAGGGTGGTTCAATTGAACGAAGACTCAGCTGCACGAAGGATCAGTTACATGGGTTCATTCGCACGAGGCTCAGTCACATGAGGGTTCAGCTGCAATCTTCAACAAAAACTCATGTATACTTCATTAGTTCCATCACCTAATCAAGACATAGATCTTTTTGCGCGGCTCATTCTCGAGGCCTATATTAAACAAAAAAAAGTAAAGATTAAATCGAGTTTTTTCTTATGGAAATATACAGCGAAATGAAGTTGAAACTTAAGATGAACAATAATTTCTGCTTCATAGACTATGCAAGGTATATGTCTTCAAACCTAGCTCAAATAAGGTGACTTGTGGTATTTTCGAATATTCGTAAGATTCTAAAAAATACCACTTTACTGAAAACTGAGCTTGCTTTAGTTTTTTAGGGAGTTATAATTGTATTCTAAAAGTTACTGATATCATGGGCGGTGAAAGATTATTGAGATCCTTCTGAATTAATCTTTTATTTTCTGCTGGATACTTATAGAACTTTTCTAGGAGAACATCCCATTATTTTTTTTTTTGGGGGGGGGGGGGAGTCAGTTTTACGTTTCCAGTAGAGGGCTGTTTTTTTTAGGATCTTACAAACATTTGAGAATGTCACAAGTCAGTTTATTGGAACTAGTTTTGTAGTGTTGGGCGATATTTGATATCGATATTGATATATCGATATTTCGAACCAAATATCGATATCGAAACGTATTATCGAAACAGATATCTTTTAGGGGTCTCTAACCCCCTATATTTCCCACAGAAAATCCACCACATGAAAATTCCGAAAATTTTCAGCATATATCTTCGAGATTCTTTGCAGGTTTGAATTCTTTCATCTATAATTGACATTATTTATCTTTACCTCACATCTTACTCTGACATCTTTTTCACAAAAATTCACTTGCGGTTCCCGATTCAGATACGTGTGAATTACTACCAACTGAGAAGGAAAAGCTCACAACCAATGATGTTATAATGAAAATTTTGGATTTTGAATGTTATCAAAGCTAAACTAGCCGATCAGACAAGGCGCATTTTCTAAGTCTGAAAAATTCTGTCAAGATAAATTAAGATTAGGTAATCTATATAATTAGCAAATGTATTTCGGGCCGTAAAGGATGCTGCATCCCAAGTAGGCACAGGATTGACATATGTTTCATGCTTTGCATATACTCTAAGTTTGATGATGGGGGGGGCTATTAATGATACTGCTGAATTGTTGCCTCTCGTCCAAAAGGCTAGAAATATTCTCAGCTTTTTCAGGTGTAGTGTTGTAGCTACCGACAAGTTGCGCCATGTTCAAATCTTTATTGACAATGTTTGCACCAAAAAACTAAAACCTGATGTGACCACTAGATGGAATTCATTTCTCACTATGTTGCATAGTCTTCAAGATTTGAAAGAGTCGGTAACAAGCTCGCTTGCGCTTCTCGGTAAAATGTACCTTACACTCACTGATAGTAAGTATTTCAAACGTGATAGTACGTATTTCAAACGTGATTGTGGTGCTTATGCCCATTGAAGAGGTAACTATTGAGCTCTCTTCTAGAAGCTATCCCTCATCTGGAAAGTCCTGCCTTTGTCTAAGATTTTGAGACGCCACCTTGTTCAGGTAGATTTTGGTGGATTCTCGAATGTGGCTAATGAGCTTCGAAAGGCTTTGCTGAATAAAATGCATTGTAGGCTCATAAGCCTTGGTCAAGTACACCCGTCGCAATTGCCACACATCTTGACCCGCGTTTCAAGAAAATGTATATTTCACCTGACGATCTTCTACAAGTTGAGAGCACAATTGCAAACGAGATAGATTTGGCCTTGCTGGCTACTGAATCTCGATCCGAAGATACAAATACCATCGCAGTCCCTGCGATGCAGTCATGTCAGAATCAAGCCAGTTTGCAGGGTTCACACGATGAAGTCCTTATAGTCAATGCAGTACATGCTTCAACAGCAGCCGAAAATATCATGGCTCTGCAAATTTTCAATAGGGAGCCAACAGTTTCAAGAGAAACTTGTCTCTTCAAGTGGTGGAAGTCTCGTGCTATAGGGTCCCAAAAACACCTGTATGAAGTTGAAATGAAATTCATGTCTGTGCCCGCTACCAGTGTCCCTTCTGAAAGAGTGTTTTCCAAGGCTGGTCAGATAATCACTGAACGGCGGAACCGGCTCTCAGGGAAAAACATTGACTTGGTGATTTTTTTGAATAGACAGTAGTTATTTTTCTCTTTTCCTGAGCCCGAATAATTCTGAATCTGGGCTTTTGATATATTCATTTATTTAATCGAAGTTTATTTGTATTGTCTTTTTTATATTATTTGAATTTTGAAAAAAAAAAGTTATACAAAATACCCTTTATTTACCATTTGTGCTACCGAAGTTCGGCAAATCCATGAGATAGAAAAAAACTGATCCGAAATATCGATATCGATATATCGAATATCGAAAGTAAAAATATCGACATATCGGTATATCGATTAATCAAAATATCGTCCAACACTATAGCTTTGTAGATATTTCTTGCATAATCTCCAAAGCAATAATTTTCGGCTTAGTTTTTTTCATAAGTCTAGTTTTTTTCAAATAAATACAAAAAAATTATCGCAGTAATTATCCCACCGTATGTGGGCATGTGGCAACGTGACGACACTTTTCGTCCCTAAACACATCTAAAGCTATTACAAAATGACTGAATATTTCAAACAACACATTAAAAGCCTAATTTAAACGAATTCATTGATTTGATACTTCATTTATTTATGTGCAGTGCTGGATAGGTGTACGCCAGTTCTTAGACAGGGAGGAAGGCAACCATAGAAGGATTTTACCATGGTTATTTAGGTCATTTAGTTCCCCTTTCTGGGGAGTTTTCAATACAAAATAGGAGATTACATTCATATTCTTATCTCCACAGAGGATTTAAGGGTAGGGATTACCCCCACCCCGCCCCGGAAAAGTTCAGAACAGGACTCGCTGCAGAGTTGCCAAAGAGAAGGTTATGAAAACTCCCACCCCTCTTCCCATATTCCCCACCGTCCTTCATATCAATCTTAAGCTGCAACAAACACACTCCAACTTCTCTTATCTTTACATATAAAGGAGTGCATTTTAACTGAGCGTTAAATATTTTTGGTGAGGGGGTGTCCCCTGCTACTAATAGAATATTTTGAGCATTGAATGTAAGATTACATTTATGTGCTTAAATGTACCTACGGTGTGAGGGAATGGGTTGAGACAGTCCCCCAAAGTTGGGATTTGTGAGACAAGGAAGCCCCTCACCCCGAAAAATTGAGAAAACTGTGACCCATAAATTATTTTTTTGGTGTTTCAGACCCCTCAATCCTGCTAATAGGGACTGTTTGTCCTTTAGATCTCCTCCCCTAAAGATGCAATGCAAGAGTACTAAAAAATGAGAGCAGGTTTGGTGAAAAAAAATGCATTTACCCTGGCGCCTTTTCGAAGAAAAAAACATATTGCTTCTTCATAAGTCATTTGGTGCCAAGGAGCCCCAATTATGGTCCACAATTCTAAATTGCGGTTTATTCATTTGAGATGCAAAATAAAAGTGTATACGCATCCTAGATGCTTAAAATGTAACTCAGAATTTTATAAAAAAAAATGAATTCAATGAGTTTTAGATAATTTAAGAGCAATCTTTCTCAAAGAGCGCCATTGGAGCGGCAATACCTGCTATTGTTAAAATTATTGTAACCATCGCTGTGTCCCAACTTAGGGGGTATATATATGACACTTTTTCGGTAATTATTATTATTCCCGTAAAGAGCTCTCTAAGAAGTTTTTTTTTTGTCTATTTGGGATATTTGCGGGTTTGTACTTTATTTATAGTACAAATTGTACCACGTACATTGTCCATTTGGGATATTTGCGGGTTTGTACATAGAATATACCAAGTTATTTACCAAAAATGAGCCCACATTATTCAGATCAGGCTTGGGGAGGACGAATCGGGGATAGGGCGGACGACAGATTAAAAACTAAACAAATTATATGGCAAAAAAGGTTGAATTTTAAATATTGTAGAAATTCGAGATTTATGGAGATGCATATAGCAGTAATCCGCCATCACGTGTGAAAGCCGGATTCAGATGTACAATGTAGTTTTCCCTCGTTATATTAGATTTATAATAAAAAAAACCGTTACTTTGAAAAGATTCAAACCTTCCCTAGGATGTTCAAGTACGGTCTAATTGTCACCCGAATTTAAACCTAGAGAACGCTAGAGAATGTAACGGTAGTAGGATTTCCCCCATGCAGCCGCGACTGAAGAAGTTGGGATCTACGGGAGAAGCAATAAAAGTGTAAATGCTGATCTGAAAACTGCCTTCCTTTGTGACGTAGCTTCACAATTAAAACGACAATCGGTTAGTCGTTAAAGAATTCCAAGCGTATTTGAATGGTAATTATACGGCTGTTTATTGAACGGCAGGTGGATATTGCTGCGGGTACTACACCGAGGAAGTTGCATGACGATGGTAGTTTTCATTGCCAACTTACTGACCCATGACTTTCTCTCCTCCATTCAAACCATTAGGAACAAGCTATTTGATTAGTATAGCTTACGTACTAAGATGTTGTACCTGCTCTTTGCTATAGGATTTGTAACTCTTACCTGTGCATCTAATAATACTGAGAGCGAGTAAGTGAGCGTTCATATGTCAAACATGGTAGATCAAAAGCTGCTATGTCATGTTTTCAGTGAAAACCTATCATTAAAATTTTATCATAGTAGACCTATTGCACGATTACCAAAGCCACGATTGTAGGTACCTAGACTAAGAAATTTTCTTCCAGGGGAGGGGGCACCATACAGGTGAGGGGAATTCACCATCATATGTTAGAAATTAGCTGTAGACTTTCTTACAAGAACTTTTTTGATGGAAGGGGGAGCCCACCCTTACTTCTTTCTACGCCAATGATCATTTATCCTTAAAAAAAAATAACCATAAAAATTTAAAACATTAAAATAATATAGTAATGCTATCTTTGAAAATGCGTAGTTGATTTGATGGAGGAGGTTAGGATGGAAAATGTATCTTCATCCTTTCTCTCTGTAAAGGACGCCTTCTGAGCAAAATTTGTGTTACACAAGTCAAAATTTCAGAAATAGAATGAATGAGGCCTGAAAAAAAGTGTTTTTACCCTTATAGCTTTATTAAAACCCAGTTTGTAAGGTTTTGAAGGTTCTAACAAGGTGTCGGAAATTTGAAAGCAAATCACATTATGACTTCAAATTTTATTTAAGTAATTGGAATTGCCATTTCAAAATCTAGAGTAAGAGAAATAGCGACTCAAATCAAAAGCAAGGAAAATATTTTTGTTGTTGAAGTGGAGACAGGTCTGTTTTTCCACCCAATTCACAAATAGGTTTCAGAAATAGGGAAGTTGTAGGGAAAGGAGTTTGGGTACTGGTGCATAATGAGGACACTTCTATATACTGCTGAAGAAGTCAAGTTTGGTTAATGCTAATGAAATAAAATAAAATAGGATGAATATATAATAGCTTATAAACAAATTTGGGCTATATATTTGCACATTAGGGGGGATGGGGGGGGGGGGGGGGGGTAAAGCATAGCATATATTAAATACGTAGCCTAACCTAGGTACCTTTGCCCCTCCCCCTAAACCCCAAAAAACAACAGTTTAAATATCGTAACGCAATGAAAACCACGCTATGCATTGCATTACTTTATAGCGGTCTCTTGAATTAACCCGTCAAAAAACGGGTTTTTCGCAACTGGTTTCCTTGTACAATATATAAATGTGTCCTCATTATGCACCAGTTCCGGAGTTTGATAGCACCCTCCTAGGAAATATAATTTGACCTGTTTTGGCCAGAGATTCATGTCTCAAAGGCTCATCTGACTACCTCAACGAATTTCCAAGATAGCAAAAAATTCAATATTTAGAATTTCACCTCTAACTGAAATGCAAAAAGAAAAAAAAAACACAGAAAATGGAAATATTCGGGACCTTTTCTATGGTCCTTAATGGGTTCTTCCTTAGATCTTTCGACAAACTATTTTTTTTTTCACGTCCTCTTTATTTGTAGCTAACAGAATTTTTTTCTGAAAAGATTTCTGTGCGTTTTTTTTCTGAAAGATTGTCTTTTTAGTCAGTATCTTTATCTCTTTCAATACATTCCACTCTTGTCTGAGGTTCCATTTATGTCCCCTATTACTACTACTAACAATTCACCACAGTACTAGGCTACCCGAGGCAAACATAGCCTGGTATGCTCACACCTCACTTTATTTCCCACCTACGGAGATACCACTTCAATTAAATTAATTAAAAAAGCACTTTCCGAAAAAAAAAATTCAAAGAAAAGTAAAGAGCCATATTAACATTAAGATCAACAGAAATAATTTCCTATAATAATTCAAACTCAAGGGGACAAGAAATTACTATTAAAGAATAAATGAAACCAAAAAGAAACAGAAATTAAATAAATAAATATAGGAAACAAACATACAACAGGTACTAATACAAATGAATAAATAAATCTTAAAACGAGTAAAATTTAAATTGAATATTCAAATGAACTTACAACGAATAAAACTCACTATAAATAAGAGTTCGGTAACTGCCACCTTCCCCCTGCCCTAACTGTAAAAGTCTAAAGCTTACTGCATCATTAGCGCTTTATTGAAAACTATGTGTGTTTTGAACAGGCGTTGGAAAGAACTAATAAAATTAAACTGAATATTTGACACAAAGTGATGATAATTGCTGAAAGTTCATCAATTCAAGATTTTACTTCACTGTAATTTTATTTTTATTTTGAATGTTGAAAGTACAAAAGAAAATATTAGTAATATAATTCGTTTTCAGTAAAGTATAAATGACACAGCAGGTTTTAGACTTTTACAGTTAAGGCAGGGGGGAAAGGGGCAGTTACCAAACGATCATTTGTAGTGAGTTTCGTCCGTTTTAAGTTTTATTTGAATATTCAATTTAAGTTTGGTTCGTTTTAAGATTTGTTTATTCATTTATGTTAGTAATTATTGTATGTTTGTTTCCTATAACTGTTTATTTAATTTTTTTTTTATTTTGGGTTACATTTTTCTTTAATAGTAATTTCTGGTCGTTTTGATTTTGAATTATCGTAGTAATTTATTTCTGCTCATCTTAAAATTAGTATGACTCTCTACTTTTCTTTGAAAAACTTTTTCGAAAAGTTTTTGGAAATTAATTTCTGTTCGTTTTGTATTGCCAAAGCTTCAAGTTTTTCAACGTTCTCCATTCCAACATCAAAGTATTAAAATATCAAACCATTAGCCTATTATTTGCAGCCGCAATAGAAGTAGCAGTAGTAATGGCCCTGTAAGTTTCAACTTAATACCCTCACCTGTTCCTAAAATACTGAAGGTAGGCCTTTTGTATAACATGGGTAAAGATAATTTCTTTTGATTTAGCTCAAAATGCCCCTCAACATTTCTCGAGTTTAGCCTCAATATCCTTAGCATTTTCGAACATATCCAGGACTAACATTCCCCTCTTTTCCAATGATAAATTTTGCATTTAAAAAATGAAAAAATTGCATAATTTACATTCCTTGCTCCGGGGGATAGGGGCGAGTATGGTATCCCCATAGGTATAGCTATTAAACTTTGTGACTACTTCGAATAAAATGGCCATTTAAGATATGTATCAGTGATAAACGGAGCATCTAAAAGGGCAAGAAGGGCCTTCGTTCCTTTTTCAACATCTTTCTTAATATACCTTTAAAGTTTCAGCTGTATAGCCTTAGCCGTCCTTACCTCTTGCTGTTGTGTCCTTTTAATAACCCTCCTGTATATAGTATGCTTTGATTTTGTTTAACATCCTGCTTGACATTTTCTTAAAGTTTCCCCTTAATATTCTTAGCCTTTTGGAAACTCAGGACCAAACATACCCCCTTTTCCTAATAACCAACCTTGTATAAAAACAATGGGCAACTTATATAGCTTACCATTCTTGCCCCATGGCTGTGGTGGGTCGTGTCACCCCTGGAGATATATTTATTTGACTTTTCGACTATTTGGAACAGGCTATTATAGATAGCTATTCCAAAATTTAGTCAGATGTCTTTGGAGGGAGGGAAGATAAAGATGAAATGGGAGTGGAACTGGTTGTCCTTCGAGCACTTTTTAACATCCTCCTCAACATGCCCTGAAAATTTAAACTTAATACCCTCAGCTGTTTTTGTGGTATTGTAGATGACCTTTTTTGATAAACAGGATGTATATCATATCTTTTATATTTATTTTAACATGCCCCTCAATATTCTTTGAAGTTTCACCTTAATACCCTTAACCTTTTCGAAAATATCTAGAATTAAACATTCTCCCTTTCCTAATGATAAATCCTGCGTGCAATAAAGTGCAAATTTCATTATTTACAGTCATTGCCCTGGGGGCTGTGGGGGGCATTGCGTCCCCGGAAGCATAGTTACTAGGCCTTTTGACTGTTTTGAACAAAGCCAATTTTTAAAACTTTTGATCAGTGATGAGGGGAGGGAACATCTAAAAAGGGCAAGGGGGACTGGCTGCCCTCAGATAGCTCTTCAACATCCCCATCAATGTCCCTGGTATCTTCAACTGAATACCCTCAGCCGTTCCTTAGATGTTTATTATACGTCCTTCTGTCAACGATCACGCACACAGTGCGTTTTATTGTGTTCGGCCTCCCTCTCCAAAGCTGGGGGGGGGGGGTTATGTCATCCCCATAAGCATAGTTGCTTGAGCTGCTGACTATTTTAAACAAGATGTCTATTTTGAAGTTTTGATCAGATATTTTTGGAGGGAGGCAACTAAAAAGGACATGGGAGGGGGCTGCCGGCCCTCCAGCCACGTTTCAAAATTCCTCTCAATATGTCCTGAAAGTTTCAACTTAATACCCCCAATGTTCTTAAAATATTGCAGGTCTTCCTTTTTGACAAATTGGATGGGCACAGCACTTTTTGATTGAGTTTAATACCCCCCCCCCCCAACATTCTCCAAAGTTTCACTTTAATTCCCTTAGCCTTTTAGGATACACCCATAATCAAATATTTCCTCTATTCCTAACGACAAGTCCTGCAAATGGGCAAATTGCATAATTTACGATCCTTGCCCCGGAGCTATGGGAAGGGGGGGATGACATCCCTGGAAGTATAGCTATTAGATATTTTGACTAATTTTTACAAAATGACAATTCCTAATTTCGATCAGTGTTGAGCAGAGGGGCACCAAAAAGTAGAAGGATGGGGCTAGCTGCCCTCTAATCTATCTTCAACATCTCTCCAACATACCTTGAAATTTTCAACTTGATACCCTCTGCCGTTCTTTAGATACTGCTGATATTCCTTTCAAGAGATATGCTCTATTCACAACCAGCGAGCGCATAAACGCGTTTAAAGATAGTTATTTGAACTTTCAGGCATAATTATTTGACCTTTCAAATATTTTGAACAAATTATCTATCCAAAATTTTGAAGTGATGTATCTGGGGAAAAAAGGGCGTGGGAGGAGACTGGTTGTCCTCCGACCACTTTTGACTCTTAAAAAGGGCACTAAAACTTTCGATTTCCAATTGAATGAGCCTCCTCCAAAGTTTATAAGACCAATACTACTACTACTACTACTAAAAACTCACCGCAGCACCAAGCCGCCTGAGGCCAACACAGCTACGCACGCTCCTCCTCCACCCCAATCTATTCAAAGCCTCCCTTTTTACACCCGCCCACGAAGTTCCCACTTCCTTTAAATCTTTCTTTATGACGTTCTCCCACCCCAGACGGAGACGACCTGCTTTCCGTTTAGCCCAAGATGGTTGGCCGAAAAGAACAATCTTCGGCAATCTGTCATCCTTCATCCGCACAAACGTGCCCTAGCCACCTCAACCTTTCTTTCATTATAACCCTAGAGAGCGGTATTGAACCACATTTTTCGTATAGCCTATTGTTTGAAATACGGTCAGTCAGCCGGGTACCAAGAACAATCCTTAAGCAATTTCTCAGGAAAACATCTAGTAAATCTTCATCCGCTTTTCGGAGCGTCCATGCTTCAGAGCCATATTTGACCACTGTCATCACTGTAGCTTCTAATATTCTAATCTTAGTTTGCAGACTTATATTCCTATTCTTCCAGACTTTTTTTTAACTGTGAAAAAACACCCTGAGCTTTGGCTATTCTATATTTAACATCTTCACTGCTCCCACCATCTTTACTAATAATACTACCAAGGTAAGTGAAGCTGCCCACCTGCTCAATCTTTGCATTACCGAACGTCACCTTTTCATCTTCACTTATTCCTAGCCTTAGTGACTTAGTCTTCCAAACATTAATTTTCAAACCAATTCTAGCACCCTGAACACGCAAAACCTCTAAAACTTCATTCATTTTGCTCACACTTTCATCTAGGATGCTTAAATCATCAGCATAATCCAAGTCCAGGAGACTTTTTCCTCCCCATTTGATTCCGTGGTCTCCCATTGCCTTTCCTGTGCTCCTTAAAACAAAGTCCATCAAGATAATCCATACAAAGGGGGATAGAACACAACCCTGCTTAACTCCTGATTTAATACAAAACCAGCTGCTAACCTCATTTCCTACCTTAACGGCAGCAGTGTTATTCTCGTACATAGTACTAATCACTTTAATGTATTTGTCTGGTATCAGAGGCAACGCTGTGGCGTTGCCTATAGTAAAGGCCATACGGCTCCAATGTTTTATTATTATTAATTAAAAAAAACTTTCCAGAAAATAAGTTTTTCAAAGAAAAGTAAAGGCCATTTTAAACTTAACCTCAGGAGATACAAATACCTGTTAAAATTCAAACTCAAAACGACCAGAAATTATTATTAAAGAATAAATGAAACCCAAAACGAACAGAAATTAAATAAACAATTATAGCAAAAAACATACAACAAGCAATAATATAAATGAATAAATAGATCTTAAAGCGAGTAATGCTTAAATTAAATATGAAAATCTAGCTTAAAACGAAAACAAATATTTTGCTATTAAAGTATAAATGAAACTTAAAACGAACAGAAATTAAATAAACAATCAATGCGAACAAAACATACAATATATATTAATGTAAATGAATAAATAAATTTTAAAACGAAAGAAACTTAAAGTGAATATGCAATTCAAGTTTGAATCGAATAAAAATAACTACAAACAAGAGTTTGGGTATCGTCTCACTGCAGAAGCCTAAAACCTACTGCGTCACTGGCGCTTTACTGAAAACAATTCTTTGAAATATTTTCACTTTTGTAACTTTAAGAAATCAAAAATTAATTAAGATTTTAGGGAATAAATATCAGCATATGTATATTAAATTGGCAATGCACATTTTTTTTCAGTAAACTCATTTGAATTTTTTTTCAGTAAAGTACAAATTATATTCTGGCTTTTAGAAAGCATAGGGGTTTTGAACCCTACTCACATTAATTTATGCTCGTTTTGAGTTTGACTCTAATATTTATTTTAATTTTTGCTCGTTTTGGGTTTCATTTATTTATTGATAGTGATTTGGGGTAGTTGTATGCTTGGTATATTATATGATAGTCCGGACGCCAGGTGTTGAAAATGTGAACGATACCACGGCGGAATGGGGCTGCTACGAGAATTTGCCTACCCTCCACCCCCTAAATTGACCATGTGGATTAAAAAATACCAATGGCACTTGCTTGCGACTGGTGGAACACTCCGAAACTTGACATTTTATTATATTTTGGTGTTTCATGCAAGAAAATACATGTTCCACAAAGTTTGAGGTGCAGTTTTCCGCTCAAATAGAAATGCCTAGAAGCCATAGAATGTTTTCATAACAAACTAACACGATTAGTTAAAAAAATGGCACAGTTAAAAAAAATCGCAAAACTTTATGAGTCTTGAACAGTCTTGGAAAGTATAAACAAAATCAAATTGAATATTAGATATATAATGATATTAATTGTTGAAAGATCAATCAGTTCAAGTTTTTTTTCACTGTAATTTTTATTTTCATTTTCAATGCTGTAAGAACTGGTTTATAATAAATTTGTAATATACGAGTAATTCGTTTCCAGTGAAGCACCAATGACGCAGAAGGCTTTAGGCTTTTACAATTAAAGAAGGGGGGAGTATCCAAATTTAGCTTGTAGTGAAACTATGTTTGTCTTGACCAATCTTGAAAAGAACTAATAAATTAAACTGAATATTTGATGCATAATGATATTAATTGCTAAAAGCTCATCAGTTCAAAATTTTACTGTAATTTTAATATTTATTTTCAATATTAAGTACAAAAGAAAACATTTGTAATATAATTCGTTTTCAGTAAAGCGCCAATGACGCAGTAGGTTTTAGGCTTCTGCAGTGAGACGATACCCAAACTCTTGTTTGTAGTTATTTTTATTCGATTCAAACTTGATTTGCATATTCAATTTAAGTTTCACTCGTTTTAAGATTTATTTATTCATTTACATTAATATATATTGTATGTTTCGTTCGCATTGATTGTTTATTTAATTTCTGTTCGTTTTAAGTTTCATTTATACTTTAATAGCAAAATATTTTTTTTCGTTTTAAGCTAGATTTTCATATTCAATCTAAGCATTTCTCGCTTTAAGATCTATCTATTCATTTATATTATTACTTGTTGTATGTTTTTTGCTATGATTGTTTATTTAATTTCTGTTCGTTTTGGGTTTCATTTATTCTTTAATAGTAATTTCTGGTCGTTTTGAGTTTGAATTTTAATAGGTATTTGTATCTCCTGAGGTTAAGTTTAAAATGGCCTTTACTTTTCTTTGAAAAATTTATTTTTCGGAAAGTTTTTTTTTCGGAAAATTAATTTTTGTTCGTTTTTGATTGCAAAAAGTTTCAAGTTTTTTTTGGCTTACTGTGCGATTATTCTTGACTTTAAAAACGGATCTAGAACTTTCAATTTAAATCGATATGAGGCTTTTTTCAAAGTCTATACGATTAACTCTTTGATAAAAACCTTATATATGAACAATAGACAGCTTGCCTAACTTGTGGACACCGATTGACAACAATGAATGTATTGAAAAAATAGCTCCAATAAGGGAGTTTAGACCATTTCACTTGCTGACACAAAGGGATCACGGCTGTTTGGAATTGACCTTAATAGGAATTTGTGTGCCAAAGCAATTTTGCATCTATCACAGAGTATGTATTTTAACCTTATAATTGGATAATTATAATACATTTCCTATGCTTTCTTCCCATACAAAACCCTTTCCCATTAGTTATAAACCCCCCTTAATAAGTTATGCCCCAGGGCATAACTTACAACGCCTACCCCTGGGCCCTGGTGGGCTGTGTCGACACCGGAGTTTTTGTTATCAGAACTTTGAACTATTTTAACAAAATGTCCATCTCAAAATTTTTATCTGATGCATTGAAGGCGTGTAGGAGGGAGAGGGGCTAGTTGCCCTTCAATCTCTTTTGACTCTTAAAAAGTGAACACGAACTTTCAATTTCCAATCAAACGAGCCCTCTCTAAAGTTTATACGAGCATCCTTCCATAAGAAATAATATGAAGGATTCGGAGAATCCTTAAATTACAACCCTTGCCCTGAGGGCTTTGGGGGAGTTGTAATCCTCAAAGACCTAATTTCCAGAACTTAAAACTACGTTTAATAAAATGGCTGTCTTAAAATTTTGATTGGATGTGTTTGAGGAAAAGGTGGGCTTGAGAGGGGGGTTAGTTGCCCTCAAATCACTTTCGACTATTACAAAGGGCACTAGCCCTCGGAATTTCCAATCGAATGAGCCTTTATTGAAGTTTCTTCGACACCGCCTTCTATAAAAAACCTTATATGCCCCCAGGGCATAACTTAAAACCCTTGCCCTGAGGGTTGTGGGGGAGTGTCCTCCTCAAAAACATATTTTCTATCTGGAAATCAACTAAACTGAACAAAACGGCTATCTCAAAATTTTGATTGGATGCGTTTGGGGGAATGATGGGCGTGGAGGGGGGGGGGGGCTAGTTGCCCTCAAATCACTTTCCACTATTAAAAAAGCCACTAGCCCTTTGAATTTCCAATTGAATGTGCCTGTTTTGAAGTTTCTACGACAATGCCTACTATAAAAACCTTATATGCCCCCAGGGCTTAACTTAAAATTCTTGCCGAGGGTTGTGGGGAGTGTCTTCCTCAAAAACATATGTTCTATCTGGAAATCAGCTACACTGAACAAAATGGCTATCTCAAAAGTTTGATTGGATGTGTTTGGGGAAATGATGGGCGTAGGGGGGGGGGGGCTAGTTGCCCTCCAGTCACTTTTGAGTATTAAAAAGGGCACTATCCCTTTGAATTTCCAATCGAATGAGCCTTTTTTGAAGGTTCTACGACAACGCCTTCTATAAAAACCTTATATGCCCTCAGGGCATATTTTAAAACCCTTGCCCTGAAGGTTCTGGGGGAGTGTCCTCCTCAAAAATATATTTTCTATCTGGAAATCAGCTACACTGAACAAAATGGCTATCTCAAAAGTTTGATTGGATGTGTATGGGGAAATGATGGGAATAGGGGGGGGGGGGAGGGGGCTAGCTGCCCTCCAATCACTTTCGACTATTAAAATGGCACTAGCCCTTTAATTTCCAATCGAATGAGCCTGTTTTGAAGTTTCTACGACAATGTCTTTTATAAAAACCGTAAATGCCCCCAGGGCAGAACTTAAAACCTTTGCCCTGAGGGTTGTGGGGGAGTGTCCTCCTCGCAAATATATTTTCAATCTGGAAATCAACTACGCTGAACAAAAATGGCTATCTCAAAATTTTGATTGGATGTGTTTAGGGGAATGATGGGCGTAGGGAGGGGAGGGGGGCTAGTTGCCCTCCAATCACTTTTGACTATTAAAAAGGGCACTATCCCTTTGAATTTCCAATCGAATGAACCTTTTTTAAGTTTCTACGACAACGCCTTCTATAAAACCTTATATGCCCCCAGGGCATATCTTAAAACCCTTGCCCTGAAGGTTCTGGGGGAGTGTCCTCCTCAAAAACATATTTTCTATCTGGAAATCAACTACGCTGAACAAAATGGCTATCTCAGAATTTTGATTGGATGTGTTTGGGGAAATCATGGGCGTGAGGGGGGGGGGGCTAGTTGCACTCCAATCACTTTCGACTATTCAAAAGGGCACTAGCCCTTTAATTTCCAATCGAATGAGCCTGTTTTGAAGTTTCTACGACAACGCCTTCTATAAAAACCTTATATGCCCCAGGGTATAACTTAAAACCCTTGCCCTGAGGGTTGTGGGGGAGTGTCCTCCTCAAAAATATATTTTTCTATCTGGAAATCAACTACGCTGAACAAAATGGCTATCTGAAAATTTTGATTGGGTGTGTTTTGGGGAAATGATGGGCGTGGGGTGGGGGGAAGGGGGATAGTTACACTCCAATCACTTTCGACTATTAAAAAGGGCGCTAGCCCTTTAATTTCCAGTCGAATGAGCATGTTTTGAAGTTTCTACCACAACGCCTTCTATAAAAAACCTCATATGTCCCTAGGGCATAACTTAAAACCCTTGCCCTGAGGGTTGTGGGGGAGTATCCTCCTCAAAAATATATTTTCTATCTGGGAATCAACTACACTGAACAAAATGGCTATCTCAAAATTTTGATTGGATGCGTTTGGGAGAATGATGGGCGTGGGGGGGGGCTAGTTGCCCTCCAATTATTTTGGACTATTAAAAAGGGCAATAGCCCTTAAATTTCCAATCGAACGAGCCTGTTTTGAAGTTTCTACGACAACGCCTTCTATAAAAACCTTATATGCCCCCAGGGCATAACTTAAAACCCTTGCCCTGAGGGTTGTGAGGGAGTGTCCACCTCAAAAATATATTTTCTATCTGGAAATCAACTACGCTGAACAAAATGGCTATCTGCAAATTTTGATTGGATGTGTTTGGGGAAATGATGGGCGTGGGGGAAGGGGGGATAGTTACACTCCAATCACTTTCGACTATTAAAAAGGGCACTAGCTCTTCAATTTACAATTGAATGAGCCTGTTTCGAAGTTTCTACGACAACGCCTTCTATAAAAACCTTATATGCCCCCAGGGCATAACTTAAAACTCTTGCCCTGAGGGTTGTGGGGGGTATCCTCCTCAAAAATATTATTTCTATCTGGAAATCAACTACGCTGAACAAAATGGCTATCTCAGAATTTTGATTGGATGTGTTTGGGGAAATGATGGGCGTGGGGGGGGGGAGGCTAGTTGCACTCCAATCACTTTCGACTATTCAAAAGGGCACTAGCCCTTTAATTTCCAATCGAATGAGCCTGTTTTGAAGTTTCTACGACAACGCCTTCTATAAAAACCTTATATGCCCCAGGGTATAACTTAAAACCCTTGCCCTGAGGGTTGTTGGGGAGTGTCCTCCTCAAAAATATATTTTCTATCTGGAAATCAACTACGCTGAACAAAATGGCTATCTGAAAATTTTGATTGGATATGTTTTGGGGAAATGATGGGCGTGGGGTGGGGGGAAGGGGGCTAGTTACACTCCAATCACTTTCGACTATTAAAAAGGGCGCTAGCCCTTTAATTTCTAGTCGAATGAGCATGTTTTGAAGTTTCTACCACAACGCCTTCTATAAAAACCTCATATGTCCCCAGGGCATAACTTAAAACCCTTGCCCTGAGGGTTGTGGGGGAGTATCCTCCTCAAAAATATATTTTCTATCTGGGAATCAACTACACTGAACAAAATGGCTATCTCAAAATTTTGATTGGATAAGTTTGGGAGAATGATGGGCGTGGGGGGGGGGCTAGTTGCCCTCCAATCCTTTTGGACGATTAAAAAGGGCAATAGCCCTTAAATTTCCAATCGAATGAGCCTGTTTTGAAGTTTCTACGACAACGCCTTCTGTAAAAACCTTATATGCCCCCAGGGCATAACTTGAAACCCTTGCCCTGAGGGTTGTGGGGGAGTGTCCACCTCAAAAATATATTTTCTATCTGGAAATCAACTACGCTGAACAAAATGGTTATCTGAAAATTTTGATTGGATGTGTTTGGGGAAATGATGGGCGTGGGGGGAGGGGGGATAGTTACACTCCAATCACTTTCGACTATTAAAAAGGGCAATAGCTCTTCAATTTACAATTGAATGAGCCTGTTTCGAAGTTTCTACGACAACGCCTTCTATAAAAACCTTATATGCCCCCAGGGCATAACTTAAAACTCTTGCCCTGAGGGTTGTGGGGGAGTATCCTCCTCAAAAATATTATTTCTATCTGGAAATCAACTACGCTGAACAAAATGGCTATCTCAAAATTTTGATTGGATGTGTTTGGGGAAATGATGGGTGTGGGGAGGGAGGAGAAATGGGCTAGTTACACTCCAATCACTTTCGACTATTAAAAAGGGCACTAGCTCTTTAATTTCCAATTGAATTTCCAGAACTTAAAACTACGTTTAATAAAATGGCAGTCTTAAAATTTCGATTGGATGTGTTTGGGGAAAAGGTGGGCGTGAGAGGGGGGCTAGTTGCCCTCAAATCACTTTCTACTATTAAAAAGGGTACTAGCCCTTTAATTTCCAATCGAATGAACATTTTTGAAGTTTCTACGACACCGCCTTCTATAAAAACCTTATATACCCCAAGGGCATAACTTAAAACCCTTGCCCTGAGGGTTGTGGGGGAGTATCCTCCTCAAAAATATTATTTCTATCTGGAAATCAACTACGCTGAACAAAAATGGCTATCTCAAAATTTTGATTGGATGTGTTTGGGGGAATGAGGGGCGTAGGGGGGGGGGGCTAGTTGCCCTCCAATCACTTTTGACTATTAAAAATGATGGGCGAAACTTGATTTGCATATTCACTTTAAGTTTCACTCGTTTTAAGGTTTATTTATTTATTTACATTAATATATATTGTATGTTTGTTTGCATTGATTGTTATTTAATTTCTGTTCGTTTTAAGTTTCATTTATACTTTAATAGCAAAATATTTGTTTTCGTTTTAAGCTTGATTTTCATATTCAATGCTCGCTTTAAGATCTATTTATTCATTTATATTATTACTTGTTGTATGTTTTTTGATATGATTGTTTATTTAATTTCTGTTCGTTTTGGGTTTCATTTGTTCTTTAATAGTAATTTCTGGTAGTTTTGAGTTTAAATTTTAACAGGTATTTGTATCTCCTGAGCTTAAGTTTGGCCTTGACTTTTCTTTGAAAAACTTATTTTTCGGAAAGTTTTTTTTTAATTAATACTATACAAGGATAAAACCTTTACTAAAGCTCTTCTATCAACAGAATCGAACGCTTGCTCATAATCTATAAAACTGAGGATCAAAGGTGTTTGAAAACTCAGGCACTTCTCAACTATGAGCCTAAGAGTGAAAATTTGGTCGACACATCCTCTATCTTTTCTAAAACCGCACTGCTCTTCTCTTAAAACTTTGTCTATGACATCTCTCAGTCTAAAAAGTATTTTATTACTAAGTAATTTACTACCTACAGAGACCAGACTAATGCCTCGATAATTACCGCACTCACATTTATCACCTTTCTTATAAGGTGGCTTAATTAAGGTTTTCCTAAAAATCGCTAGGTACTTCTTCTTTTTAAAAATCATATTCATAATCTTCAGTAACTTATTTCTAAGCTCAGAGCCACCATATTTAAGAAGCTCATTTACCACCCTATCATCACCTGGAGCCTTATTATTCTTTAATCCTTTTAGTACCGTTGCTAATTCCTCCTCACAAAACAAATCTTCCTTCACATCCAAGGTATCACAAACTTTTTCATTTTCCTTTATATTTTTTCCTGCAACTCTATCTCGGTTAAGCAAATTCTCAAAATGTTCGGCCCATCTCTCTTTAGTTTTTTCCTTATCGCTAATTGCGACCCCATTCCTATTTTTAACTGGGCCAAGTCAGTATTTGACTACTCCCTCTCAATTTGTTAACGTGCCAGTACAATATTTTACTATTATGCCGTCTAGCTGCATCTTCCAGGTCCTCGGCAATTTTATCCATGGCCTCCACTTCACACCTCCTTAGTTCATATTTTAATGCTTTCTCCACTTTCTTTACATTTCTTTTGTTTTCATGCGATCTATCACTCAGATAATTCTTGTACAAGTCCTTTCTCCTTTCTATTAAACATAAAGCTTTTTCACTAATATTCTTAGCTGCAGTTCTAGCTTTCTTCCCTAATACACCTTCAGCAACTTCAAAAATTATTTTTCTAGAATTATTCCAACCATCCTCCACATTATCAAATTTTAAACTCTCAAGTTTAGTATTCAACTGTTCCTGGAAAGTTTCTCTCAAATTCTCATCCTAGAGTCTACCAACATCATAACTTCCCGGGAGGTAGTTACCCTTCCGATATTTCAGCTTTAAATTAACCCTTGACACTACTAGATGGTGATCTTAACTTTTAACATCAATAACAGCACTTCTATATACCCTAGTATCTTTTATTGATCGTGCCAGTCTTCGGTTTACTATAACATAATCAATAAGGTTTTCTGTCTTACCATCACGTGAATACCATGTTAACTTATGAGCCATTTTATGACCAAACACCGTATTGGTTATAACTAGATTGTTATACCTACAAAATTGCAATTTAAGGTCACGATGGAAGGGGTGCCCTAAGAGGGAAGGGCAGCCTGAGATATCGGATGAACCTAAAAGGTATATGAAAATTGAAATGCAGTATACCTCTATTTTTACAACCTGATATGTTTTGGAATGCTCAATTTTATATAGATTTAATATTTTGAAATTTTTGAAGAAGTTTTTTTTATTATGAAAAGAGTAGGTGACATTAAATAAATTATGAGATATTTTTAAAGAAAATTTGAAAGTCACCGAGAGGAGAGGAGGTGGGAATAAAAAAAAAATTGCAAAAGTCTGTATCCATTACTGTTTTCTTTTCCTACACCAAATTTACCTAGGCTGGGATACCATCTATCCCTATTTCTACCAACCAGGGCGTTAAAATCTCCCAGTAATAACATCATATTTCTACCTGGGACCCTGTCTATTTGCTCCTGTAACTGTAAGTGAAATTCATCCGAGTCACTAGTATCTCCGTCAGTCGGTTCTACAGGGGCATATACTACTATAACTGATCCCCTGAACTTTCTAGTCTTAAAATGAGCAATTAGTATTCTATTATTAATACCTTCCCAGCCTAAACAAGACTTAGCAGTATCCTTATTCATCATGAGCCCTACTCCCTGTCTATGTACCCCATTCTTCCTGCTGGAGTAAACCAATTCTATATCACCTAATTTCATGCTTCCTACCCCTGGGATATTAGAATTATTTATTAGGATTCTGAAATTCCTAATAGATCCAGTTCGAATCGTCTGAATTCGTCAGTCAAAATGTCGATACAATAGTCATTTTTTAATGTCGTAACATTCCAAGTTCCAAGTTTCATGTTCTTTAAATCATTGAAATTATTTTCGCCTCAGGAAAAGCAATGATCCCGGATACCGGTGCAGGACGGGGATCACATATCTTCTCAAGTCTACACCGAAGTGCTTAAGCCGGCTTAGAACCGGACAGCAAGAAGTCCCTGGGACCTCCATGAATGGAGGCTTTGTGCAATCCTGGGCCCATCTTGGTCACAACATGGTTTTCAGCGCTTGGCGATGCTTTTCTATCAACAAGAGTCGAAATCCTGCACAGACAGTCTCAAGCCTATTACCTCCGACTCATTATATATTCATTCCTACAAATATTATGCTACTACGGGGAGGCAACCCATAATAGATAAATTAGCTAGGAAGAGGTTTTTCAGCCGAAAGACGCCCATCAAGACATACCAAGCCCAGAAAAATTTTCCATTAGTCAGAATCCCCTGCGAATGCTGTGTCGTTTACTAGGTTATAATTTCCTCGAGGGGCGCCACTCCTCAAGTTGGAATAGAGTTGACCGCAAGGTCCCCAGTCTTGCAGGTACCCCGAAAAGGTTGAGGCAGCCCTTTGCAGAGGCCGTTGTCCATGGATCTGGATCTTACGCCCTGCCACAGTTGTCCTCCTATAGAGGATCCTCCCGCGATGGTGTTCTGCATCACCATGCAATTTAAACCATTACTGGGAGAAGGTTTGCAACTCATGGGACTTGTGGACAAACCAGTGGGCCCTTTTGAGTGTACATTTAAGGGGCCTTCTTCCTCCTTTTGTTTGCTGAAGCTGGATTGCAGAAAACCAGCGACCAACATCAGCGACATGCTAGGTCTACTTAACCAGTGTAAATCATTGTAAGAAATACAAATCACTAGTGAAGAAACAAAAATAGAGTTCTTACTAACCGTTATTATAAAACATTCGAACAAATTAGAAAGACAAAGCGTAGTGAAAAAATAACAAAAGAAAAAAAGATGTGCTCGCTTTCTTACAGACACTAAACAAACCAGAGTCGTATGCTTACTTAGTCAATGTGAGCCATTGTAATGACTATGGGTCACTAGTGAAGGAAAAAATAGAATTAATGCTTCAAATACTGGGTACCTACGATGGTTTTAGCCTCAATAACCAGGGATTGTAAACAGATGATCACTGTTGTACAGCCGTAATGAGATCAGAAATGTCGTACTTTCTTAACGAATCACAAGTCCTTGAGGAAAAACAGAAAATATATTTTGCCAGACGGAAGAAAACAGACCGCAATTTAACTATTTCGAATTATTAAACATTTTTTCAGAATTGTGCAATATCTAAGCATTGTCACAGACATAAGAAATAAAAAGCGCAAAAAGAAGGCTGTGGTTGGAATTCAGTTTATTTATTACGAAAGAAACATAACCCAGCTTCATAGATCCCCTTTTAAATTGAGCTTCAAAAATGGAAAAATAACACAAAACATTATATAAAAAACAAAACAAAGCCACACACCCTCTGAAAAACCCATAAAATGGGTTTCCGTGAGTTTTCATGTACTTCTTATTGAAGACCCAATTAGGGGATCAAAGATAAGGGGAGGCTACAACCAGTCGGAGGTTTTCCCTTCCTAACGAATGAACGAACCAAAATAAAACTAACTAGGGAACCAATCCACCTCAGCCCAACACAATTGCACACACTCCTCCTCCGTCCCAATCTTTTTAAAGCTTCGTTCCCTAACCCTCCCATGATGTTTCAATTGTTTTTAAATCACTCCTCATGATCTCTTCCCCTTACATTTGCTACAGCCGTGCTTTTCATTTGGCCTCAGATTGATGGCTGAAAAGAAAAAACTTTGGTAATTTGGTGTTCTTTCATCAGTGAAGCGTGTCCTATCTATCTCAACCTTTCTTTCCCGATAAATTAGGATAGAATCACGTTTTTTCACACAGATTACTGTTTGATTTTAGATCATTAAAACAGGAACCTGAGACTATCTGCCGACAATTCCTCTGGAAAACATTTAACAACTCTTACTCTGCCATTCAAAACACCCACATTTCAGAACCATGCTCGACCGCTGTCATTTCATTAGCTTCCAATATCCTTGTCTTGGTGTGCAGAATTATGCTTTTGCTCTTCAAGACAATTTCAACTTTGAAAAAACACCCTGGCCATGCCCATTCCATTTTTCACATCTTAGCTCTCTCCATCATCTTTATTTGCCTTCAGTTAAACAAAAAATCCGATTTTTTAGTATTTAAATTCTAGATAAAGCTTTGCAGAGTGATATTGTAGCCTCTAAAAGATCTCGCTGACACCGAATAGCCTAGTACTGCTAAGGTTCAAAGAGTCTTTTGCATAAAAAGTTAACAACTTGTTAAGGCTAGCAAGGATAAAAGAGGAGGGAACAGCTGAATGAACTCTGAGAACGACAGTTTTAAAAAGCAAGGATGAAGAAACCGCGCATCTGAAAAGAATTTATGATGTTATATTTGACTAATCGCAGGAGTAAATGTAAGCAAAGGTTTACTGGTGATACATAAAACTTCAATTAACCTACATTTGCTATTGGTCTGAACCATGAGGCTGACTTGAATAGCTTTTCTCACGTTCCATTGCCGGTCCTCAGGAATATGAAGATTAATTACAAAAAGAAGCCCTCCTCAATAGAAGAACATTTAGCTCAAATTTGATCCATGAACTACAGGAAGGTAGAGTTTACGCAATGCAAAAAAGGCTTAAAATTTACCAACATACTCATTTTGCAGAACTAAGAACGCTGGGATGTGATGAGCTTGAAGCTTTAAAAAAAAAAGTTCAGTTTATTTAAATTTTTGACACCATTGAAGCATAACTTTCAGATCATCTCCAAAAAGTCTCTCAAAATTTCTCGAGGCTTGTTACCAAAACATCCTTCTGACAAAATCCTCAAGAACCTAGATAACCCCGGCTACTGGATAAACCTCATAGTAATAGATCTGAAAAAGCTTTCGACCTGATCAACCACAGTAAACTCATCAAAAAGTTACTTACAAGGTATAGTATCACCGCTGCCTTAGTTCGAATCATTGCCAGCTTTCTCTCAGATCAAAAGCAAAGCACTAACTATAAGAGCACGTGCTCAACCGAGGTTCAAGTCTACTGTAGAGTCCCACAAGGAACAATCCTTGGTCTTCTTTCGTTTCTTGTCATAGTAAACGAGCTAGCAGAGTCCTATCCAGAAAGATGGAAGTACGTCGATGATCTGTCATTGACTGAAATTTGCCACAAGGACTCCCCAAGCAACGCATATGGTATCATCGAAGACATTAAGAACCACACTGCCAGTAACGATATGGTGGTGAATATGGAAAAATCCGTTGTACTTCCAATTTCATTCTTAAGGACCAAACCAACCTATTATCCTCCGCTACACCAACAGCAGATGGTGACCGTAACTAAGCTGCTAGGCGTCCATGTTTCATCAGATATGAAATGGGACAAAGCAGTAGGAAGCCGAGTCAAACGTAGAAGTATGGGTATCTCTGCTATGAAGTTGCTATCTCGTTATGGTGTTCTTGTCGAACATCTTCTGAGGTTCTATGTTTCTTTCATTAAACCTACCTTAGAATATTGTTGTCAAGTATGGCATTTCTCCCTCACTCATGACCAGTCGGAGACATTGGAGCGAGTTCAGTACCGTTTCCTGCTTGTGGCGTCTAAATCTCTTAAAGTCCCCTATATATTGCTCCTCCAAGAATTTAAACTTGTTACCCTTGAAAAAAGAAGGTAATGACTTAGTCTCAAGTTGGGAAAGGGTATCTTGAAAAATCCCAACCTCCGTGATATACTTCCTCTGGATTTTTCCCCTTGTAGACAAAGGTTGCAGAGGTCTGTTGCTGAAACTATACCAAAAGTACAATCAGTATTTACAATCCATGCAAAATATGAAAAAAGTTTTGTGCCTGGGTTTGTTAGCCTTCATAATTTAGATGCCTAATTTTTTATATAGATGTATGCTATTTTAATTTTTGTCTTTTTAATTTTGTCGACCGTGTAAGTGTTGTGAAAATTGTATTTGTTTTGACCGTGTCACTGAATGTGAAAATTTCATTTTGTACATGTAGACTTATTGAATTATTTACTATTGTCTTGACGAAAAAAAAAGAAAAAATCGGCCCGACCGTGTAAGCGTTTTGAAATAAAGAAGATTTTGACTTGATTTGATTGATTTAAAAATAAGGAATCACAATGGAATCACAAGGAATCGTTTTGTGATTGATTTAAAAAATGAGGAATCACAAAACGATTTTGATTTTTAGTTTGTCTGGTCTTTCGAGTAGACTAGGGACAAAAGCCTGGTCCCTATGCTGGTACCCATTTAATAGCATGAGAGCCCATCGAAAAGGTAAAGAAAGCACATGTATCTTAGTTTATATTTTTTATAAATATATGATCCTTAGTTTTTGCAATAAATTAAGCACGTAAATGGATTTATTCAATAATAGCCACTATAGTAAATTTTAAAAAGAAAAAAAAGATAGATCCGTCATCAGTTTCCCACCACAAGCTTCTAAAACTGGGAATGCAAGGGTGAGCACAACTTTAAGAAAAGAAAGATATGAACTACCGCACATAATTCATTACCCCCAAAAACCAGTCCAGAACAAATTGCCATACGCGATAAACAATGTCAACAAACAATTTAAGATTTGTCCAGAGATGTCTCCTTCACAGTGGTATTGAACAAAAAAAAAAACAGAAAATAAATGAAAAATAAATACTCTAGAAAAAAAAATGCTGTATATTTTCTGAAGGTAACAGTCAAGTGACACTTTTTAGCTGACCAAAGAAGGTATTCCACACAGCGTGAGATGCAGTCGGGGATCGCAGTCTGATCTGACTGTTACGGGAGAATGGAATTCAAATGTTACATAGGACTGCCAAAATTATAAGCTCTCAAATACGGTCTAGCTCTGAGAGCCACAGAAACATCATAATACTGTTGAAGAAAAAATGAAAGACACGGGAAAAGGAATACAAAAAGACTTCAGATCAAAGAATGGCATATTAATAGAACTAGTTATTTTTTGAGGACTTAATTCATTTTTTGTCATATACCTTATACGGAAGGAAAGGTTTGTAAATAAAACACATAATTAGCATTAAAAGACTTTTTAATATCTCCTTTTTTTAAAGCTAACCTTGTCTGGAGGTAGAGGAAACAAAACTCTGAGGGAGAAACAGAAATAAAGAAAACGAAGATTGCCACCGACACCACCAATAACACCACAGTAATTGATAATTATAAACAGCATTCTTTGCCTTTGTAAGAATGGTATATTCACAATAATTATAAAAATGCATGTGTGAATACAAAATCAAAATTTATTTTCTTAAAAAAAACAGTTCCTTAATACTTTTTTTTTTAATGTAAAAGAGATCATCAATATTCTTAAATAACTTTTTATAGCATTTCTTTTATTTTAGGAATTAACAGTAAACTCAACACACAACAAATTATCAAACCAATCAGACGTGATATAATCCAAAAGAAACAGCCCTGTATGAACTTCCCGAAGGCCTGTAGCTGGCAAAATTTTTAAACTTGGATAAATTTTCCAAACACACTGACAAAGAGACACCTCGCTGAGGTCTTTACCAAATGATTTCGTAAAACTATAGTTGGTTTTAAAATGGCTGGAAGGGTTGATTGTCAAATACTCGAACAGTAAAGTATATAAGGTTGAATAAGAGAATAATAAAGATGGCGGAGATTTAGAGAATAGAACAGAAGGTACTAGAAACATAATAAACTATGACATCTGTACCTAAGACAATTAAAAAATGAAACATGCTTTCAAGCCAAAGGCTCAGGAAAATGTACTTCAGTTTCCAAGACTACTCAATATTTTCACTCTAATTAGACTAATATGATGCATGAAGGAGGGATTTCCCATGTGAATAAAACCTATGGACGAGAAATATCCATCAATGCATATACTAGACAAGTCGTATGGACAAGAACATATTGTTGTTTTTTTTTAATTATAACCACAAAAACGGAGCATTAATTTAAATTAAGAACGGGTCTGGTCCTAGAATGGAACCTTGTGTAAACTGGAGATGATAAGCAAAAAGTAAAATCCACAGACGTTATCCTTCTCGATTAAGAGTCAAATCAACCCTTAGCATTCCCTTTTTTACCATAATTAACAATTGGGAGTGTAGAATTTGGTGGGTTCTCGATTAGAAAAGCTTTTCATCATTCTGAAAATACATATCATACATAGATCGTACTTCATATAATGCTTAACTTGGAATCCAAGCTTAAATTCATTAAAAAAAAAAAACTCTGGAAAAGGCAAGTAGACAGGTGAGCATAGCCTTGTCACGTATTATTTTAAATACAAACAGTAATGATCTAGCTTGGTCAGTTTAGCTAATTCATCCTGAAGTTCAGGCTTGAAGTTCGAGATTACCTATATTAGTAAAATGGGACAAGTTCCATTCTTAAAAGACCCATAAGTCTTGTCATAGGATGGATAATTGAAAGAAGAATGAATGTGACAACCTTGGTTACAACAAAACCCTGAACATGCTAAGCATTTTAACCCATTAATAATCCTAGACATTCAAACATAAGAGACTGGTTCTAGCTTTGTTGACTTCAAACCTGTTTGACAGGATAGGATTTGCAGTCGAGATTAGAAGGAGAAGAATATATGGAAAAAATAGGTAGTGTATATATTTATGTCTCTTGAATATCAAGTTTACCTGCTGATGACGATTATTATCTTTTATATTTTCTTTCTATTGATTACGTATTTTTATTTAGAAATAGCTGGCGATGTGGAATCTTCTTTGCTGGCGCTCGTGGGGCAAAACCAAGAGCCAAAATTTTTCTATTGCCAAAAAAATTCCCTGTTGACTGCAGAGACCCGAAGCCTGAAATCTATTCTAGAACGTGTTACGAAATAGTAAGTATATAACATCCTAGAATTGGTTTTGATTCACATCTATTTGTTGATTTATTTTTTTTTTGCATCTAGATATCTATCAGAAAGTTTCCTGTAAATATAGCTGTAGTAGCTGTGTAGTATAGATGCGTAATGCAGCTGCGTAGCTTTAAATATAATTTGGATACTTTTCCAGAGTGCATAGGCTACTTAAGAACATTAGTGCATACAGATCAGAAGACCTTTCATGGATGGCTGTGGGGGGGGGGGGGGTGTATATAAAGAGAAGATTTAATTTTTTATATCCTCCAAAGTCACAAACTGTATGTCTAAATGTAAAAATAGTATAGTATGTGAAGTAGCTGTTTCAAAGAAAAGCCGTCAAAAAAAAAAACATAAATAGTCTAAAATTAAACTCGATCCATAAGCCGTGAGACTAAACAAGGATGGCTTACCCAGACTGTAGTTTTGGAAAAGTTATTCACAAGATAAATATCAAGCCCATCCACTTTAGTCGATCTACTAATTTTTCTGTGAGTGTAAAATAGTACAATGTCCATTTTTTCCGCTACAAATGGGACTTTACTTAAAACATTAACATATTCTCATTATTTTGCTTTTTACCGAAAGAAAAACACCGAACTGAAAGACGTGACCCTAAGAATATGAGTCAGATGTTTTCTCCACTGAGTTAGCCAGGTTCAGATAAAGCTCTAAAGTATGTTTTTGAAGTCTTATATCTTTAAAAGGAAACTAACTTAATCTTGGCACTAAAGTTTATTCAGATATTACAAACGGTAATACCAGTAAGCTAATAACCGTTCAGAAGGCACTTAAACCACGCTTATTAAATAAACAACAAAGAACATCTTCAAAAAAGAAATGTGTTGTTTGGTTGCTTCTGTGTTATTGATTAAGTAGCTCAGCGATGGTGTGCATGTAACTAAACCACCGTGTAACTGAACCACAAGCAACTGAGCCCCTGTAACTGAGCCACCGTGTAACTGAACCAGCGTGCAACTGAACCACCGTGCAACTGAACCCCCGAATAGCCGAACCCCCGTGCAACCGAACCCTCGTGTAACTGAACCGCCGGGCAACCGAACCCCATTTAACTAAACTCGCGTGTAACTAAACCCCCGTGCAACTCAACCCCATTTAACCGAACCCCCATGTAACTAAACCCCCGTCTAACTAAACCCCCGCTCAACTGAACCACCATAAAACTGAACCACCGTGAAACTGATCCACCGTGGAACTGAACAACCGTGCAACTGAACCACTGTGCGACTGAACCACCGTGTAACTGAACCATCGTGCAACTGAACCACCGTGCAACTGAACCACCGTGCAACTGAACCACCGTACAACTGAACCCCCGTGCAACTGAACCACCGTGCAACTGAACCACCGTGCAACTGAACCACCGTGCAACTGAACCACCGTGTAACTGAACCATCGTAGAACTGAACCCCTGAACTCAGATTTTCAGTTCTCTAAAAATATTAGGCAATATCATTGCGTAAAACAGAAGTTACAATTTTATATGTTCAACCTTGTTGAAATTGTTTGTTTCTTAAATTCATGATATAAACGCCTGTCAAAAGTATTCATGAAAAAGCTTTATTTTATTTTTGCAAAAGAAAAAGAAGATACGATGTCACAAAACATTAAAGCTGATTTATTACTCTTTTTTTTTCAGATGAATCAGACCTTTCTGGACGTTAAGTAATAAACATATGTGTTGGAAATATTTGACCTTGTGAATCTAGATAACGAATTTTAATCAGATGTCTTTGAGGATATTGCAGCTAAAAAGTACATGGGGGGGACTGGTTGCACTCCAGCCTTTTTTTTTAACATTCCTTCAACTTGCCCTGAAAGTTTTAACTTCATACCCTCAGGTTTATAACCTAAGCTCTTCTCGACACATTGCAGATACAACGTCTTTTAGAACTGGATGCACATATTATCTCTTGATTTAGTTGAAGATACCCCTAAATATTTTTTGAACAATGTGACGGCTGATACCATCAGCCTTTGTAAATGTTCCTGGTATTTCCTTTTCACGACCAATAAAGGAATAAATGCTTTTTGAATATGTTTGGCATTCTTCTTGATATTTCCTTAAGGTTTGACCTTAATGCTGCATGCTTTTTTTATGTATAGGATCAAACATGCCATCTTTTCTTGATAAAAAAAAAACTTATATGTTAACAATAGGCAACTTGTATAACTTACAGCCCTTGCACCAGAGGCTGAGAGTTGTGAACCACAGTTATTTAACTAACGCATAGTTATTTAACCTTTGAAATGTTTTAAATAAAATGACCATCTCAAAATTTAGATCGGATGTATTTTGGAAAAAAATTGCAATAACACACAGATTGCTGATACAGGTGCATCAGCAATTTTATTGGAACGGCTTACCGTATCAAGATGAAACTTCTGGTGTATCTACCTGCTACTACTGCTATTAATACTGCTGCTACTACTGTTGCTACTACTACTAATTCAACACTGTTATTACTACTACTGCTCCTACTACGACCTCTACTACTATTAAACTAGCACTATTAAGGCTACGCATATAAAGTTGAAAATTTGACAGAATGGGGTATTTGAGGGGGAACTTGAGCTAAATCAAAAGATACTATGTGCATGTAGATTTTCAAAATGGCGTATCTCAAAAAGGGATTTGTGTATTAAGTTGGAACTTTCAGAGAGTGCTCAAAGGGAAAACTCAATTCACCAAAAAGAAATATGTGCACGCTCAGGCCTGGATTTACCACTAGGTCCTTAGGCCCGGACCTAGGGGCGCATAATTCCAGGGGAAGCAATAAATTATCGCTGAGTAATTATTTCCTGACAAAAACTGGACTGATGTGATTTATCGTCCCTAGGTGCACTCTACCGCCACACTGCCTATTCACAGAAAAGTGACTTTAAAACAACACAGGAATTCCATGGTTACTTATAAACTGTCAGATTTCTCCCAAGACTGGTAGCTGAGAGTTCGGTATTGCACCTCTCTTTCATCACTTTTCGCTCATGTGTTCTGTTAATTGCTTCCATTAGCCCCGAACTTTGGGAATAACCCCGAAAATCTTGCAAAAACGGAGCGGCAAAAACGCTTGGTTCTTAAGCGTCAAAGCTTTAAATCCGGCCCTGTGCACGCTACTGCTAATGCTATTACTATTTTAATTACATTTACTACTACTGCTACTACAGCAACTACTGCTACTAGTAGTTCGACTGCTACTTCTATTGCAACCGCTTGTAAGTTAAAAGTATTAAGATGAAAATTAAGGAACTACATGAACATATGGGTTATCAAAAGGATATATCGGTAATGGGATAGCAACAACTAGTTGTATTAAGTTGAAGCTTCTAGAACTTGATGAGAGGAATCTTCAGCTGACCAAAAGGCAATATGTTAAAAGTACTGCTGCTACTAGCACTAGTGCTATTACTATTAATACTACTACTAATACTATTACTGGGGCTACCATTACAGTTGCACCTAGCGGTAATGAACGGTATGAAGATGGAATTTTCAGGGAATATTGAGGGTGGAAGGTGCACTGAATCCCATCACGCCAGTAGTAAGGGGGTAAAAGGTTGAAAATATACATGCACATTCACAAGCCTGAGGCATGGATATGTGTGTATATTTTCAAGTAATTGGGTTACCAGAGCCATTTGCCTATTACAATGAACCCTACATGGCTTGGTAGACAGGTTTTCTATTATGACATCCATTTTTGGAGGTCAAACAGAGAGAGTGGCGGTCACATTAACTTGATTAGTAGTTGGATTCGGATATAAGGAGTAATTTTCATTGTATTTCATATTAGTAAGAGAATTGAATTCAGAGAGAGAGAATAGTTTATTTGAGAGGATATTAGTGGAGAAAAAATGAGTGGTGCATTTACACTATTGGAGATTAATGATGGAACCGACAGCAGCAGCAGCAGCAACGATATACGAGTACCCAATGTAGCTGTGGAAATAACCGCTGGCTGTAGACTATGTCTTGAATGGGACATTATGTATGCGAGATACGTGATATCATTAAGCAAGTTTAAGCAGGAGGAGCAACTATGTTTTGCTGGAAAAGTGAATATTCTCCATATAAACAAACTTCGGTCAGCATTAGATGTCCTATCGAAATATATTGATGAGAACAAAATGCATCAGTGAATATTATTATTATTTTTGTAATTATGTTCAATAAAAATGTTTCTAAATCAATGATATTTTTCTTTCTTTCTATAGTAGACTAGCGTATATTTTCTAGAGTACAAAAAGAAATTCTGATTAGTCTGAAGTTGGTTGTGAGAGAGTTAGGACTCTAAAAAATGGATAGATTCGAGAAAGAGCGAATCATGAGGAATCTAGTTCTTATGGAAAAACGTTTGATTCTAGATGATGATTTTCTAGAGTTGTCTATTCAAAGGAAGATATTTTCTCGGGGAATGCTTGTTGATATAATGAAAACTGATTCTCCATCATTAGACTATTGTATGAAGCTTCTACATCGTGGTCCAAATGCATTTACACAATTTATTGATATATTGATCACGACACGGCAAAATGATATTGTGGATATGCTTTTAAACATTAGTTTTGAAATTTAGGACTTTTTCATGAGAAAGATGGTGCTCAAGGATGATTTACTCCTCTCTCTCTCTCTATCTCAGACAATTTTTGTTGTTGCTAGCTCAGTTTCATTGTGGTAGTGAGAGTGTCAACACATGACAAAATGTTCCATACATGTCCGTTATGTATGTACTCACTGGGCAGCTGGTCATCATCATGTGAGAATTGTACAATGATTGAGGAGTATGATGAAAAGTGTAGATTGTGCAACCCGTGTAAATTGCATAGAGGATATGCTGTACAAATTAAAGGTTGTAATTCCTGTCTTGAAGAGGTGTGTGACTCTCATCCTAGAGGTCACCTATGTTCCAATTGTCATTATGATAAATGTAACCAGTGGGAGAGTACATATCCCGGTATGATTGGAAAGAATCCTAACCGTGATTTTAGTTTATTGCTACGAGATTGGTATCGTCGTGGTTTTAGATTGTTCTGGGAGGAGGAACCGGGTCAACGATTCAACTGTTGGAACAACAAAAGAATATGGTTTCTATGTCATCGTTGTGAAGACACTGGGTGTTATGGTTATAAGCCCACTGATTTTTATTTGGCAGTGACGGAATGTGATTCGACACTTGAGGACACTGTTTGTGAAATTGCTTCAAATAAGCAAATTGAAACATGTGAATTCTATAGAATGAATGAGAATAGTATCATTGACTATACAAAGAGATATGACAAGAGTGAATTCACACTCTACTGTAGAAAATGTGACCCTGACATTGCAGTACATCAGGATCAGTACACTGTGAATTCAGATAATCTACCTGCACTAGTTGTTGTCGACAAATACCTAGTAGTGGATGAAATCTAATGAGTAGAAAAGTCGTTTTATCATGTATATCATTTTTTTTTTATTAATAAACAATTTCACATACATCTTTAGAACATTTTATTCTTAGGGCACTAAAATCAATATTAAATACACTTGTAAGTATATTCTCCACTAGAGAGTCGTTCAATCGAGGTAAGTCAATGTAGATGTCGAGAAACTGCTTGTAGGTGTAGCCACGACATCTGAACATGAAAAAGAGTAGTGCATGAAAGCCACATGTCTTAGTCGTTAAATCCTGTACTCTTCGTTGATTTTGAATAATGGTTTTCCCCCTGCTTTCGATAAAGTTGCTGATGTATGGAGCGTAGAATTTATGCGATAGACCAAGAGGGTCAAAAAATTCAATATTCTTCGCTGTTTCAAAGGTGCATAGCCAATGACCGGTCTTCAAAGTCGACGGACTGCTATTAACAATGATTAGGGTGTTGTTAACACTTGGAATTTTTTCAATTAAGTCCGAAGGTATGCAATAGGACTTGTACTGGGACATGTATGGATCCATACTAAATACGTTGATTATTTGGTTTGTGTTCATGGTGCTAGGTCTAGTAGAACACTGCCGTCGGGCGTGATTTCCCAATAGGTTTCAAATTGACTCAGTGATATTAGCGTGATACTCTCGGTCAGAGCATTGGCAAATGTACACTCTAAACGTACATTCCCTGTTCGTACTATGGTCATATCCTGTGTGCCAGACAAATCCAAAACAATAACCCCATGATTTTTTGAAAACATTGAATCGGTTATTCCATTTTCAAATAGTTGAGAGTCATGATCTAGGGATTGCATAGTCAACTCGTACAGAGTTCTATAGGATTTTTTGTCAAATGATAGAGTGTACAGTGGATTACCATTCACTTTGCACACAAGGCTAGATAGACCAAAAAAATTAAAATCGTGGGGGGATTCAGTCCAGGATCCAACGGCACTGCCACTCTTCACAAAGGCCAAAGCCAATTTTGATGGGATTTCTCCATTGATAAATGATGAATCGCTATAGCTACGAGAGCCGGTGGCAATGTGACGTTGATTGGTGATCGTATGGGGAACAAGAAGTTTAATTTTGTTGCCATTGGCTCTTAGCTTTTCCACTGCCAATGCAACAGAGCTCATAACCTGTTGTTTTCGGACGTGGAGAATTGCCGATGTGATAATAACATTTGCATCGGGTGCTGCAGGAAGTGTTTTTCTCAAAATGAAATTTGATGGGGCCATCTGTAACTTTATGTCAATCTTGACATTGGGGGGTAGCCATTGGGATATATTGAATATCTCATGATTTAATTTTCCAACTAGATGATACTCCTGGGTCAATGCAGTAGTCAACTCACCGTCAGTATCAACACCTGACCGATATTCATAGCCTAATGATTGTCCTCTCAACTCCTTGTAAGCCTTTGGTGTCATCATCATAAATTGTATGTAGCTTGCATAGTTTGATAAATTATTGCTAGTGCTCACCAATGTTCCATTAATAAATACATTAATTTGTTTGAATAGGTTGTGTAGAATACAGTTTTCATAGGAGAGACCATCGCCGGCATTTGGAGTTGTATTATCTGACTTTTTCTTCACCACAACATTTAAATCAATAAATGTTGACGACAATGTAGTACGCCCCTTGTAGTAGTCCAATCCATTGCCTATTTGACGTGGACTCAAAGCACCAACATAACAATCGATATCGGGACAGACAAATGGAATTCTCCTATTGTTCATTTTAGGTGATTGTACTGTCGTTGACAATGGGTCGAAAATGACATGTAATCACTGCTAAGCCTTTTGTTATTGCTAGAGGATCACCCAATTCACTTCTTAGTGTTAACTGACAGAGTTCCAAATACGAAGTGTTTACAGGAACATACTGAAGATGCTTTATATTATAGTGATGAACAAGTTCATGAGTTGTTTTTCGTTCAAGAACACGTAGGAGGGGGACATTTGAATTACCGACTCTCGACGTTTCCACAAAGATTGCACAGAGAAATATGCAAGAGTCCGAGGCAAAACCAGGTGGATAATCAGCAAAAATAACTTTATTCATCCCGTAAACGGTGCCAGCATTTTTCCCATTGATCATATTCTGTTTAAAGCCAAGAACATCTCTCAGATTATCATTGAGAATAATTATTTCAGTGTCAACAGGTGAGGTAATGTAAATCCTATCATGTTCCAATGAATAATTAAAATGGAATTTTCCATTCCCACGATACGAGATTTTTCTATTGATTGTACGACACAAATCTCCCATATTATCATATTCAATATATTTCAATTTGGCATGTGGATATTCAGTAGATTTAAGTGCTTCAACCCATTCATAGTCGACAAAGAGTGTCCAATCGAATGGTATAACTTTTATATCATACACACGATCCTTTCTCAGGATGTCATAGGTATTTTTGAGAATACAGTCGACAAGAGCCACTTCATATGCACCGTCAAATTTGATGGCGGGGGAGAGTTTTGTCCAAAAATCACTTGTCGTATTCAAGTCATTGTAGAGAGGATCGGAAACGTTGGACATGAATGTTACATAGAAATCATGGGGCATTGTCAATATCTTCAACACCGATCCAAGAATCAAAATCAGAGTTGTATCCTAGCCACCGAACAAGTAACTGTTTCTTACCCCTGCGAGTACGTGTCTTTAATATCTTTTCAATTTGATAGATTTCACTAGCATTTTTAACTTTTTGCAATTCATAGTCATAAAAGCCGCCGAGAATCTCTTCATCTTTGGTATCACGCAGGCGATAAGTTATGGGTTTAGTGTCTAGGATTTTTGCCACTTTAAAAAGTTCGGTGGACCACAAGTAATTCCCCTTTTCAAAAACATTAGTTGTTCTATTAATTCGAACGGTATCACCAACATTGAATTTATTTTTCATCTTCTTCGTGACAGCCGACGATTCATTGGAATACTGTTTAAGAAAGGTGTCAATTGTATCATGATCAGAGTGATGAACTTCCGTTGGTGTAGAGTTGGACAATGATCGATGAGATCGTTGACTATAAATCAACATGATTTTATCAAGATCATGAATAAAAGCCGATGTATTTTTCAATGTACAATATCTTGAAATTAAAAGTCGAATAGTTCTTATCAATCGTTCGGCCATTGCAGCCTTTATAGGACTGTGACTATGATAGAGCAGTGTACTATATTTCTCTAGTACTTTTGCAACATGGGGATTAACAAATTCACTACCGCGATCCGTTGAATTTTTTTATATGAATCCTGTTTGAGAATACTTTCAATGGCCTGAGCAACTTCAACACCTCTCTTTGATCGCAATGGAATTGCATATGCATAGCGACTATAAACACTGATTGCAAGTAGGACGTACTTGTACGGTGTATTGTGACGTCGTTGAAGCTCATCTAGAGTCAGGAGATCTGCTTGCATTATATGCAATGGGTAAAAGGCTTTAGTTTTTCGATATTGATTGGCACGAAGTCTATGATTTCTATGCAGAGTGTAACTTGATTCATTTTGTAGATAGTCTTGTTGTGTTTGTCCACTCGGCGAAGTGCATCTTGAAGTAAAAGCAGTTTTTTATCATCCTCAATATTCTCATTGTCAAGGAATTTACTCAGATTGTTCTCAAAGTGTTCGACGGGTGAGAGAGCGAGTTCTATTGGAGTCAATTTATAGGGTTTTGCCATTCTCTCTCTCTCTTTCTAGAAAAAACTGTTTACAAGTCCTGCAATTATTGGCAGTAAAAGTTTGAAAAAGCTACCGCCCGCCTGAAGAACTCGTTTCCTTTTGAAATTCTTTCCTTTCTTTTTAGAGGCCAATGTACGTACAATGGAACGATGTTGCTTTGCCTGTTGCTTAACTACTTCTGGCAGTTGAACATTACCCTCGATCAAATTTAAACAAAGTTCGGATATTAGATTAATGAAATCATTGTCAATACCGTGCTTGAGTATTGCTTTCCTAAGCGGAGGTTTTGAAGTGCTTAGAACTGAAAACAAATGTCTATTTTCATGTAGTTTCTTCAGTGTCATGATAGCAACTAATAGGTCTTTTTAGTGTTCACGGGGAGATATACTGTAATTTCGTTGTCAAAAATATCTGTGACTACACGCAGATCCTCGGGTGTATTTTGATTAAGATCCAATAGGATGTAGCCGTAGGGTTTATTAGTTGCCTGATTGTATGCTGAGAGCAGAAATTTGGGGGCTCCCGGATAGATTTGTTTATTGAGAGTTATTAGCGAGCTAGAATCACGAACAACTCTGTAGATGATATAGTAGGTGCAGTTCAATGCAAGTGTTCGCATACATTTGCTCTGATGAAAGAGATTGTGTAGAACCAGAGTAACGGAAATCTGTTCATGATGAGAGCGAACAATGAACAGTTGTAGCATTTCCTGGGACCATTGTTCAATAGATTCAGCCAGATCGTCAATGATCAACCAAGAGTTTTGTTCAATAATGCTGAAAACATCAAGTCCCTGTATGAATTGTATCTGCACCAACCCCATGGTGGTGGCAATCGCTTTTATTTTATCATATGACTCCTGTCAAATACTATAGCAATAGTAGATTTTTTTCGGCTTTTCCTCAAACATTTTATCACAATTTTTAATTATTTTAGTTAAGAGTGTTGCCCGACATTGACGGTCCACACAGAAACGATCTGAATGGTGTTTTAAATTGATACATGTTCCCTTCAACAGTTCACCTGGACAACTAACTGTAGACTATGGCTGTCTAATGACTAAATAATTTCCCCTATTACTACTCCGTTCAAGAATAATAACGAGAAGAAGGAGAAGAATAAAGAATAATATTTTCTTTTATTATATACATAAAAAGGTAACAATACTTTAAAAAAAAATACTACATTGAAAAAGGCAAATTAAACATGAAAAAAATACACTTTTTTTTAATTTATTTATAATAAAAAAAATACAACATTTACATAACCACTAGAAAAAAAAACACTTAAATAAATACACTTTTTTTTATTTATTTATTTATAAAAAAATACAACATTTATTGGACTAATGTGCACACTTGTGAAATAATATCATACACTTTTACTTACAACATTTTAAATTTTGGGGTCCCCCTCCCCCCGGGGGCGGCCGCTGCGGCGGCCGGGGCCGGGAAGCGCCGGGCGCCGGGGGCCCGCTGCGGCGGGCCCGGGCCGGGGCCGGCATTAAATACTGGAAATTGATCTGCCTTGCACACACACATCAAAAATTGATTGTGATAGAGAAAAAAAAGAATTAAAAAAACCTAATTACCCAAAAAAAACCTCCCACCCAATTTATACTTTTTTTTTTTTTAGTGAATTTAATTTAATTTTTTTAGACCGAGTTGTTTTCTGTACTCTGTACATTCAACTCGGTCTGAAATTAAATAATGGCCGTGTGGTAGTACCTTCACACCATCCTCAAGTACATAGACTTTGTCCGATATGGCAGACATGGCGTTTTTCTCAACTCTCACTGTGTAGTTTTTAAATTGTAAAGAGCGAATCGCCATGACTTTCGCCCTTGGCACTAAACTACGTTCCACACAGTTTCTATACACACTCATGTCGAAATTATTTTTTAAAAGTATGTAGGTACCCCCTTGCAAACTTGTTTGATATCCTTGCCGTGCGTTTCCACACAGTATACCTTCGGTCCAGGAAACACACCACTGGATATCAGATCGCTATCCGTTTCAGATTTTAACATTAACAATTGATTTGGGGCCTGGCGTTTCACTAGCTCTGGGTAGAGGGATTCGTCCCAGTTAGTGTAGTCCATTCGTGAGCTAATGTACTCGCCATTTTCCAAATCATTCAATAGATTTTCAGTTTTGACTTTTAACAGGAGTGAATCAGTGTCCCCGTAGTACACTTGAACTTGTCCCTCAATCGGCCACTGTACCTTGCATACATTGTAATAAAATGACAACATGAGTTTCTTGGATATTTCAGTTATTGCACTTCCGCCTGCAATATTTTTATTTAATACAATGTTTCTTTTCTTGCGATGTAGGAGCACCATATTGGAGTCTATGATTGTGAACGATGTGAAGTTTGGATCCGCAATGATTCGAGCACAATCTTTGGGGTTGGTTACAATGTCACATCGACTTCTGTGTCATAGGCTCTCGCACATTTTACCGAAAGCTGAGTTCAAAATGAGTTTATAGACTTCTTTTTCAACTTTCGTTTTCGCTTGTGAACGCTTACTGACAAAGGTGTCAATAAACGTTTTCATGTAAGGCTTTTGATCAAATTGGAGGGCTCTATGAATCTTTGTGACCTTGAAACCATTGGACACCATCCATTTCAATAGCACGTGATGAACAACGATATTCTGTTTCGGGTTGAGGTCTGCAATTAGTTTTTGTTTTGAAGGTACCCAGTGCATACTCCCGTCCTCTACTAAAGATAAATTGTAGGGGCTCAGAGAGTCCCTACCCACCGGTCTATTTATGCACGGAAAAACAAAGTCTTTTACCGAGTAATAGATTCCCATGGGTATTTCACCGTCAATTTCAAAAAACCATCCCTGTGCCCCATTCTCCTCAACACTGGCAATGTCGGGGAAATTCGAATCACAGGGATTGTCAAGCCATTTATAATTGCCACACGGCAAACAGTAGTGAGACATTGCCGATGGGTAAAGAGAATTCATATCCAAAAAAACTGCGTCCGACTTTTCATCGGTGTGCTGTCCACTCGGATCAGTTTTCATGATACGATCCCCGTGAAAAACATACCCACCCCTCATTGATCTCTCTACAAACAGATGCTGATCCACATCGGCGATCAGACCTATTTCTTCTTTGCTGATTTTAAGTATCAAGTCCATCACCAAATGGGGAGTGGAAAAAAATAACCTAAATCCAACCCAAATTCCCCATAGATTTTATCCGTATTTTTGCACACAATATCCAGAAGAGTGAGTACGTCACTGGCCAAGTAAAGTTTACAATAATCCCACCCATTTTTACATCCGCCCTTTGCCCAAACCCTCGTAGCAAATTTGTAGTCGCTAGTGGTGCACTCACTCTCAGTAAGAGAATTGTAAAAAGCTTCAATGGGCGGTAGTGACACCTCATCTAGCCTCGAGCCAGAGTTGTAATAATCATATGGATATTTACCCTTACACGTTAATAAATCTTACATTTCATCATCGGGGAATCGCTGTTTGATGAGGGGGAAGCTATTAAAATTGTCACTTTTCTGCACCTGAATCAATTGACTTAAAGATTTGGGGAAGAAGCTGAAAGAGTCTAAAAAACGGATTTCATTCAGGCACGTGTTACCCTTGTCAACTGTTTTCCATATGAATTCTAGCAGCAGTAGCTTCTCCGATGATTTGGGTATGATATTATATGAAAAAGAACCATCTATCCATGCGTCATCTACAACTCCTCCCTTGGCAATTTGGGCCAACGCCGGAAGAACAAACTTTAAGTCGTAATTGGAATTGTGTATAAAAACAGGTACGAAATATTGTTGTCTAACGTTTAAATTGCATGACTGGTGTGCTACCCCTCTAAAGTTACTCCCTCCCGATGTAATTTCCTGCCACAAATGATCATGGTCGATCACCTTCCTCCTCCCCCCATTCCCAACACCATCATCAAATTCCCCCTTGCAAACCCAACACATTTTACGATTTTTAATGGCCACTATGCCATCTGGTGATAGGAGCATAGGATAGTTTGTATAACGAAGGCGCGAAATTGCACCGTTCGCTGTTTTGATTAGACTGACCAATGCCGAGCGCATGCAGTCTTCACCGTCACTCAACATCTCAACTACCTCCAACACTTGCATGGTATTATTGGAATTTCGTTGCGCGTGAGCGTAAGAGACCCCTATTGCTTCATGTATTTTAACACGATTTGAATTTGACGGATCGCACACGTCTGTCAGCTTAGCTTCGCAGTCCAAAGCGATCTTATTGCTCTGCAGGAGCGTGTTTTGAAAATTTTTAAAACGTAAGATCGATCTATCTCCGCTTACCGTCTCCACAGCCTGGTATCCATGACGTTTACAGTGTTTCATGTGATGCTTTAAATTTAAATCAGAGCGAAATCTTGAGAGGCATGTTGGACAGTAATAACGTACATTCCGATTTTTACCCTCACTTAGAACCCTACTAATATCCGTAATTGGATTGAAATGACCAATTGAATTGGAGTCTGTGGGTGGGGTGTATAGAAGCCACACCCAATGTTCTACTGATTTAATTGAAGGAGCCCGCACTGGAAATAATACACCCTTCTTATCGGAGCGCTGACCCTCTTCAAATTCTGTTTCATACTGTAACACCGTCACACCAATCTTTAAATGTGCATTAGCCCGCTCAAAAATATCTATTCCTTTTAGTGTCATGGGATATTGACCATTTAAACAATTAAAATTTACTTTGGGGAACTTTGAACCCTCCCTACCATTAACTGCCATTTTGTCCAACTTTTTCTTAGTGGCATCATTGCGCAGAGGTCTGTATGCCGCAATTAAAAACGCATACTTGAAACACTGCAGCCTCGTATCGAAACAGATTCGTTGTATCCCCCTACACCCCTCTAAATCTGAATGATATTTTAATTCAATTGCCCTCTCCCCATGCCCACCTCTTACAATAAAATCCTTTTTAAACCTACAAATGTTAACATTTAAACTTTCAATAAATAAAACCACAGATCCACTACCCCCCTCGTTATAATTTTCCCACTTACTTTGAATACTATTGGCCCAATTTAGAAAAACCTCCCCATAATTTGATAAATGCGGATGTATTGCCAACATCTCTGTGTGCAAGTATTTCGAATACATCTCACCCGCACTTTCATTTAAAAAAATATTTTTAGTGCCATTGATGCCTTTAAACTGACCCCCACTCCCCACACCCCCATTTTTTGTTCAAGAATGGCTCGAATCTTATCAGTATATGAATGTGTAATGGCCAGGGGATCTGTTATTATATCCCCCGACACTAGAGAGTTGAAAGGGTCACCGAATTTGGCGCTGTAGACCAATGTGTGATGCAAGGCAGAGTTGGAGAGAAAAAAATCCGGAAGAGGGGATACTGTTGCTGTTGTATTACTACTTCTATCTATAGCATTAAGTGGAATGGTGGCGGGTGACAGAGAATTGTCAATAACACCACCACCACTCCCAGTCTGTTCAATCATATTGGGGGGATGTGGCATGAGGTCCCCTAGTACATATTCCAAGGTGTTTGGGGACAATTTGTCGAGCCAGCCTGTATTGTCCTGTGATGGAATTTCGTTATGAGGACCCGGTTCAGATGCACTAGTAGCATCACCTAAATGTTCACGCATAAAACTGTATGTCCACCCCGGATCCTCAAGCATGTCAATATCACAGCTTAAGTCATCCAGGCTAGCCATTTCCCCAAAAACATCATTAAGGAACCCCCTATGCCACTCCATATCCTCTAGAACTAGTGTAGCTTCATCGCTGAACTCCGGTGGTGGTGACAGAATTGGTCCTGTAAATACACTTGGTTCATCACTCAACGGTGTCGGTGGTGGTGCTATATCTTTAATCTGTAGAAAAAAAAGTTTAATTTCTTATGTAAAATAGCCATTATTTTTTATAAAGTTAAAAAACTATGTCAATTTTTCATAGTCATTGTCCCACCACCACCACCTGAACAATTAAAAGAAGAAGAAAAAAGTTACATTGCCACATGTCTTTCATTATGACAACAGAACATGTTAAAAAAATATGTATATTGTTTTAGTCAGGAAAATGTAGTCTTATTCTTAGAAGGGTAAGTTAGAACAAGAGAATGATAAAAAAAACTAATGGTTTTATTCCAAAAATTTTTAGAATAAAAATGCAAAATATGGATCCAATTCTAGTGCTTGACCCTCTTCATTATAACTCTCAATGAAATTTGACCATTGTTCAACTGACGCGGTATGCTGTATGAAGACTTGCTCCTCAGCTTCAGTTAATGGACACGAATCCCATATGTCGGCGGTTGGTGGTGTAACTCTCTCAACAATCCGAATTTTCCTCTGTCTTTTGGCAACGGATTTGTTTGAAGTTGTGGATGTAGTTGACCTGGGCTAAATAAATAATTGTAAGAGAGAAGAACTTTTTTTCTCCATCCATATCAACAAATAAAGTGCAATTAAAATGCTGGATGGTCCTTTTTAGAGCCCCCCCCTCCGTGAGGACCCTTGGGAACCGGGAGCTTCCTTCGAGGTAGGAGGATCGATACCCTTTCGAGTTGGGATATCGGACTTCACAACACTGTTCAAATAGAACAGCCTCATATTCTTTCTCGAAAACACCTAAGTGTTTCAATGAAATGAGTTCACCCCAAATAATGTTTCTTGACAACACTGTGAAGACATAATTGGAGATTACTAAAAACCTTCTTCCGATGTGTTAATATATCTTATCGGAAATACACGTCCTGTTACAAGAACCCCACTTAAAATTCAAATTATACCTGTCAATCGGATTAAAAATCAAATGTAACGATGGGAGATTTGATAAGCACCGGATGCGCGCAAAAGCTTACTGCAAAATATATAGCAGTTTAAGAATGCTTGTCATCTGTGAAATAGCGAATTGTATGTTTTCATATAGTTAGTTTGTCTAAAGGAATATTGGATTATTGCATTAGAAAAACGTCTAGGTTAGAAGAGAGAAGTTACAAGGTAAGGTTTTTTTTAGAAATGTATGATAAGCTATTTCAGTGTTATAAGCATTCCATTATATACTGCTAATTTGGTTAATGAAAGAAAATGAAATAGAATTATTATAGAATAGTTTAGAAACAAATTTAAGTTTTGCTCATCAAAAGCTATGCGCCTGAGAAAATTTACCTTATTTTTGAAAATAGGGAAAGACAAAATTATATATGTACTTACAAATTCTGACTGGGCTTCTACATCTGAACTCCTTGGCAAAACATGAAGGGGGTCAAGCACACGATCTTCAGTAGGCTGGGCATAGGCATTATGAGAAGCAGTCCATTCTCTTTTCAACTTCCTTCCAGCTTGCGTGGAGCTAACACTGGCGTGATAGGGCTCTGGCACTATAAGTTGGGTGGTCGTTGGCTGGTCCAGATCGTGTGTAATTCTACCGGCATATTTGATAATTGATGGTCTTGCGGCTTGCATTAATGCAGCTTCGCTCCATTTCGGTTTCTTTTCAGAAGGGAGGTTATTGCACGTATCCTCTTCCTTGAAAAAAAGGCAAAATTTAGCATGAAAAAAAAACAATCCCTTTTTCCATTTTGTTGGATAGATGCTTAAGAGGTCAAATTTTGCCCTCCTCCTCCTTCTCTTGTTTATTGCTCATTAGGGTGCTCCTATTGTTAATTTCATCAAAAAAAACAAGTTTTTTAAAACTGAAAGTAAGGAGCGACATTAAAACGAACAGAAATTATTCCCTATATGAAAGGGGGTGCCCCCCTCCTCATCGCATCGCTCTTTACGCTAAAGTTTGACCTTGTCTCACAACTTTATTTTTTTTTTAAACAATACAAAACTTTAGCGTAAAGAGCGAATCCTTATGATTTCAAATATAACAGTTTCATCAAGTTTAGCTATACCGGTCAAAAGTTACGCGCCTGAGAAAAATTTGCCTTGTTTTCGAAAAAGGGGGAAAACACCCTCTAAAACTCATAGAACTTTAATGAAAATCACATCAGCAGAGAACCCTACTATAGAAGTTAAAAGCTCCTATCTGGAGGTTCATTCGAACGGAAATTAAAAGTTCTAATGTCCTTTTTAAGTAACAAAAAAAAATGGAGGGCAACTAGGCCCCCTCCCACGCTAATTTTTTCCCAAAGTCATCCACCGTGACATCGGAATTAGACAAACCCCGTTTATAGCAAGAGCCTGTGAAATTTAACCCCCCAAAACTCTCACACTCTTTGTAACACGCAAGCTTTTCATTCAAAGCAGAAAAATACATCATGTTAGGAAAAAGCTTGTTTCTGAATGATAAAAAAAAACTGTTTTTCAAAACAATTAAAACTTGTAAACATACCTATGGAGGAGAGATTTTATTTAAATAATAGAAAAAAGAAACAAGTTTTTTAAAACTGAAAGTAAGGAGCGACATTAAAACGAACAGAAATTATTCCCTATATGAAAGGGGGTGCCCCCCCTCCTCATCGCATCGCTCTTTACGCTAAAGTTTGACCTTGTCTCACAACTTTATTTTTTTTAAACAATAAAAAACTTTAGCGTAAAGAGCGAATCCTTATGATTTCAAATATAACAGTTTCATCAAGTTTAGCTATACCGGTCAAAAGTTACGCGCCTGAGAAAAATTTGCCTTGTTTTCGAAAAAGGGGGAAAACACCCTCTAAAACTCATAGAACTTTAATGAAAATCACATCATCAGAGAACCCTACTATAGAAGTTAAAAGCTCCTATCTGGAGGTTCATTCGAACGGAAATTAAAAGTTCTAATGTTCTTTTTAAGTAACAAAAAAAAAATGGAGGGCAACTAGGCCCCCTCCCACGCTAATTTTTTCCCAAAGTCATCCACCGTGACATCGGAATTAGACAAACCCCGTTTATAGCAAGAGCCTGTGAAATTTAACCCCCCCCCCCAAACTCTCACACTCTTTGTAACACGCAAGCTTTTCATTCAAAGCAGAAAAATACATCATGTTAGGAAAAAGCTTGTTTCTGAATGATAAAAAACTGTTTTTCAAAACAATTAAAACTTGTAAACTCACATTGAAAATTGACAAATCCATTGTTTTCAAAAGTTAAAAATATATGGTGTACTATAAACAATGTCTTAAAACATAATGAAAATTGGGATGCAGTGTACGGTCATTATATCGGTTTTTTTTTAATTGAGTACATTATAGCTTGGCATGTTTTTTAAAAAACTGACCAATCAAGTTATTATATTGGACTAAGCACCAAGCTTTCTCTAATCGACTGGCACACAAAAAATGAGTCTCATAATAGAAAACCTGTCTACCAAGCCATGTAGGGTTCATTGTAATAGGCAAATGGCCCTGGTAACCCAATTACTTGAAAATATACACACATATCCATGCCTCAGGCTTGTGAAAGTGCATGTATATTTTCAACCTTTTACCCCCTTACTACTCACGCCATCTATATATAGGTTTTCAAAAGGGCGCATAAGCAATATCCTAGGAACAGTTTGGTGTGTTGAAAAAAAAGTTGAAGAAAATAAAAGGTGCTATGTGCATGCTGCTACTAATTCTACTACTGCTACTACGCAAGCTAAGGGTATTAAGGTGAAGCCGTCAAGGAATATTTCGGCGGATATTGAACTTAATCAAATTGATTATGATTATGCACATTCTCAAAAGAGTTACACAGCAATATCTCAAGAACGACTTCCATTAATAAGTTAGACCTTTCAGGATAAGTTGTGGGTGGGGTACTTCGAACTAGTGAAAAGTTCAAAGTTTGCAATAAAACTAAAATAAAGACTTTATCGGGCCGTGCTTTTGGCGATAGGCCCAATCCTGAAAGTTTCATTCAATTTAGAGGCTTTAGAGGCTACACCGCTGAGTAATACAAGTTAGAAACCACAAATGAAGCGAGAACTAGATTTTGATCTTTTAGTCAGCCTTAGTTCAAACTTATTTTTAGGTCTTGACTTAGGTTCAGGATTTGATATAAATGAGGGTTGGGTTAAAGAAGGCTTGAGTTAAATGGGCTTTTTTAGAAAGGGGGTTCAGCATGTTACTCTATAGCCCCTTTTTTTGTTTTCCCTAACACCCATGTTTTCTATGATCGTTTGTTTTAACTTCTGTTGGTTTTGGTTTTTTTTTTTGTAGTAATTTCTGATCATTTTGGGTTTGAATTATTATGGAAATTTATTTATGCTAGTCTTTGGTTTAATATGGCTTCTTACTTTTCTTTGAAAAATTGTTTTTTTGAAAGAATCTTTTTAATTAATTTAAAGAAAGCGCAACCAAAAGCGACTTTTTGTTATCTAAATTCTCAAAGTTCCGATATTTTCAGTAAAGATTTCTATTACTCAACATTCAGGAAAGGCCTGATTCATCTAAGAAAAAAAAAAATCAAACCAAAAGTCTCCAACCACGAAGAGAAAGTAGCCTTTCTGTCGGCTCCATCGAAGCAGGTTATTAACCTGTTTCAAACCAAACGATAACCAACTACGAGCGTAGAAAATACCACAAAATGAAAACAACAAAATAAGCAAAGTGGTAAAAAAACATTACAGTATGTAGACGGTGAGAGCCGCCGTTTACCCCCCCCCCCCCCGTGAAAAATATACCTTGAGGAAAATACCCCACGGAAAACAACACCTCACGGAAAATACCCCCCCCAGAAAATACTTACCCGTGGAAAATCCCCCCCCCCCCAAAAAAAAAAAATACCTCTTGCGGTTGGTTAGTCTCCAATCACTTTCGGCTTATAAAAAAAGACCAGAAATGCCTGGGGATTATCAAACAATTTCTTCCTCCATCCTCCGGTCGTTTCTCCCCTTAGAGATAATTCTGTATTTATTTGAAGGCTCAGTAAGAGCTGAGATGTTTCGATATCAAAATGCACCCTTTGAGGTATCTCCCTCTCTTCCTAGCTGCAAAACAATCAGATAACCCCATTGCAGAAGTTTCAGTTCCTTTTTAAGGTTTTTGATTTGTCTATTGCTTACAAATAGTATTTGTCATTTGGAAACATATGGATATTTTTTGCGAGGGGTTTTTCTGGAGGGTTTTTCATGAGAAGAAAGTATTTGCATGGAAGGGGGGGGCAAAATTTACACATAAATTCTTTTTTTCCACTTCCCTTAGAACTTCTCAATTAAACTAAAAAATAACACGACTCAAAGCAGATTTTTAAACTTTGAAAACCATAATTTCCGCGAGAGGGGTATTTTGCAGGTGAGGGGTTTCCGTGGGTGGAGGAGGGGAAATTTTCTGCGGGGGAGAGGGGTAAACGCTTAGACCCGTAGAAAGTGACAGGGTGAAGGGAACCCCCATTAACAGCAAGGGCGGATCCAGGATTTTTTTTCGGGGGGGGGGGTACTAATTTTTGACTTTTTCGGGGGGGGTACTAATTTTTGACTCAGTTTTCGACTAATTTTACTGATTTTTACCTAGATTTTACTAATTTTCGACTCATTTTCGACTCGGTCAAAAATTTCGGGGGGGGGGGGGTCAAACCGGGTAACCCCACCCCCCACCCTGGATACGGCCTTGATTAACAGACATAAAAAATAGAAATAAATCTGGATTTAAGAGTTTATGACGTCCGATTTTTTTGTTTTTGTGACAACAAAACAGAGCATTTTTATAAATCATCTTGACAGTAATTTATATAAAGACTTAAAAAAGCAAACAATTCCAACAAGGTTGAACATGTAAAAATTCTAACTTGTGTTATACCCAATGTAAGTTCGGTGGTTGAGTTGCACGAGGGTTCATGGTTCAGTTGCACGGTGGTTCAGTTGCACGATGGTTCAGTTGCACGTTGGTTCAGTTGCACGGTGGTTCAGTTGCACGGTGGTTCAGCTGCACGAGGGTTCAGCTACATGGTGGTTCAGTTACACGGGGGTTTAGTTAAATGGGAATGAGTTGCACCGGGGTTGAGTTGCACGGCGGTTAAGTTGCACGAGGGTTCAGTTAAAGGGGGTTCAGTTCCATGATGGTTCAGTAGCACGAGGGTTCAGTTGCACGGGGGCTCAGTTGCTCAGTGGTTCAGTTGCACGGTAGTAGTATTGATATACGCAATCCTAGGGGATATTGCAAAATGCCATCAAAAATGCTATATTTGGAACTATAAAGCGACCAAACACGCTATATTTTGCAACCACAATGAGACCAAGCAAGCAGAAAGGTTTTTTTGTTGTCATTACCCAAAACTAAGGAGATTACAGGTTCCTGGGTCAACACCCATTTTCTGGACCAAGGTTTTTTTACTACAAAAAAATGTTTCTGCTAACGATACAGCCAAGCCGGACATGTTTATGAGTCAAAACTTGTCAAACAGATTAATAACTTCTAGCTTAAAGGTATCTTGTATCTTGTCAGGTTTGGTTAGAAATGCTTCGCGGGTAATTACAGAATGAGGAAAGGAATGCTAGAGTCAGAATTGTTTTAACTTGAAAGTTATATCATTAGCATAAAGCTAACTCATTTTCGAAAAGGTATACCATTTGCATAACTCTACTCTGAATGATCTTAATTGGTGATTGAATAATAGGGATGAAACAGAGCTCGATAATATTCTTTATTTTTAATTGGATTGTATGAAAGTGCTAAAAGGGTTAAACTACTTACCAGTTAAGGTAAGTCCAAGGGGATGGTAAGTCTTACGTAACTTGACATAAATGTTAGAATATCATCATTGGTATCAATCTGTGGAAACGGTTACTGCTGACAACGTGATCATGCGACTTGACTTAGCTTTACTTCTTGGCAGTGTTCTGTATAATACACAAGTACCATTTGAACAGTACTGCCACTATTAAAATATGTTTTAGCATTGGAGTTTGTTAAAAAGATGAAACTAATAGAGTCGTAGGCACCAAGATGACCTTGTGGCTTGACCTAGCTTTACTTCTTGGGTGTGTTCTGCAGAATACACAAGGACCATTTCAGCAGTGTTGTCAATATAAAACATACTTTAGCATTGGAGTATGCTAAAAAGTTGAAACTAATAGAAGCCGTAGGCGCCAAGAAAAGATCATGTGACTTGACTAAGAGCTCACTTCGTGGCTGTGGTCGCCATAATAGACAAGTATACAATGTGGGATGTGGGCGATATAAAGTATTCTTTAGCATGGGAGTATACTAAAAAGTTGAAACTAATAAAGATGTAGATGCTAAGAAAAGAATTTTAATATAGAAATTCAGAACAACCCTTAGAAATTCTTAGAAATCAACTAGTGAGATGATTATGGATTTGAACCATCAAGGACCGCAACCATCAATGACCCTAACCACCAAGGACCTCAAGCTCTAAGGGTCCCCCCTGACCCAAAAAGGGCCCCCTCCTCCAACTCTTTGGCCCCCCCTTTTTACTTTTTAACTTTTTTTAACATGGTAAATTTTTTCAACTTTTTTACATGTCTTAGAATGACATTAAACATACTTAAAACATAAAAAATTCACATTTAATATTTCCCATATTCAAAATGAGAATGATATAGAAATGTTAGCCGTGACCTTTACTATTTGAAAAACAATGTTTGTAGTAGCACATTTTTGGAGTGAATTTTTTGGACTTTTTTTATGAATCTTAAAATGACATGAAATATGCTTACGGCTGTACCAATGGTAGTCTATGTTTGCTCTTTGACACGACGCGGCTTTCCTAGTGGTACTCTATGGGTGCTTATCGAGACTACCTAGTTTATTATGCGTATTAAATCAGTAATTTTCTTACATTGGAATAGTAAACACTTGCATCACATTAAAAAAAGGGAAAAATGAATTATTCCAAGAAAGTGTGTACACATAATAGAGTTGTCTTAGCAATGAATGCTGACAAGGAAACATATTTTGAACTACGAACCAAGCTCTTTTGGTAACACTATGGAGAATGTATGTGTGTATTTTAATGACAGTGAGAGATTAGATTTCATTGGAGTACCCAAAGCATTAACTATGCTGGTGGTGGATGTGCGAGAGTATCATTCTCGGAGATAATAGTGCTCAAAGAGAATACAAGCCTGAAACTAATAGTTGATGAAGAGGGGCAACTTCTTGCTCATTGTGCGGATAACACATAACCTCTTGATAGGCCTTATCACCACCGTTCTGGTATCAGCATTCAAATGAGAGCAACGAGAAAAAGAAAGGCATACTGCTGCACCAATATCATAAACCATATCTTATCAATATGTTAAAAGTGAGAGACATGCAAAAAGTTAGGTTTATTTAAGCTAACGTAGCACGCTAAGTTAGCTTAAATAAACCTAATTTTTTGGATGTCTCTCACACTATAGCCGTGTGTCTGAGTGACCGTGCTGCCATCTATAGCTAAAGGTGTGAAGATGGCAACAGTGGTCTCTTGATTCTGGTTTGCATGTCTCTCACACTATAGCCGTGTGGTCTGAGTGAGTGTGCTGCTATCTATAGCTATAGTTGTGAAGATGGTAACAGTATTGTCTCGATTCTTTGAAATGTTGTAAGATCATTTTGATGCAAAGAAGTGCCTGTGTAGTTGAATTTGTCCTATGCAAAAGTACTTTATTTTTATTAATTTTTGATACTCAGTCAATAATCAATGGTGTTATGAGTCTGCTAGTAGTATCGATGTCTCTGAAAATTCCTTTTCTTACATATCTGACTTTTTAATAAAGATTCTAAACGTTTGACTTGCTAGCGTACCCTAAAAATAATGGTAATATAACAAAGTAATGCATAAAATATTTTTATTGAAACAACAACATGTAGAATATTAACATAAAAATATTTTACATACATTATTATAATATCATTGAACAACTTTGGACATTTTGAATCTTGTCCATGAAATAATTCATCATGTTCTCTCTTCATACTGTAGCTACTCTCTTCTCTTACTTCGTAACCAGTAGAATAATAATTATTCCATTTTGAGTCATACCCAATTTTTACTGGGGTGTCACCTACAGGTTCAATATGCAATTCGTCTTTGGTATTATTAGGTTCCTTGGGATATATTATCAGTAGTAGTAATAATGTTCACTTGCGCCTTATTTTCCATCAATTTATCTTTATATTCATTAGTGATATTGTCTGTCAATGTCCTTTTTATTTTGATAGGGGTTTACTGTCTATTCTCACATTGTGTTAACGAAGGTAACCGTTCTGGCACTTAGACAAGAAATGATTTATTACATTAGTGCAGCAGTTGGCTTTTTTTCCCCTTTGCTTTCATTTGAATAGTAATACCAGAACGATGGCAATAGGATCAATCAACAGGTAACGTGTTACCAGAACCATTAGCAAGAAGATGTCCATCTTCATCAACTATTAATTGTATGTTTGCATTCTCTTTAGCACTATCATCTCTGTTGCTCTCACTATCGCATATCCACCAAGAGCAATGTTGAATGGTTTGATAGTCCAAAGAAATTTAGCTTTTCGTTGTCATGACAACGCACACAAACATTTCCAATAAGATCTCCATTAATGCTTGTTTCATAGTTCAAATATCGATCTTTGTCAGCATTCAACGCAACGATGATTGAATCGTGTGTACAAAATTTCTTTGAATAATTCATTTTTACTTTTTTTTAAACAGTATGCAGGTGTTTATCCTGCCAATGTGCAAAAATTACTGATTTAATATATACATTAAACTAGGTATTGTCGATAACCTGTCATAGAGTACCACTGGGACAACCGTATAGTGTCTATGAGCAACCATAAAGTGTCATTGATACAGCCGCATTAATAAATATAAATAAATAACTAAAAACCTATTTCTATTTGTGTATCGATCAATTTCTCAGACTCCATCTTATTATTTTTAGTCTACAAAAGATGTTGATAAAGAATTTAATCACTTTGATACTTAGATTTTCTCAATGTTATCCTATGTAAGCCGACAAATGATGTTGTTAAAGAATTAATTCATTCTGATACTTAGATTTTGATGATGTTATTCGATGTATCCAATACAAGATGTTGCTAATTAATTTATACACTCTGATACTTAGATTTTGTCAATTTTATCCGACGTATCTGACAAAGGATGTTGATAAAGGATTTATTCACTCTGATACTTATATTTTATTTTCAAGATATCCCTCCAAAATAAAAATATATTGGTACTTTTCCATGAATACCTAAAAGGAAATTCAACAACCCATTAGCACATTAAATTCAAACAACCCATTAACCCATTCAAACAATAGATTTTATTTTCATTCTCCTCGGTGTTTTTACAGTGACTAATAAGGAACTGTTACTTTTCAATGAATACCTTAAAGCCATTCAACAGCTCATTAGCAAATTCAATTCAAACAACACATTAACCCATTCAAACAACAAATTTTATTTTCACTGACCTCAGTGCTTTAAGGGTAACCTAAAAGGCAATGTTGCTTTTCAATGGATACCTAAAAGCCGATTCAACAACCAAATAGCACATTCAATTCAAACAACTCATTAACCTATTCAAACATCAGATTTTATTTTCACTGCTCTCGGTGCTTTAACAGTAACCTAAAAGGCAATGGTATTTTTCCATGGATACCTAAAAGCCCATTCAACAACCCATTAGCACACTAAATTCCAAAAGCCCATTAACCCATTCAAACAACATATTTTATTTTCACTGTCCTCGGTGCTTTAACAGTAACCTAAAAGGCAATGGTATTTTTCCATGGATACCTAAAAGCCCATTCAACAACCCATTAGCACATTCAATTCAAACAACACATTAACCCATTCAAACAACAAATTTTATTTTCACTGACCTCTGTGCTTTAACAGTAACCTAAAAGGCATTGTTACTTTTCAATGAATAAAGTTCTTTTAACCTATCTCATTTTCTAACATATCCTCTATGATCCTGCTAGTAGTAGTATCTATATTTCTGAAAATTCCTTTTCTTACGTCTCCAACTTTTTAACAGATATTCTAAGCGTTTGAGTTGGTAGCGTACCCTAAAAATAATGGAAATATAACAAAGTAATGTATAATATATGTTTAATGAAGTAATGATATGTAGAATATTAATATAAAACTATGTTTCATATATTATTGTACATTATTAATATCTTTGAACAACTTTAGACATTCTGAATCCGCTCCATAAAATAATTCATCGTGTTCTCTCTTGATAGTGCCCTCTGTAGAGATTTCCATCTTGTCTATGTCTCTTCTTTATATGTTCCTTTTAAACATTCAACACTAGTTTATAATTAGAGGGCCCAAGCTATTTCTCATCTTAGTATTTATTTACAATCTGGGGCAACAGATTATTAGGTGTATTTCCACAAATTCATTAATTTCCAAGCCCATTCAAGGCCGAACTTCTGTTGGACTCTCAGGCAATTAAAAATCTACCTAATGCTTTCGAATTCTTTTAAAGAGCTTACTGCAAGTTTTATCACGGCGAAACACTGAAGCAAAGTAAAAACTTGTCGCTATCTCATTTTCTATCAAAGGAAATGTTTTGCCTATAATTTTGATCGAAGGATCTGTTCTTTAATTTTTTTTTTCATTCAAATCAATAAAATTTCCAGCATTAGGAAGTACTGACTTTTATATAAAAATTTTTGATCCGATTTTCACAAGTGACCAGGTTTCCAAATTTACTCTGAAGCTTTATGATGCTAATGAATTGTCCTTCCAATAAATTATATAGTATATATTTCAATTTAGTGTTAACCATTTAGTTATTTACAGCAATTTTATCAAAAGCATTAAAAAAAAAATATCCTAGACCACACTATCACTCCATTTACAGTTGTAATCAAAATATATTTGAAATGAGTTAAGAATTTAATAAGATGATAAAAATAAAACTTTTTAATGCAAAGATGATAATAAAAGTCGGAGTATTTAGGCTTCGTATCCGGAAGAATTTATCAACGGAAAAGAAAAATAAATAGCCAAAACAAAACAGAACAAAAAACACAATAGATGCTATACATAAAACAAAATAAAAATGAAAGGAAAACGTCCGTTTAAACAAGACCCAATATGGCAAAGCACAAACAATAAAACATCAAGGCAAGATGTCTTTATATGTATACTATTGTAAGTCCGAATTATCTTCTGATATGGAATTCTATCAAAATGAAAGTGGTTTTATCTAAAAAATCTTAAGTATGCCCTGCGTTAAAACCAAAATCAAACAGTTCGTGCCAACGAACTGTAAGTAAGGAGCGACTCGGCTCAATAGTAACCGAAACTCTAGAAAACAGAATTTTGATATCAATAGATTCATCAAAATAATTGGCTTTTTTTAAATATATAAGACTCATTAAGTTTACCCATCAAAAGCTATGACCCCGAGAAAAATTGTCTGATTTTGGAAAAAGGGGGGAAACTAAAAGCATCCCCAAAAAGTTAAAGAATTTTGATAAAAATTTCACCATCAGATTCAGCGTATCAAAGAATCCTACTGAAGAAGTTTCAAGCTCCCGTCAGCAAAAATGTGGAATTTTGTATATTTTTTTTTTGCCAGAAGTAAGATCATGGACGCGTGTACATTTGTTGTTGTTTTTTTTGTTTTTTTTTTTCAGGGATGATTGTATCGAACCAATCGTCGTAGAAGGTCGGTAGAGGGTGTATTCGAACGGAAATTGAAAGTTTTTACTAGTTCCCCTTTTTGGGCTACCAAAACGATTGGAGGGCTCCTAGAGCCCCTCCCACACCCCTTTTCCCATGCCCATATTAAGGGAAATGCGATGCCACGCAGTAGCGCAGTCTTATAAAAATGGAAGTTGTATAATTAGCTATTGATATTACTAAGCGTATGGGCTATATGCGAATTTTGACTTCAAAGCATTTTGGTATTATTTGGGACAAACTTGCTATTCTGCGGTAAAAATAAATAGCAGAAACCAGCACTTTTCTTGGTGAGACCTCTTTTTTGCTTATAAAGCCCACTAGAACTTTAATTCTCCTTTCGAATGAGCCTTATTTTATATTGTACGACTATTGTTTTGACATTATCACACATGGAAGAGAAGCGAATAAACGTACATATTTGACATTTATTGTCTGGAACAATCAGATATTTTGATGTGCTATAGGAATGAACTTGTAGCATCCACTTCCAGGTTCTCGGACATGTAGAATTTTACGGTTTATCCCAATTCAAATTTTTTATATTTTTGATGGGGGTATTCAGAGCTATTGAATTTCATACATTTGAATTGAGCGAAAAGGACATGTTGTAATAATGTATGATTTCTACTGATTTTAATATTTTTGGTTTCAGGCAACAAAAGTCGCTATTGCGTGTTGTTTATTACTTTGATCACTCCGAGCTACAAAATCCCAAACTTTTCTTACTACCTTGTTCATATTTGGACACACATCTCAGTAAAACGCTTCATTACATCTGCACATGACAGAATAGCTATATGCTCATATTATATTAGAATTTACTACATCATATAATCTGTCCATACTCTATTTTATAAACGCCTTATTTTAATTTTTGGTTACTATGGGCTGTGGTTGGTTCCTTAACAGGCTGCAACTATCCCTGCATCCTTGACACAGATGGATTCTTATACTGCACAGCAGAACCAACCACTTTTTAAGATTTCCCTATAGATATTAGAATTTCTGTAATGAGCTTGAGATCTTGGAAAAGTTATGCACACCGTACACTATCCTCGAATAGTATATCCATTAATTAATAGTATATCCATTAATAAAGTAGTATATCAATTAATTAGTATATCAATTAATAGTATATCAATTAATAGTATATCAATTAATAGTATATCCATTAATAGTATATCCATTAATAGTATATCCATTAATTTAGAAACCATCATTTAAATAATGGCATTTTCGCAAGATAATCTTGGGAAATTGTTGAATTCTCAGTGCCAGCCCTGCTATAGAATGCCCATTTATGTATAGTAGGATACCATCGACCAGAAATCAAGCTCGCCTCGAGTTTCTTAATGTAATTTTAACCATATTTGGAGTCTAGTTGATGTAAGGTCTTGATTAGAAACCGTTTAGATTATATTATGTCAGTTCCAAAACTTGCAGATTTCCTATTTCATAAAATCTCCCTAAGTGCAAATTGTGATAGAAATTCCTGCACTGGTATTTGAACAAAAAGTAAACTCTAGCCCACAGCAAAAACTCAATTAGGGTGTACTACACAGATTTCTCCATTTAATTGCCAACAAAGTCCATAAACCAAAAAAAAATTTTCAGCCTTTACTCTAACGTTTCGGAAGCTACACTGAATAAAAAATGAAAACCAAAACACTTGAACTAATATTTCTTTTACCTCAGAAGATTGAAAGAACATCTCCTGATTGGTCACTCGATTTTACCAAGGGACTGACAACTAAGAGAAAAACAACAAAATAAATTACTTTGTCCATATTATGTTGTTAATATTATTCTTAAAATGAAATATCGAGAGCAAGATTTGCAGGCCAGCAAAGCTGCATAAGAACCCGATTTTGGCGTATACAAAATTTCAATTGTCATGGAATTCATATGGAAACTTGTTCTGAAACATGATGTATTAAATATATAGCAACTTTGTTTAAACACTGTAAGGTTTTTGTTACGAAACATGGAGTTACGAAAAAGGGCCACTTCAGGTGTTTTATCGCGGTTTTGTTGATCAACAACTTCCTCCTGTGGGATGCTAGTGATAAAAACCAATATTTAATCACGAGCAACAACAGGAATGCAGCCAAAAATTACTGGTGTAAATGACCAAGAAAATTTTTACTTTGATTTAATGAACTGAATATCTTGTTTAAAGGATTGTGAAAAATTAACTGGTTCTATTATGATTTGTTTTTTAAGTTGTATTTCTTATAAAATTCCGCTGTGCTGAAATTCTATGTGTTTCGTTGAGTCTGAGGTTTCGTCTTCTGTGCATATAATTTTATAGCCCTCATTGGTACTGTTTTGCTTAATGGTACACAACGCCTATAGAGAGTCGAATGAATGCAGTGATGGAGACTCGTAAAGCGGGTAATTGTTACCTAAATTGATCGAAGAGCGTGGTTTCTCATTGAATTTACAATATTTAAAACTGTTGTTTTTTGGGGTTTAGGGGGGGAGGTACCTAGGTTGGGTTAGGTTGCGTATTTAATATATGCTATACTTTACCCCCCCCCCCCCCCCTAATCTGCAAATATATAGCCCAAATTTGTTTCTAAACTATTATATATATATCCTATTCTATTTTTTTATTAGCATTAACCAAACTTGACTTCTTTAGTGTGTGCTATTAAGCAAAACAGTACCCGTTCATTTTTTTGAGGGGGGGGGTAGAAGTTTTAAAATCAGTCTGTTTGCACACCAAAAAGAGGATCAACAATTGTTACACCGACACCTCTAATCACAATTCGAATCAGATGTTGAGGCTGCTAAAATAATAGATCGAGGAGACTGTATACAGTGATTATTGACCATCATTTGTCAGGTTACTGATTGGGCAGAGCGGTTCCATCCAAACCAGAATAAGTTTGTGATCGGACTTCTATAGAGATTGCTCGAAAATGGTGTATTTCACATATTGATATGACTCAAAGGTTTACTCTTTCGAAGGTTCAAGACCCGTGTTTTCAGACCCTTATTTCTTTTCTTCGTTATTTTTCTTTCCACAAATATTTAAATCGAGGATAAAACAAGTGAAAAGATGGAGTGATAAATAAATATACTTTTGTTTTCCAAGTTTGAATAATTTTCCGATCGAAATCCCATTCATCTTAAGATATGTCGTTTTTCCCTCAAATATACTTTGAGGTTAAGAGCAGAAAAACAAACTATCATCAAGAACAAGTTCAAAAAGGTTGTTTCTGCTTTCCTGGAAAATTCTTGCTGAATAGCCAGATGTGTCTTTTTGTATTTAATGACAGGATATGCTACCATATTTCTGCATAGAGATCAATCAGAATAGTTCCGAAAGGTTTTTTGCCTCGCATACGTTTGTCTGCTTTATACTATCGCCCATTCCCCGACTAATCCTTGGACAATCCCGTCCAAAAGGGTCATATATGCATGCATGCTACTCGTCTAGTTTGATCATCTGCTTAACTCTTTTTTTCTTCAGATGGAGAGAAGTTTGGACGAGTGGAATTTAAATAGCCCAAGCAGAATTAGACCCGAAAGTGGGAAAACAGTTGGCGATGATCTCTGCGGTCCTATTCCCAAAGATGTCAGGCCTCCTGGGCTTCAGGTACCTATTTTTCTCTTATCCATTATAACTATTATTATATCTATTGCCGTTACCAACTGCCTATATTATAATGACCTATCATTTCAGATATAACTCAAAGAAAGAACTATCTAACTAAATAAGGTTCCATTTCCAAAAGGATTCTCTAAACCCATAAAACCCATGCGTTCGAAGGTACTTACGTATGATACCGACTACACTGTTGTTCTCGATCTGTTTAAAACCGGTTATCTCTGTCTGCACTTGAAGATAATTAACTTAGCCTCAGTGAGATAAACTACTACACAGGTGTATTTTAAATAAATATTTAATAGATAGATTTTGTTAGGTACTTAATATAATGCGCTCTGGGCGGCTTGTTTTCCATAATTCTCTGTTGTAGTTTCCATAACTTTGTTACTACAGCCTTATATAAGTCTTCTTGAGTGTAGTTAGTATAACACGTAAGCACCCATCCAAATATAGCACTGGATTTGAGCTAACCTCGCAGCTGCATTATATTAACTTATCTTGTTAACAGTTTCATAAAAAGCTATGGAGGTTTAACATCGTAAGTGTTAAATGTTGGCCGCTAGTAGCCATTAGTTTGTACCGACTGTACATTTGTTTTGAAACAAAAACGCCATCCCACGGAAGTATTCCCTCTGAAACTGGCTGGTTATATCACTTTTTTTGGCTATTTCATGATTTTTGCTCCGTAGTATCTCGGCCTTATTCAAGCCAATTTCAAATATGACACAAAGGAAGTCATATTAAGCTGAATCTAATACATTTTTTTTTGCTATGAGGAATTCTTGGATCCCATAAAGCACCGAGTATTCATACAAATAACCAGTTCCATTTTTCTTCGGTCAGTCTGATGGTTGGACGTAATTAATAAAAGGTGACCAGAAGTTATGAATGTTCAGGCATAAATTTTCGAATAGCTAGATGATGACACCGCAAAGGACCGATCGCAATCTCGCCGAAAAGAAGAATTGACGTCAGAATATCCATAGCTGCAGGCGAGGTTAAACACCTTCTTGGAATTAAACACCGATGTGAGATTGAACATAAGCTAAGCCCGAAGCTATATTAAGTGATATTGTACAATACATGTTAATAATAATATTTAGCAAATGATGTGGCAGGCAATTTGATAACAAATCGTCAAGCTTGCAGTGTCACAAGCACAGGGTTGCCGCCCGGTGAAAAAAATCACTATATTTTAGTTTTTTTTTAGTGATTATCTTTAATAATCTAGTGATCTATGTGCTGATTTAGTGGTTATTTTGTTTAGAATATTTAAAAAATCACTAGAAACAGTGATAATTCACTTGGGATGGCAACCCTGCACAAGGCACCGGTTAATCCTTATTAATTTTATATGAACTGCGCATATGTCAAGGGAGGAATACGCTACTGCGTAGTACTATGGCCTCTGAAACTGACACGCTACATAATTATTTACCATAGTTCTAAATATATTGCTTTTTTTTGTTAGTTCGAATTTGTGCCTTATTCGGGCCAATTTAAATTGAAACACAAAAAAGACTCATTAAAAAGAACCAGGTCGCTTTTTGCCACAGCAAATTTATTGAAATTACAAGTGCAATGTATTTATATATTACCGTGAATGTCCGAAATCTGGTGAATGTTGACATTCACCGGTGAATGTCAACTTGGATTCAATGGATTCAATTGGGTTAGCGAGTCAGCCTTTTCAGTCTGATGCATGCTGTGATGGTAAAAGTTAAAGTTAGGTTAGATTATGTTAGTTTAGGTTAGGTCAGGTTAAATTAGGTTAGGTTACGTCAAATTTGGTTCTAAATATCAGAAATGGGTTAAAACATAATCTAAGCTAACCAAACCTAATCTATTGTAACCTAGCCTGCCATCATCAAACCTTGCGTTAAATTGAAAAAGTTGATTGACAACGCTGATTAAATCCAAGGAGAAAAAAGATATTTCGGAGATTCACCGGTGAACGTCAACATTCACCAATTTTCGGACATTTACGGTAACATATACACATAACCATTGTAAGATTGGGTTTAATCTAAACATATGTCTATATTAAATGACATAAACAAATGGTTATCATAGGCAGCGCGCTAGCGTTACCTAAGTAAAGAACGATGTGGGCACAATGTGTTTTTTTTTTTCTCAATACCCGAGCACTTCGTATCGAAGACGTTGTCGTAGAAACATCGAAAAGGGCTCGTTCGATTGGAAATTGGAGTGGCTAGTGCCCTTTTTAATAGTCAAAAGTGATTGGAGGGCGACTAGCCCCCCCCCACGCCTATCATTCCCCTAAACACATCCCATAAAAATTTTGAGATAGCCATTTTGTTCAGCGTAGTTGATTTCCACATAGAAAATATGTTTTTGAGGAGGACAATCCCCCAAAACCCTCGGGGCAAGGGTTTTAAGTTATGCCCTGAGGGCATATAAGAACGATGATGGCACAATGTACTATTTATTATTTTTTTTTTTTCTTTAGAGCAGGGCACTTCATATGGAAGGGGTCGTCGTAGAAACTTCAAAAGGAGCTCAATCGATTGGAAATTGAGAGTTCTAGTGCCATTTTAATAGTCGAAAGTGATTGGAGGGCAACTTGCTCCCCCCCCCCTACGCCCATCATTCCCCCAAAGAAATCCAATCAAAATTTTGAGATAGCCATTTTGTCCAGCGTGGTTGATTTCCAGATAGAAAATATGTTTTTGAGGAGGACACTCCCCCAGAATCCTCAGGGCAAGGGTTTTAAATTATGCAATGGGGGCATATAAGGTTTTTATAGAAGGCTATGTCGTAGAAACTTCAAAAAAGGTTCATTCGATTGGAAATTCAGAAGGTTATCCCCCTTTTTAATAGTCGAAAGTGATTGGAGGGTAACTATCCCCCCCACGCCCATCATTTCCTCAAACACATCCAATCAAAATTTTGAGATACCTATTTTGTTCAGCGTAGTTGATTTCCAGATAGAAAATATGTTTTTGAGGAGGACGCTCCCCCAGAGCCCTCAGGGCAAGGGTTTTAAGTTATGCCCTGGGGGCATATAAGGTTTTATAGAAGGCGTTGTCGTAGAAACTTCAGAAAAAACGTTCATTCGATTGGAAATTCAGAGGGCTATCACCCTCTTTAATAGTCGAAAGTGATTGGAGGGCAACTAGCCCCCCCCCCACGCCCATCATTTCTCCAAACACATCCAATCAAAATTTTGAGATATCTATTTTGTTCAGCGTACTTGATTTCCAGATAGAAAATATGTTTTTGAGGAGGACGCTCCTTAGAGCCCTCAGGGCAAGGGTATTAAGTTATGCCCAGGGGGCATATAAGGTTTTTTATAGAAGGCGTTGTTGTAGAAACTTCGAAAAAGGGCTCATTCGATTGGATATTGGAGTGGCTAATGCCCTTTTTAATAGTATAAAGTGATTGGAGGGCAACTAGCCCCCCCCCCTCCCCACGCCCATCATTCCCCCAAACACATCCGATCAAAATTTTGAGATAGCCAATTTGTTCAGCCTAGTTGATTTCCCAATAGAAAATATCTTTTTGAGGAGGACACTCCCCCAAAACCCTCGGGGCAAGGGTTTTAAGTTATGCCCTGGGGGCATATAAGGTTTTTATAGAAGGTGTTGTCGTAGAAACTTCAGAAAAGGCTCATTCGATTGGAAATTCAACAGGCTAGTGCCCTTTTAATAGTCGAAAGTCATTGGAGGGCAAGTAACGCCCCTTTCAAGCCCACCATTTCCCCAAACACATCCAATCAAAATTTTGATATAGCCATTTTGTTCCACACAGTTAAAGTTCAGGAAATTATACCTTTGAGCAGGACACTCCCCCCACAGTCTTTAGAGCAAGGGTTATAAATTATTCCCTGGGGGTATATAAGTTTTTATTGAAATCTTTGTCGTAGAAACTTGAAAAAGGGCTCATTCGATTGGAAATTGGAGTGGCTAATGCCACTTTTAATAGTAGAACGTGATTGGAGGGCAACTAGTCCCCCCCCCCTACGCCCATCATTCCCCCAAACTCATCCAATCAAAATTTTGAGATAGCCATTTTGTTCAACGCAGTTGATTTCCAAATAGAAAATATCTTTTTGAGGAGGACACTCCCCCACAACCCTCGGGGCATGGGTTTTAAGTTGTGCCCTGGGGGCATATAAGGTTTTTATAGAAGGCGTTGTCGTAGAGACTTCAAAAAAGGCATATTCGATTGGAAATTGAAATGGCTAGTGCCCTTTTCAATAGTCAAAAGTGATTCGAGGGCAACTAATCCCCCCCACGCCCATCCTTCCCCAAAACACATCCAATCAAAATTTTAAGATAGCCATTTTATTCAGCATAGTTGTTTTCCATATACAAAATATCATTTTTGAGGAGCCCACTCCCCAACAACCCTCGGGGCAAGGGTTTTAAGTTATGCCCTGGGGGCATATAAGGTCTTTATAGAAGGCGTTGTCGTAGAAACTTAAGAAAAGGCTCATTCGATTGGAAATTCAATAGGCTAGTGCCCTTTTTAATAGTCGAAAGTCATTGGAGGGCAACTAGCCCCCTCCCCACGCCCACCATTCCCCCAAACACATCCAATCAAAATTTTAAGATAGCCATTTTGTACAGCGTAGTTGATTTCCAGGTAGAAAATATGTTTTTTAGGAGGACACTCCCCAACAACCCTCGGGGCAAAGGTTTTAAGCTATGCCTTGGGGGCATATAAGGCTTTTATAGAAGGCGTTGTCGTAGAAACTTCAGAAAAGGCTCATTCAATTGCAAATTCAACAGGCTAGTGCCCTTTTTAATAGTCGAAAGTCATTGGGGGGCAACTGGCCCCCTCCCCACGCCCATCATTCCCCCAAACACATCCAATCAAAATTTTGAGATAGCCATTTTGATCAGCGTAGTTGATTTCCAGGTAGAAAATTGCTAATTCCCAATAAGGCATCTCAGGAGTATCCCAAGAATGACTGAGGGTATTTTGTTTAAACTGTCGGGGCTACTTCTGCTCTTAAAATTTAACCAAATTAAAATAGCGTAATTGTATCCAAGCCATCAAAGAAAGTAAACAGGTTTTTTGCGAATGGTATCAAGTTTTCCATTTCAGGTCAACTAGAGGAGGTATGAAACTAAATTAAACACTACTATTTGTGTCCAGATCTTTAAGAGGGTGTATGTTGTTAAAAATTGCTGAAAATTTTTCTCCAGCATACAAATAGCAGGCCAAACTATAAATTTTTAAAGTTATAAATATGATTAATTATTATAGTTATAAAAGTAAAAACATTTATCTCGGCTCGTTTTGAGTTTGACTCGGTTATTTATTGTAATTTCTGTTCGTTTTGGGTTTCATTTATTTATCGATGCTGGTTTGTCGTAGTTTCACGTTTGCTAGATTATTTGATTTTATTTTTGCTCATTTTTTCTTTAATGGAGTTCTTTACTTTTCTTTGAAAAAATTATTTTGTGGAAAAAGTTTTTTTTTATTAATTATAAGAAATACTTACATTTTATGAGAAGACGCAGTGCATTAAGGGTTATTTCTTGAAACTATTTTGCAAGTATTACAGATTCGGATGCATTGGAATACTTCAATGCGTAACAGAAAGCATACAGAAAATATGGATTAATCATTGGCAGCGCAATAGCGCTGCCTAAGTAAAGAACGATGTTGGCACAATGTATTATTTATTTGTTTGTTTTAGACCAGGGCACTTCGTATCGAAAGAGTTGCCGTAGAAACTTCGAAAACGGCTCATTCATTGGAAATAGGAAGGGCTTGTGCCCTTTTTAATAGCCGTAAGTGATTGGAAGGCAGCCAACACCCCTTCCACGCCTGCCATTTCCCAAACACAGCCAATCAGTATTTTCAGATATCCATTTTGTTCAACATAATTAAAAGTTCTGGAACTTAGGTCTTTAAGGATGATAACCCCCTCAGAGCCCTCAGGGCAAGGGTTGTAGGTTATGTCCTGGGGGCATATAAAGTTTTTATAGAAAGCGTTGTCGTAGAAAATTAAAAAAGGCTCGTTTGACAGGAAATTGAAAGGGCTAGTGCCCTTTTTAGTAGTCGAAAGTGATTGGAGTGCAACTAACCCCTCTCTCACGCCAACCATTTCCCCGAAAACATCAAATCAAAATTTTGGGATAGCCATTTTGTTCAACCTAGTTGAAAGCTCTGGAAATTGGGTCTTTGAGGATGATAAAATCTCCACACCCCTCAGGGCAAGGGTTGTAATTTGAGCCCTGGGGACATATAAGGTTTTTATAGAAAAGGTTGTCGCAGAAACTTCAAAAAGGGCTCATTCGATTGGAAATTGAAAGGGCTAGTGCCCTTTTCAATAATATAAAGTGATTAGAGGGTAATAAACCCTCTCTTACGCCAACTAGACCCCGGCGCCAGGGAAGGCCGGTGGCAGTGGCGCACCGCCGGCGCGATCAAAAATGACCGTGAACATTAATGTTTTCATCAGTGTTTCTCAAATCTCAGCTTGAATTTGCAACAGATTCGGCCCTATTCAGGAAATTTGGGTGCAAAAAAGATATTTTTAACCGAAAAATTTAGGTACCAACCCTCTGGATGGTTTTCCTTTAATACAGACAGGAATTCTTCAGAGAAAACTTTGCTTCGTAATAAAAAGAAGGACTATTAATATAAATAATAAAAAAAATATAAATTTTTTTACATTTATAACTTTAATAAATCAAATAATATTAACATTTTGATTACTAAATATCAGTATATGTATATTAAACTGACAATGCATATTCATTTGTATTTTTTCAGTAAAGTGCAAATTTTGTTCTGGCCTTGGGAAGGTATAGGGATTTTGCACCCAATTTATGTTAATTTCTCCTCGTTTTGAGTTTGACTCGATAATTTATTGTAATTTCTGTTCGTTTTTGGTTTCATTTATTTACCGATGCTGATTTGTGATAGTTTCACGCTTAGTAGTTTACTTGATTTTATTTTTGCTCATTTTTTGTTTAATGGAGTTCTTAACTTTTCTTTGGAAAACTTATTTTGTGGAAAAAGTTTTTTTAATTAATTTCTGTTCGTTTTATATTGATGTAGCCTTTTCAGGGAAAAAGAAAATAATACTTTAAATTTTTTTTTTAAGACTTTATAGTTTGGCCTTCTATTTGTGTGCTGGAGAAAAATTTCAGCAATTTTTAACAACATACACCCTTTCAAAAATCTGGACACAAATAGTACTGTTTAATTTAGTTTCATACCTCCTCTAGTTGACCTGAAATGGAAAACTTGATACCATTTGCAAAAAAAATCTGTTTACTTTCTTTGATAGCTTGGATACACTTACTCTATTTTGATTTAGTTAAATTTTAAGAGCAGAAGTAGCCCCGAAAGTTTGAACAAAATACCCTCAGTCATTCTTGGGATACTCCTGAGATGCCTTATTGGGAATTATCATTAACACAGTGCATTTTGATTTAATCTTAAGGCAACATTTAGTTTTTAAACATAATGGGCAAATGGGAGGGTGGGCGGGGGATGGGGATTAGTTGCCATCCAGTCACTTTCGGCTATTAAAAAGGGCATCAGCCCTTTCTATTTTCAATCGAATATGCCCTTTTCAAAGTTCCCGCGACATCTCCTTCTATACGAAGTGCCCTGGTCTAAAAAACAACAACAACAAAAAATAATACATTATACCCACATCGATCTTTACTATAAAAATGTTAAGCCTTCCAATCACTTTCGACTATTAAAAGGGCACTAGGCTTTTCGATTTCCAATCGAATGAATACTTTTTGAAACGACAACGCTTTATATAAACACCTAATGTGCCCCCAGGGTATAAATTACAACCCTTACCGTAAGGTCTGTTATGGTGGTTGTCATCCTCTAAGACCGAATTTCCAGAACTTTCAACTACGTTAAACAAAATGGCTATCTCAAAATTTTTATTGGATGTGTTTGGGGAAATGGTGGGCGTGAGAGGGGCAGCAGTCACTCTCCAATCACTTTCAACTATTAAAAATGGCCCTAGCCCTTTGAATTTCCCATCAAATGAGCCCTTTTGAAGTTTCTACGACAAAACTTTCAATAAAAATCTTATATGCCCCCAGGGCATAACTTAAAACCCTTGTCCTGAGTGCTGGGGGGAGGGATGTCATACTAAAAGACCTAATTTCCAGAACTATCTATTACGTTGAACAAAATGGCTACCTGAAAATTTTGATTGGATGTGTTTGGAGGAATGATGGGCGTGAGAGGGGTGTTAGTTACCGTCCAATCACTTTTGACTATTACAAGTGGCACTAGCCCTCTCAATTTCCAATTGAATGAGCCCCTTTTGAAGTTTTACGACAACTCTATCTATAAAAACCTTATATGCCCCCAGGGCAGAACTTACAACCTTTGCCCTTGGGGCTCTGGGGGGTTTTCATCCTTAAAAACACAATTTCCAGAACTTTCAGCTACGTTGAACAAAATGGTTATCTCTAAACTTTGATTGAATGTTTTTGGGGAATTGGTGGGCGTAAGAAGGAGGTTAATTACTCTTCACTCACTTTCGACTGTTAAAAAGGGCAATTTAAATTTACAATCAAATGAACCCTTTTTGAAATTTCTATAACAGCTTTCTATATAAACTTAATATGCCCCCAGGGCATAACTTACAACCGTTGCACTGAGGGCTCTGAGGGGGTTATCGTCCTAAAAGACCTAATTTTAAGAACTTTCAACAACGTTGAACGAAATAGATATCTCAAAATTTTGATTGGATGTGTCTGGGAAAATGGTGGGCGTGAGAGGGGCGTTAGTCGCTCTTCAATCTTTCAACTATTAAAAAAGGCACTAGCCCTTTCAATTTCTAGTTGATTGAGCCCTTTTGAAGTTTCTACGCTTTCCATAAAAACCATATATGCCCCCAGGGTATAACTTACAACCCTAGCCCTGAGGGCTGTGGGCGCGGGGAGTATTTGTCATCCTTAAAGACCTAATTTCCAAGACTTTCAACTACGTTGAATAAAATAGTTATCTGAAATATTGACTGAATGTGTTTTGAGAAAAGATGGGCTTGAGAGGGGTGGGGGTAGTTGCCCTCAAATCACTTTCGACTATTAAAAAAGGCACTAGTCCTTTAAATTTCCAATCGAATGAGCCCTTTTTCAAGGTTCTACGACACTGTAGGGAGTGTGTCCTGCTCAAAGCTATAATTTCCTGAACATTGAACGTCGTGGGAAAAATTGGCTATCTCAAAATATTTATTGGATGTGTTTGGGGAAATTGTGGGCGTGGAACGGGTGTTAGTTGCCTTCCAATCACTTTCGACTATTAAAAAGGGCAATAGTAATTTCAATTTCCAATCAAATGAGCCCTTTTTGAAGTTTCGGCGACAACACGTTTTATAAAAACCTTATATGCCCAAAGGCATAACTTACAACCCTTGCCCCGAGGGTTGTGGGGGAGTTTCCTCCTGAAAAACATAATTTCTATCAGGAAATCAACTACGCTGAACAAAATGGCTATCTCAAAATTTTGTTTGGGTATGTTTGGGGGAATGATGGGCGTGGGGGGGCTAGTTGCCCTCCAATCACTTTCGACTATTAAAAAGGGCACTAGCCCTTTGAACTTCATATCGAATGAGCCTTTTTTGAAGTTTCTACGACAACGCCTTCTATAAAAACCTTATCTGCCCCCAGGGCATAACTTTCAACCCTTGCCCCGAGGGTTGTGGGGGAGTTTCCTCCTGAAAAAAATATTTTCTATCTGGAAATCAACTACGCTGAACAAAATCGCTATCTCAAAATTTTTATTGGATGTGTTTCGGGAAATGGTGAGCGTGAAAGGCGTGTTAGTTGCCTTCCAATTACTTTCGACTATTAAAAAAGGCACAAGCCACTCCAATTTCCAATTGAATGGCCCTTTTCGAAGTTTCTACGACAACTTCTTCGATACGAAGCGCCCTGCTCCAAAGGAACCAAATAATAAATAATACATTGTGCCAACATCGTTCTTATATGCCCTCAGGGCATAACTTAAAACCCTTGCCCCGAGGGTTGTGGGGGAGTGTCCTCCTCAAAAACATATTTTCTATCTGGAAATCAACTAAGCTGAACAAAATGGCTATCTCAAAATTTTGATTGGATGTGTTTGGGGGAATGAAGGGCGTGGGAGGGCTAGTTGCCCTCCAATCACTTTTGACTATTAAAAAGGTCACTAGCCACTCCCATTTCCAATCCAATGAGCCCTTTTCGAAGTTTCTACGACAAATCCTTCGATGCGAAGTGCCCGGGTATGGAGAAAAAAAATAATACATTGTGCCAATATCGTTCTTTACATAGGCAGCGCTATTGCGCTGCCTATGATAAGTTTTTATAAGTTTCTAATTTTTTTTCTTGACTAAACAATATGGACGAATCTACAAACTATGCAAACTGTAATTCAATCAATTAACATATTTGTTCCATACATAGTCAGCTTTTAGCCGACAAAACTCCATCAAGTTAATGTTAGTAAACTATTGAATATATTCTTATAGTATTCATTCACTCAGTGTACAGGACTGAACAGTTCCTTTTTTCAGATTGGTTTTTACATGGCATATTGCAATAGCGACTGGATTGACACAGGTCTCCGAAGAGCCAAAAATCTTTGCTGCAAGGATCAAAAAGCACTTTCTTGCTGAAATATTTTTCTTATATACATATATTTTTTTTTTTTTATTTTACACTTTGCTTATATAAAAAAGAAAGACTAAATAAAAAAGCGTAGAATACATTCCAGCGTGACATAATCAAAGTAGTTTGAAGCAATAAAAGTTTTCTATAAATTTTTGGCTTGCTTTTCCTTCAGTACCTGTCTCATGCATCAAGAAATTCCTGACGAAAGAAACATTAAGAAACGAGGTCTCATAACTCATGCCTCATATGAGGCCTCATACCTCAAGAAATTCCTGACGGAAGAAAAACAACCCATGTTCTTATCCCATAGATTTCTAGTTATTTTATGAAAGCTAAGACTATGCTCATTTTTCTGTATAAAATTTTGTACCTAAGGAGGTTGGTGGTGAGGGGGGGGGGGAGTGAGCCTTCTTCGCGCTTCCAATCAACACGTGGAGAATTCCCAATGGTTCAACATCAAAAAAGTTACAACGTGTCTGATTATATTTTAAGAATTGGCGAAGAACGGACAAAGGGAGGGGTCAATGCTGAACTTCGTGTCTCTAGCATGAATGATAGGAAATTCTCTGTGATTCCAGCTCAAAGAAGGGGTCACATGCGTATGCCTAACTATTTCATAAGACTTTGGAAGTAGGGAGTCTAGAGAGGCTAGGGAGTCTTGGGCCACTTTTGTGTTCCAGTCACACGGATTCAAAATAATTCCAGATCAAATAAAGAGCAGAACTTCGAAATTTTTACTAGAAGCTTAGATTTGATGACGGTGAGAGGAGAATCGGAAGGGCTACTGACTGCCTTTGGTCCCTTATTCAAACATACTAAAATCCTGCTGAGTCTAGGGTTCATCTAATTTGTGACATGTTTAGTTTCTGAATAAAGCTAATGGTGTGGAGGGCCAGGGGATGGAGGAGCAGTAGAAAAATTTTATACACCCAATCAGGCCGAATATTAGTAGAAAAGGGTAAGAAGGTACGAACAGGACATAATTTATTCATGGTTTATTGATCCACGAAGGGGAGAGAATTTCTGAGAAATTGATTTGCATAATCGAGGGGAACCAGATTTCTGAGAAATTGATTTACATAATCGGCGGGGAATTATTGATCAACAAAGGGGAATTAAGAAACAATATGGCTTCTCTGATCTTTAGGTCTGAGAGATATATTAATATTCTATTTTTAAATATGGCTTCTCAGGTCTTTAGGTCTGAGAGATAAATATTAATATTCTATCGAAGCCATAATAGTGTAACTAGGAACACCTTAGATGTATTTTCAGAAATTCATACGAAATCAAGACAGATTGAATAAATTTTACACGGGAAATGGTTTCCTGGGAATTTCAAATGTAACAGCGCAGGGATGCCGAAACAAAGGAACACGCAGAAATTACTTTTATGGGATTATTTGGGCAAAACAGTTTGAGACATTTTAGAAGATGATTTGGGGTGAAACTCTGTGGTAGTTATAATACACAAGTTCCATTTGAACAATGTTGTAAGGTCCCCTACCCCAACCCCAAAGGACCCCCTACCCCCGGGCCCCAAAAGGGCCCCCAGGCCCCCAAAGGGCCCCCTCCTTCCCAGCCCCAAAAGGGCCCCCTCCCCCCCCCCCCCAGTCTCCCAAAGAGCCCCCCTCCCTAGTTTAGAGTTTTAGTTTGATATTAGCTTACAGTTTTAGTTAGAGTTATAGTTGAGTTTAGTTGTTGTTCAGAGTCTAGAGTTTCAAGTTAGACTCTCAGCATTTAGAATTTTGGTTAGAGTTATAGTTTAGTTTAGTTGTAGTTGTGTTTTTGGACTTGTAGTTTAGTTTTAGCTAAACGTTTAAGTTTAGAATTTTAGCCTAGAGTCTTAGCTTAGAGTTTTTCGTTGCACTTTTAGTTTAGTTTAGTATTAGTTAAGAGTTTTAATTTAGAGTTGTAGTTTAGTTTTAGTAAAGAGTTTTAGTTTAGAGTTGTAGTTTAGTTTTAGTTGAGAGTTTTAGTTTAGAGTTTAGAGTTTTAGCTTAGAGTTTTAGCTTAGAGTTTTAGTTAGAAATATAGTTTAGTTTAATTTTAGTTAAGAGTTTTAGTTTAGACTTTAGAGTTTTAGTTTAGAGTTTAGAGTTTTAGTTAGAGTTATAGTTTAGTTTAACTTTTGTTAAGAGTTTTAGTTTAGAGTTATAGTTTAGCTTTAGTTAAGTGTTTTAGTTTAGAGTTTCAGTTTGGTATTAGCTTACAGTTTTAGTTAGAGTTATAGTTGTTAAGTATTTTAGTTTAGAGTTTTAGTTTAGAGTCTTAGGTTAGAGTTTTAGTTTTAGTTTAGTTTAGTTTTAGTTAAGAGTTTTTGTTTAGAGTTTAGAGTCTTAGCTTAGAGTTTGGAGTTTTAGTTTAGAATCTTAGCCTAGAGTTTTAGTTCTATTTATAGTTTAGTTTAGTTTTTATTGAGAATTTAGAGTTTCAGTTTAGAGTTTTAGCTTAGAGTTTTTGTTAGAGTTATAGTTTAGTTTAGTTTTAGTTCAGAGCTTTAGTTTAGATCTCTAGTTTAGTTTTACTTAAGAGTTTTAGTTTAGAGTGTATAGTTTTAGTTTACAGTTTTACTTTAGAGTTTCAGTTAGATTTGTAGTTTTAGTTTTAGTTAAGAGTTTTAGTTTAGAGTTTAGAGTTTTCGTTGAACTTTTAGTTTAGTTTAGTATTAGTTAAGAGTTTTAGTTTAGAGTTGTAGTTTAGTTTTAGTAAAGAGTTTTAGTTTAGAGTTGTAGTTTAGTTTTAGTTAGAAGTTTTAGTTTAGAGTTTTAACTTAGAGTCTTAGCTTAGAGTTTTAGTTAGAGTTATAGTTTAGTTTAATTTTAGTTCAGAGTTTTAGTTTAGAGTTTAGAGTTTTAGTTAGAGTTATAGTTTAGTTTAATTTTTGTTAAGAGTTTTAGTTTAGAGTTGTAGTTTAGTTTAGTTTTAGTTAAGAGTTTTAGTTTAGAGTTGTAGTTTAGTTTAGTTTTAGATATGAGTTTTAGTTTAGAGTTTTAGTTTTATATTAGCTCACAGTTTTAGTTAGAATTATAGTTTAGTTTAGTTGTAGTTCAGAGTCTAGAGTTTCAAGTTAGACTCTCGGCACTTAGAGTTATAGTTAGGGTTATATGTTATTTCAGTTTTAGTTAAGTGTTTTTGGACTTTTAGTTTAGTTTTAGCTAAACGTTTTAGTTTAGAGTTATAGCCTAGAGTCATAGCTTAGAGTTTTTTCTTGCACTTTTAGTTTAGTTTAGTTTTAGATAAGAGTTTTAGTTTAGAGTTTCAGTTTGGTATTAGCTTACAGTTTTAGTTAGAGTTATAGTAGTTAACAGTTTTAGTTTAGAGTTTAGAGTCTTAGCTTAGAGTTTTAGTTAGAGTTATAGTTTAGTTTAGTTTTAGTTAAGAGTTTTTGTTTAGAGTTTAGAGTCTGAGCTTAGAGTTTTAGTTAGAGTTATAGTTTAGTTTAGTTTTAGCTAAGAGTTTTAGTTTAGATATTGGAGTTTTAGTTTTGAGTCTTAGCTTAGAGTTTTAGTTAGAGTAATAGTTTAGTTTAGTTTTAGTTCAGAGTCTGGAGTTTCAAGTTAGACTCTCAGCACTTAGAGTTTTAGTTAGAGTTATATTTATTTTAGTTTTAGTTAAGTGTTTTTGGACTTGTAGTTTAGTTTTAGCTAAACGTTTTAGTTTAGAGTTTTAGCCTAGAGTCATAGCTTAGAGTTTTTCCTTGCACTTTTAGTTTAGTTTAGTTTTAGATAAGAGTTTTAGTTTAGAGTTTCAGTTTGGTATTAGCTTACAGTTTTAGTTAGAGTTATAGTAGTTAAGAGTTTTAGTTTAGAGTCTTAGCTTAGAGTTTTAGTTAGAGTTATAGTTTAGTTTAGTTTTAGTTAAGAGTTTTTGTTTAGAGTTTAGAGTCTGAGCTTAGAGTTTTAGTTAGAGTTTAGAGTTTTAGTTTAGAGTCTTAGCTTAGAGTTTTAGTTCTATTTATAGTTTAGTTTAGTTTTAGTTGAGAATTTAGAGTTTTAGCTTAGAGTCTTAGCTTAGAGTTTTTCTTAGAGTTATAGTTTAGTGTAGTTTAGATATTGGAGTTTTAGTTTTGAGTCTTGGCTTAAAGTGTTAGTAAGAGGCATAGTTTAGTTTAGTTTTAATTCAGAGTTTTAGTTATAGTCTTAGCTTAGAATTTTAGTTAGAGTTATATTTTAGTTTAGTTTTAGTTAAAAATTTTAGTTTAGAGGTGTTGTTTAGTTTTAGATAAGAGTTTTAGTTTATAGTCTAGAGTTTTAGTTAGAGTTATAGTTTAGTTTAGTTTTAGTTTAGAGTCTAGATTTTTAATTTAGAGTGTTAGCTTAGAGTTTTAGTTACAGTTATAGTTTACTTTAGTTTTCGTTAAAAGTTTTAGTTTAGACTTATAGTTTAGTTTTAGTTAAGAGTTTTAGTTTAGAGTTCTAGTTTAGTTTAGATTTAGTTAAGAGTTTTAGTTTAGAGTTGTTGTTTAGTTTTAGTTAAGAGTTTTAGTTTAGAGTTTAGAGTTTTAGCTTAGAGTCTTAGCTTGGAGTTTTAGTTAGAGTTATAGTTTAGTTTAATTTTAGTTAAGAGTTTTTGATTAGAGTTTAGAGTCTGAGCTTAGAGTTTCGAGTTTTAGTTACAGTTATAGTTTAGTTTAGTTTTCGTTAAAAGTTTTAGTTTAGAGTTGTAGTTTAGTTTTAGTTAAGAGTTTTAGTTTAGAGTTCTAGTTTAGTTTAGATTTAGTTAAGAGTTTTAGTTTAGAGTTGTTGTTTAGTTTTAGATATGAGTTTTAGTATAGAGTTTTAGTTTGATATTAGCTTACAGTTTTAGTTAGAGTTATAGTTTAGTTTAGTTGTAGTTCAGAGTTTAGAGTTTCAAGTTAGACTCTCAGCACTTAGAGTTTTAGTTAGAGTTATATTTTATTTTAGTTTTAGTTAAGTGTTTTTGGACTTGTAGTGTAGTTTTAGATGAACGTTTTAGTTTAGAGTTTTAGCCTAGAGTCATAGCTTAGAGTTTTCCCTTGCACTTTTAGTTTAGTTTTGTTTTAGATAAGAGTTTTATAACTCTAACTATAACTCTAACTAAAACTCTAAGCTAAGACTCTAAACTAAAACTTTGAATTAAAACTAAACTAATCTATAACTCCAACTAAACTCTAAGCTAAGACTCAAAACTAAAACTCCAATATCTAAACTAAAACTCTTAACTAAAACTAAACTAAAACTTTAACTCTAACTAAAACTCTAAAGTAAAACTGTAAACTAAAACTATAATCTCTGAACTAAAACTCTTAAGTAAAACTAAACTAAAGATCTAAACTAAAGCTCCTAACTAAAGCTAAACTAAACTATAACTTTTAACTAAAACTAAAGTAAACTATAACTCTAACTAAAACTCTAAGCTAACACTCTAAATTAAATTCTGGACTCTAAACTAAAAAAAAACTATAACTCTAACTAAAACTCTAAACTCTAAACTAAAACTATTATCTAAAACTAAACAACACCTCTAAACTAAAATTCTTAACTAAACTAAACTATAACTCTAACTAAAACCCTAAGCTAAGACTCTAAACTAAAACTCTGAATTAAAACTAAACTAAACTATAACTCTAACTAAAATTCTAAGCTGAGACTCTAAACTAAAACTCAAAAATATAAACTAAAACTCTTAACTACTATAACTCTAACTAAAACTGTAAGCTAATACCAAATAAAACTCTGAACTAAAACACTTATCTAAAACTAAAAGTACAAGGAAAAACTCTAAGCTATGACTCTAGGCTAAAACTCTAAACTAAAACGTGTAGCTAAAACTAAACTACAAGTCCAAAAAAACTTAACTAAAACTAAAATGAAATAAAACTCTAACTAAAATTCTAAGTGCTGAAAGTCTAACTTGAAACTCTAGACTCTGAACTACAACTAAACTAAACTATAACTCTAACTAAGTCTGTAAGCTAATATCAAACTAAAACTCTAAACTAAAACTCATATCTAAAACTAAACAACAACTCTAAACTAAAACTCTTAACTAAAACTAAACTACAACTCTAAACTAAAACTCCTAACTAAAACTAAACTATAAGTCTAAACTAAAACTCTTAAGTAAAACTAAAGTAAACTATAACTCTAACTAAAACTCTAAACTCTAAACTAAAACACTTAACTAAAATTAAACTAAACTGTGACTCTAACTAAAACTCTAAGCTAAAACTTTAAACTCTAAACTAAAACTCTTAACTAAAACTAAACTACAACTCTAAACTAAAACTCTTTACTAAAACTAAACTACAAATCTAAACTAAAACTCTTAACTAAAACTAAACTATAAGTCTAAACTAAGACTCTTAACTAAAACTAAAGTAAACTATAACTCTAACTAAAACTCTAAGCTAACACTCTAAATTAAAACTCTAGACTCTAAACTAAAACTAAACTAAACTATAACTATAACTAAAACTCTAAACTAAAACTCATATCTAAAAAAAACAACACCTCTAAACTAAAATTCTTAACTAAAACTAAACTAAACTATAACTCTAACTAAAACTCTAAGCTAAGACTCTAAACTAAAACTCTGAATTAAAACTAAATTAAACTATAACTCTAACTAAAACTCTAAGCTAAGACTCAAACTTAAAACTCCAATATCTAAACTAAACTAAACTATAACTCTAACAAAAACTCTAAGCTAAGACTCTAAACTAAAACTCTAAACTCTAACTAAAACTCTAAGCTAAGACTCTAAACTCTAAACTAAAACTCTTAACTACTATAACTCTAACTAAAACTGTAAGCTAATACCAAACTGAAACTCTAAACTAAAACTCTTATCTAAAACTAAACTAAACTAAAAGTGCAAGGAAAAACTCTAAGCTATGACTCTAGGCTAAAACTCTAAACTAAAACGTTTAGCTAAAACTAAAATACAAGTCCAAAAACACTTAACTAAAACTAAAATAAAATATAAATCTAACTAAAATTCTAAGTGCTGAGAGTCTAACTTGAAACTCTTGACTCTGAACTACAACTAAACTAAACTATAACTCTAACTAAAACTGTAAGCTAATATCAAACTAAAACTCTAAGCTAAAACCCATATCTAAAACTAAACAACAACTCTAAACTAAAACTCTTAACTAAAACTAAACTAAACTACAACTCTAAACTAAAACTCTTAACTAAAACTAAACTAAACTACAACTCTAAACTAAAACTCTTAACTAAAACTAAACCAAAAATCTAAACTAAAACTCTTAGCTAAAACAAAAACTAAACTATAATTCTAAATTAATACTCTTAACTAAAACTAAAGTAAACTATAACTCTAACTAAAACTCTAAGCTAACACTCTAAATTAAAACTCTGGACTCTAAACTAAAACAAAACTATAACTCTAACTAAAACTCTAAACTCTAAACTAAAACTATTATCTAAAACTAAACAAAACCTCTAAACTAAAATTCTTAACTAAAACTAAACTAAACTATAACTCTAACTAAAACCCTAAGCTAAGACCCTAAACTAAAACTCTGAATTAAAACTAAACTAAACTATAACTCTAACTAAAATTCTAAGCTGAGACTCTAAACTAAAACTCAAAAATCTAAACTAAAACTCTTAACTACTATAACTCTAACTAAAACTGTAAGCTAATACCAAATAAAACTCTGAACTAAAACACTTATCTAAAACTAAATTAAACTAAAAGTGCAAGGAAAAACTCTAAGCTATGACTCTAGGCTAAAGCTCTAAACTAAAACGTGTAGCTAAAACTAAACTACAAGTCCGAAAAAACTTAACTAAAACTAAAATGAAATAAAACTCTAACTAAAATTCTAAGTGCTGAAAGTCTAACTTGAAACTCTAGACTCTGAACTACAACTAAACTAAACTATAACTCTAACTAAGTCTGTAAGCTAATATCAAACTAAAACTCTAAACTAAAACTCATATCTAAAACTAAACAACAACTCTAAACTAAAACTCTTAACTAAAACTAAACTAAACTTCAACTCTAAACTAAAACTCTTAACTAAAACTAAACTAAAACTCTTAAGAAAAATTAAACTAAACTATAACTCTAACTAAAACTCTAAACTCTAAACTAAAACTCTGAAGTCTAAACTAAAACTCTTAACTAAAATTAAACTAAACTGTGACTCTAACTAAAACTCTAAGCTAAAACTTTAAACTCTAAACTAAAACTCTTAACTAAAACTAAACTACAACTCTAAACTAAAACTCCTAACTAAAACTAAACTATAAGTCTAAACTAAGACTCTTAACTAAAACTAAACTATAAGTCTAAACTAAGACTCTTATCTAAAACTAAAGTAAACTATAACTCTAACTAAAACTCTAAGCTAACACTCTAAATTAAAACTCTAGACTTTAAACTAAAACTAAACTAAACTATAACTATAACTAAAACTCTAAACTAAAACTCTTATCTAAAAAAACAACACCTCTAAACTATAATTCTTTACTAAAACTAAACTAAACTATAGCTCTAACTAAAACTCTAAGCTAAGACTCTAAACTAAAACTCTGAATTAAAACTAAATTAAACTATACCTCTAACTAAAACTCTAAGCTAAGACTCAAACTTAAAACTCCAATATCTAAACTAAACTAAACTATAACTCTAACAAAAACTCTAAGCTAAGACTCTAAACTAAAACTCTAAACTCTAACTAAAACTCTAAGCTAAGACTCTAAACTCTAAACTAAAACTCTTAACTACTATAACTCTAACTAAAACTGTAAGCTGATACCAAACTGAAACTCTAAACTAAAACTCTTATCTAAAACTAAACTAAACTAAAAGTGCAAGGAAAAACTCTAAGCTATGACTCTAGGCTAAAACTCTAAACTAAAACGTTTAGCTAAAACTAAAATACAAGTCCAAAAACACTTAACTAAAACTAAAATAAAATATAAATCTAACCAAAATTCGAAGTGCTGAGAGTCTAACTTGAAACTCTTGACTCTGAACTACAACTAAACTAAACTATAACTCTAACTAAAACTGTAAGCTAATATCGAACTAAAACTCTAAGCTAAAACTCATATCTAAAACTAAACAACAACTCTAAACTAAAACTCTTAACTAAAACTAAACTAAACTACAACTCTAAACTAAAACTCTTAACTAAAACTAAACTAAACTACAACTCTGAACTAAAACTCTTAACTAAACCTAAACCACAACTCTAAACTAAAACTCTTAGCTAAAACAAAAACTAAACTATAATTCTAAATTAATACTCTTAACGAAAACTAAAGTACACTATAACTCTAACTAAAACTCTATGCTAACACTCTAAATTAAAACTCTAGACTCTAAACTAAAACTAAACTAAACTATAACTCTAACTAAAACTCTAAGCTAACACTCTAAATTAAAACTCTGGACTCTAAACTAAAACTAAACTATAACTCTAACTAAAACTCTAAACTCTAAACTAAAACTCTTATCTAAAACTAAACAAAACCTCTAAACTAAAATTCTTAACTAAAACTAAACTAAACTATAACTCTAACTAAAACCCTAAGCTAAGACCCTAAACTAAAACTCTGAATTAAAACTAAACTAAACTATAACTCTAACTAAAATTCGAAGCTGAGACTCTAAACTAAAACTCAAAAATCTAAACTAAAACTCTTAACTACTATAACTCTAACTAAAACTGTAAGCTAATACCAAATAAAACTCTGAACTAAAACACTTATCTAAAACTAAATTAAACTGAAAGTGCAAGGAAAAACTCTAAGCTATGACTCTAGTCTAAAACTCTAAACTAAAACGTGTAGCTAAAACTAAACTACAAGTCAAAAAAAACTTAACTAAAACTAAAATGAAATATAACTCTAACTAAAATTCTAAATGCTGAAAGTCTAACTTGAAACTCTAGACTCTGAACTACAACTAAACTAAACTATAACTCTAACTAAGTCTGTAAGCTAATATCAAACTAAAACTCTAAACTAAAACTCATATCTAAAACTAAACAACAACTCTAAACTAAAACTCTTAACTAAAACTAAACTAAACTACAACTCTAAACTAAAACTCTTAACTAAAACTAAACTAAAACTCTAAACTAAAACTCTTAAGAAAAATTAAACTAAACTATAACTCTAACTAAAACTCTAAACTCTAAACTAAAACTCTGAAGTCTAAACTAAAACTCTTAACTAAAATTAAACTAAACTATGACTCTAACTAAAACTCTAAGCTAAAACTTTAAACTCTAAACTAAAACTCTTAACTAAAACTAAACTACAACTCTAAACTAAAACACTTTACTAAAACTAAACTACAAATCTAAACTAAAACTCATAACTAAAACTAAACTATAAGTCTAAACTAAGACGCTTAACTAAAACTAAAGTAAACTATAACTCTAACTAAAACTCTAAGCTAACACTCTAAATTAAAACTCTAGACTCTAAACTAAAACTAAACTAAACTATAACTAAAACTCTAAACTAAAACTCTTATCTACAAAAAAACAACACCTCTAAACTATAATTCTTAACTAAAACTAAACTAAACTATAGCTCTAATTAAAACTCTAAGCTAAGACTCTAAACTAAAACTCTGAATTAAAAATAAATTAAACTATACCTCTAACTAAAACTCTAAGCTAAGACTCAAACTTAAAACTCCAATATCTAAACTAAACTAAACTATAACTCTAACAAAAACTCTAAGCTAAGATTCTAAACTAAAACTCTAAACTCTAACTAAAACTCTAAGCTAAGACTCTTAACTCTAAACTAAAACTCTTAAATGCTATAACTCTAACTAAAACTGTAAGCTAATACCAAACTGAAACTCTAAACTAAAACTCTTATCTAAAACTAAACTAAACTAAAAGTGCAAGGAAAAACTCTAAGCTATGACTCTAGGCTAAAACTCTAAACTAAAACGTTTAGCTAAAACTAAAATACAAGTCCAAAAACACTTAACTAAAACTAAAATAAAATATAACTCTAACTAAAATTCTAAGTGCTGAGAGTCTAACTTGAAACTCTTGACTCTGAACTACAACTAAACTAAACTAAAACTCTAACTAAAACTGTAAGCTAATATCAAACTAAAACTCTAAACTAAAACTCATATCTAAAACTAAACAACAACTCTAAACTAAAACTCTTAACTAAAACTAAACTAAACTACAACTCTAAACTAAAACTCTTAGCTAAAACTAAACTAAACTACAACTCTAAACTAAAACTCTTAACTAAAACTAAACCACAACTCTAAACTAAAACTCTTAGCTAAAACAAAAACTAAACTATAATTCTAAATTAATACTCTTAACTAAAACTAAAGTAAACTATAACTCTAACTAAAACTCTATGCTAACACTCTAAATTAAAACTCTAGACTCTAAACTAAAACTAAACTAAACTATAACTCTAACTAAAACTCTAAGCTCTAAACTAAAACTCTTATCTAAAACTAAACAACACCTCTAAACTAAAATTCTTAACTAAAACTAAACTCAACTATAACTCTAAGCTAAAACTCTAAGCTAAGATTCTAAACTAAAACTCTGAATTAAAACCAAACTAAACTATAACTCTAACTGAAACTCTAAGCTAAGACTCAAAACTAAAACTCCAATATCTAAACTAAAATTCTTAACTAAAACTAAACTATAACTATAACTCTAACTAAAACTAAACTATAACTAGAACTCTAACTAAAACTCTAAAGTAAAACTGTAAACTAAAACTATAAACTCTAAACTAAAACTCTTAATTAAAACTAAACTAGAGATCTAAACTAAAGCTCCTAACTAAAATTAAACTAAACTATAACTCTAACAAAAACTCTAAGCTAAGACTCTATACTAAAACTCTAAAATTCTCAACTAAAACTAAACTAAACTATAAATAGAACTAAATCTCTGAGCTATGATCCTAAAATAAAACTCTAAACTCTAACTAAAACTCTAAGCTAAGACTCTAAACTCTAAACAAAAACTCTTAACTAAAACTAAACTAAACTACAACTCTAACTAAAACTCTAATCTAAGACTCTAAACTAAAACTCTAAACTCTAAACTAAAACTCTAAACTACTATAATTCTAACTAAAACTGTAAGCTAATACCAAACTGAAACTCTAAACTAAAACTCTTATCTAAAACTAAACTAAACTAAAAGTGCAAGGAGAAACTCTAAGCTATGACTCTAGGCTAGAACTCTAAACTAAAACGTTTAGCTAAAACTAAACTACAAGTCCAAAAACACTTAACTAAAACTAAGATAAAATACAACTCTAACTAAAACTCTAAGTGCTGAGAGTCTAACTTGAAACTCTAGACTCTGAACTACAACTAAACTAAACTATAACTCTAACTAAAACTGTAAGCTAAGACCCTAAACTAAAACTCTAAACTAAAACTCATATCTAAAACTAAACAACAACTCTAAACTAAAACTCTTAACTAAAACTAAACTGCAACTCTGAACTAAAAGTTTTAACAAAAATTAAACTAAACTATAACTCTAACTAAAACTCTAAACTCTAAACTAAAACTCTAAAGTCTAAACTAAAACTCTTAACTAAAATTAAACTAAACTATAACTCTAGCTAAAACTCTAAGCTAAGGCTCTAAGCTAAAACTCTAAACTAAAACTCCTAGCTAAAACTAAACTACAACTCTAAACTAAAACTCTTTACTAAAACTAAACTACAACTCTAAACTAAAACTCTTAACTAATACTAAACTAAACTAAAACTGTAACGAAAACTCTAAACTCTAAACTAAAACTCTTATCTAAGGTTCTAAAACACCTCTAAACTAAAATTCTTAACTAAACTAAACTATAACACTAACTAAAACTCTAAGCTAAGACCAATGAAAGATCTTAAGCCGAAATGGCCAGCCATGACAAAAACCAACAAAGAAGAAAATCTAAAAAAAAAACAAAAAAAAAAAAAACAAACGAGACTGTGGCCAGTGGAGAGAAAAGAAAAGACAAATGCAAAACAACGCGGATATTTCACCTGTATCCAAACAAGGCGTCTTCAGCACGAAAGAAACACAAGAAGAACATGATAAATAAAACAAGATAAAACTAAAAACCAAAAAAAAACACCAAAAAAATGTACAATTGGCACAAACTGATCCACGTAGGAAAAAGATGCTATTATAGAGTTATTTCAGTGAGGACACCAGAGTAACTGAGGAAAAATAAAAAAACTGTAAATTACTTTTATTATTCTGTTGCGAAATAATCCTTTTGTTAGCTATTACTGAAGCAAATCGTTTTGGTCTAGCAGGTAAAATAGTCCCCTGGTGATTATTTAAAATCTTAACTCCCTTACTGACTGTTGATACACTCTTTAGAAGGTTATCATAAATTTAGTCAATATTTAAATTACCTGTGTCCCTAAATATCGAAAGGTTAGCAAACATATGTTTTTTAATTTCTATGGCTTCCCTCGCCCATTGAGTGTAACCCTTCTCATTTGAAATAGCTAAAGCTTCATCAAATTTTACAAAATGATCTGGTTGAAACCAAATATACTCTGCTAAAGCTGAAACAAAAGTTTCTGGAGGCTTGCTTAATTGTAGGGTTTTTTCTATTGAATTTCGGTGTTCAATAAACCTTTCAACAAATTGTTGGTGAATCCTACCAATATAGAACTTCCCACAAGAACATGGAATTTTATACACCCCACTTACTAAATTTCCCTGGGTTAAATCCTTACCAGAACTAAAGAAACTACCCATTGGCCTCAATGATTGGAAACATGTATCAATACCAAATTTACGTAAAACCCGTGAAAGTTTCTCACCCAAACCAGGTGCATATTGTAATGAAATGAAACTTTTTGACACATCTAAATCCAAAGACTGAGAAACACCAATAACCCTACTATCATGTTTAACCCGTCTATTTTCAATTATTTTGTCAATGAACTTAATTGGATAACTATTACAAAACAAAATATCCCTCAAGTATAACAATTCCGAATCCAGAAATTCCTGGGAACAAATTCTAAAGGCTCTATCTACTAGTGAAATTACAACCCCCCGTTTCACCGACATAGGGTGGCAAGAATGATAATTTAAATACCTATCATTGTGCGTTGGTTTTCTGTAAATCGAGAAAAGTAAATGGAGATCCCTTTTAATTAAGAAAATATCCAGAAAAGGTAATTTATTATTATCCTCAAACTCAACTGTAAATTTAATATTATTATCAAAACTATTTAAATGCTTAAAAAATAGGTCTAAGGAGTCCAATCCATGTTTCCAAACGCACACCACATCATCCATGAACCTACCCCAGAAGCAAGGGGAGATTCTAAAACTGTGTATAGCGAAGGTTTCAATGGCATCTATGAAAAGATTTGCCAATAAAGGAGAAAGAGAAGCCCCCATAGGTAACGCAAAAATTTGCCTATAAAACTCCCCTCTAAAACCAAAACAAAAAGAAAATTCATTTACTAGAATAATTAGTCTCATAATGACTTCAATATCCAAACTGGCTAAATTCACATCTTGTATTAAATCAAAGTGTTTTTCTAATTTACTTTTTAAAATGTCCTCGCACCTTTTTAAATCACAATTTGAATACATGGACACAACATAGAAACTGCAAAGAATTGAACTATCCTCCAACGTGAAATTTCGCAATTTATTAGTAAGATCAGTCGAATTTTTTAAGTATGATTTTTGTGTTCCCAAAAGTGGACGCAATGCTACCGACAACCATTTGCCTAATTTTGAAACAGGTGACGGAAAAGTTGACACAATGTGGCGGAGGTGGGCTCCAGTCTTAAGAATCTTAGGTAGACCATAGATCTTGGGTGCCGAACAACACCTAGGATAATATTTGTTATAAAACTGTGGGGTAATGTGAAAATTATTTTTCATTGACTCCAATTCCTTTCTTGTTGATTTTACATATTTATCTGTAGGATCAAAATCAAGTTGTTTGTATGCAATAGTGTCAGAAATAATGGATTTCATTTGATTATTATAGTCTTCAGTGTTCATAATTACGATCGTGTTTCCCTTATCGGCTCTGGTGATAGTAAGGAATTTATCCTTTAACAAATCTGAAAGTATTTTAATGTCATTTTTTTGTGAAATGTCTTCACCAATTAAGCTCATATTAAAGGTGTTTAGTTTTCTTACGATCTCGGCTCTAAGTTCTTGAGGAGTATCAACTTTACCTATAGAAGCCATAATTCCTGAATCCATATTTGAAATTATTTTTGAATAGGAGATTGGTGTCGGAAAACAGAATTTAGAACCCTTCGACAAAACGGCTTCCTGTTGAATATTAAGAGGTTTAGAAGACAAACTCTTAATTGCTGGACCCAGACAATGACGAGGATAAAAAATATCTGAATCTTGGAACTTCTCAATCAAAAGTTTATTAAACTTGTCAACCAAACGAACCTTGGACAAATGAAAATCATGGCGAAAAGATCTAATGGCCATTTCCTTAATTCGCATAAAAATGTCAGATGGAAGGTTATTTATTAAAAGGGTTTCAACAGAATTTAAGTCCTTAGACAGTTGAAAACGTCTCTGTTTTTGTTCATAAATTACGTGATTTAAAGCCATTAGGCTTAACTTGTTTTTTAATTTTGTTTCATTTTCAGTTCCAAAATGGGTACATATTTTAAAAGATTTCGGAATCACTTATTCCTTCTTGCAATTTTTTAAGAAAATTTGTTGATTTAACAAATTTGCTTGTTTTTTAACTAAAGACGAATAATAATTGACAGAAGCGTCTAATTGTTGCCCGTACAATTGACGAATGAAAGATCTTAAGCCGAACTGGCCAGCCATGACAAAAACCAACAAAGAGAAAAATCTCAAAAAAAACAAACGAGACTGTGGCCAGTGGAGAGAAAAGAAAAGACAAATGCAAAACAACGCGGATATTTCGCCTGTATCCAAACAAGGCGTCTTCAGCACGAAAGAAACACAAGAAGAACAGGATAAAAAAAAAAAGGAATTTTTGGATTCGAAATTGTTATACTTGAGGGATATTTTGTTTTATAATAGTTACCCAATTAAGTTCATTGACAAAGTAATTGAAAATAGACGGGTTAAACATGATAGTAGGGTTATTGGGGTTTCTCAGTCTTTAGATTTAGATATATCAAAAAGTTTCATTTCATTACCATATGTACCTGGTTTGGGTGAGAAACTTTCACGGGTTTTACGTAAATTTGGTATTGATACATGTTTCCAATCGTTGAGGCCAATGGGTAGTTTCTTTAGTTCTGGTAATGATTTAACCCGGGGAAATTTAGTAAGTGGGGTGTATAAAATTCCGTGTTCTTGTGGGAAGCTCCATATTGGTGGGACTCACCAACAATTTGTTGAAAGGTTTATTGAACACCGAAACTCAATAGAAAAAAAAACCCTACAATTAAGCAAGCCTCCAGAAACTTTTGTTTCAGTTTTAGCAGAGCATATTTGGTTTCAACCAGATCATTTTGTAAAATTAAATGAAGCTTTAGCTATTTCAAATGATAAGGGTTACACTAAATGGGCGAGGGAAGCCATAGAATTAAAAAACATATGTTTGCTAACCTTTCGATAAATAGGGACACAGGTAATTTAAATATTGACCCAATTTATGATAACCTTCTACAGAGTGAATCAACAGTCAATAAGGGAGTTAAGATTTTGAATAATCACCAGGGGACTATTTTATCTGCTAGACCAAAACGATTTGCTTCAGTAATAGCTAACAAAAGGATTATTTCGCAACGGAATAATTAAAGTAATTTACAGTTTTTTATTTTCTCACTGAAGTAACTCTATAATATCATCTTTTCCCTACGTGGATCAGTTTGCGCCAATTGTACATTTTTTTGTGGTGGTTTTATTGGTTTTTAGTTTTATCTTGTTTTTTTTATCCTGTTCTTCTTGTGTTTCTCTAGTGCTGAAGACGCCTTGTTTGGATACAGGCAAAATATCCGCGTTGTTTTGCATTTGTCTTTTCTTTTCTCTCCACTGACCACAGTCTCGTTTGTTTGTTTGTTTTTTTTTAGATTTTTCTCTTTGTTGGTTTTAAGCTAAGACTCTAAACTAAAACTCTGATTTAAAACTAAACTAAACTATAACTCTAACTAAAACTCTAAGCTAAGACTCAAAACTAAAACTCCAATATATAAACTAAAATTCTTAACTAAAACTAAACTAAAACTATAACTCTGACTAAAACTCTAAAGTAAAACTGTAAACTAAAACTACAAACTCTAAACTAGAACTCTTAAGTAAAACTAAACTAGAGATCTAAACTAAAAGCTCCTAACTAAAACTAAACTAAACTCTGAGTGCTGAGAGTCTAACTTGAAACTCTAGACTCTGAACTACAACTAAACTGAACTATAACTTTAACTAAAACTGTAAGCTAATATCAAACTAAAACTCTTATCTAAAACTAAACTACACTAAAAGTGCAATGAAAAACTCTAAGCTATGACTCTAGGCTAAACTAACCTTGTTACTTACTTACTGTTCAAACTGATTCAAAATGTCCAAAGTTGATCATTTATATTAATAATTTGTCATAATATATTTTTGTATTAATATTCTACATGGCATTATTTCTTTAAAAATATATTATGCATTTCATTGTTATGTGTTCATTATTTTTAGAGTATGCTAGCATATCAAACGTTTAGAATGTCTATTAAGACATCGGAGATGTAAGAAAAGGAATTTGCATACATCTATTGTCAAACAAATGGGATAACACTGACAAAATCTAGGTATCAGAGTGAATAAATTTTTTCTATCAACATCTTTGTTAGATACATCGGATAAAATTGACTAAATCTAAGTATCAGATTGAATAAATTCTTTATCAACATCCGTTGTTGGATATGTCATTACGAAAAAATTGTAAGTAAGTAAGTAACAAACTTTTTCTTGAATTTACCTCTTGGATACACAATACGGAAATTTAATTAAGGAAATTATGAAAAAATAATTGTAAATAAGTAACAAACTCTTTCTTGAATACACCTCTTGGATAAACAATACGGAAATTTCATTCAAGAAATTATGAAAAAATTCTAAGTAAGTAACAATCTCTTTCTTGAAGTTCCCTCTTGGATACACAATACGGAAATTTCATTCAAGAAATTATGAAAAAATCGCAAGTAACTAAGTAACAAACTCTTTCTTGAATTCGCCGTTTGGATGCACAATACAGAAAATTAATTCAAGAAATTATGAAAAAATTGTAAGTAAGTAACAAACTCTTTCTTGAAGTCACCTCTTTAATACAAAATGCAGATATTTCATTTAAGAAATTATGAAAAAAAATTGTAAGTAAGTAGAAAATTCATTCTTGAATTCGCATCCTAGATAAACAAAAAAGACATTTCATTCAAGCAATTATGACAAAATTCTAGGTAAGTAACAAACTCTTTCTTGAATTCGCCTTTTGCATACACAATACAGAAATTTCGTTCAAGAAATTACGAACAAATTGTAAACAATCTCTTTCTTGAAGTCCCCTCTTGGATACACAATACGGAAATTTCATTCAAGAAATTATGAAAATATTTGTAAGTAAGTAACAAACTCTTTGTTGGTTTCATCTCTTGGATACACAAAAAAGACATATCATTCAAGAAATTATAAAAAAATTTGTACGTAAGTAACAAGCTCTTTCTTGAATACACCTCTTGGATACACAATACGGACATTTCATTCAAGAAATTATGAAAAAATTTCAAGTAAGTAACAATCTCTTTCTTGAAGTCCCCTATTGGATACACAATACGGAAATTCCATTCAAGAAATTATGAAAATATTTTTAAGTAAGTAACAAACTCTAAGATAATTTCGGAGACCACACTGCCTTTCCATGACGATAAAATAAAAGTCCAAGATAGGGATAAAATCCTTTTTAATGACAGTGTATAATAAATTTCACAAAAATACCAGATATTTCGGTCACATATACAGTGACCATCATCAGTAGTAAAACTAAACTGATACACAAACCTCTTGGATACACAATGCAGAAACTTCATTTAAGATATTAGGAAAAAATGTAAATAAGTAAGTAACAAACTCTTTCTTGAATTCACCGTTTGGATGCACAATACAGAAATTTAATTCAGGAAATTAGGAAAAAAAATTGTAAGTAAATAACAAACTCTTTATAGAAGTCACCTCTTGGATACACAATGCAGAAATTTCATTTAAGGAATTATGAAAAAATGGTAAGTAAGTAGCAAATTCATTCTTGAATTCGCATCCTGGACAAACAAAAAAGACATTTCATTCAAGAAATTATGAAAAAATTCTAAGTAAGTAACAAACTCTTTATTGTTTTCACGTCTTGGATACACGATGTAGAAATTTCATTCAAGAAATTATGAACAAATTCTAAGTAAGTAACAAACTCTTTATTGTTTTCACGTCTTGGATGCACGATGTAGAAATTTCATTCAAGAAATTATGAAAAAATTCAAAGTAAGTAACAATCTCTTTCTTGAAGTGCCCTCTTGGATACACAATACGGGAATTTCATTCAAGAAATTATGGAAATATTTGTAAGTAAGTAAAAAACTCTTTATTGATTTCACATCTTGGATACACAATATGCATCCAAGATACATATTGTATCTTGATTGGAGGAGAATATCCTTGAATTCTCCTCCTGGATACACAATGCAGACATTTCATTCAAGAAATTATAAAAAAGATGGTAAGTGAGTAACAAACTCTTTCTTGAATTTACCTCTTGGGTACACAATACGGAAATTTCGTTCAAGAAATTAGGAAAGAATTGTAAGTAAGTAAGTAACAAAAACTTTCTCGAATTCAACTCATGGATACACAATACAGAAATTTCATTCAAAAAATTATGAAAAAATTTTAAGTAAGTAACAAACTCATTGGATACATCAGATAACATTCATAAGATCCAAGTTTTATTTATTTTGACTCTATGCATCATTACCTTGAATTTAGCGGGTGTGCTGCCATCTATAACCGGTCTAACTTAAATTCAACGTAATGATGCATAAAGTCAAAATAAATAGAACTTGGATATTATGAATGTTATCTGATGTATCCAATGAGTTTGTTGCTTACTTACAATTTTTTCATAATTTCTTGAATGAAGTTTCAAGACGTGAAAACAATAAAGAATTTGTACTTACTTAGAATTTTTTCATAATTTCTTGAATGAAATGTCTTTTTGTTTATCCAGGATGCAAATTCAAGAATGAATTTGCTACTTACTTACAATTTTTTTTCATAATTTCTTAAATGAAATTTCTGCATTGTGCATCCAAGAGGTGACTTCAAGAAAGAGTTTGTTACTTACTTACAATTTTTTTTCATAATTTCCTGGATTAAATTTATGTATTGTGCATCCAAACGGCGAATTCAAAAAAGAGTTTGTTACTTACTTACTTGCGATTTTTTCATAACTTCTTGAATGAAGTTTCTGCATTGTGTATCCAAGAGATGACTCCAAGAAAGAGTTTGTTACTTACTTACAAATTTTTCATAATTTCTTGAATGAAATTTCCGTATTGTGTATCCAAGAAGTGTATTCAAGAAAGAGTTTGCTACTTATGTACAATTTTTTTATAATTTCTTGAATGAAATTTCTGCATCGTGTATCTAAGACGTGAAAACAATAAAGAGTTTGTTACTTACTTAGAATTTTGTCATAATTTCTTGAATGAAATGTCTTTTTTGTTTATCCAGCGAATTCAAGAAAGAATTTGCTACTTACTTACAATTTTTTCATAATTTCTTAAATGAAATTTCTGCATTGTGTATCCAAGAGGTGACTTCAAGAAAGAGTTTGTTACTTACTTACAATTTTTTTCATAATTTCCTTAATTAAATTTCTGTATTGTGCATCCAAACGAAGAATTCAAGAAAGAGTTTGTTACTTACTTACTTGCGATTTTTTCATAACTTCTTGAATGAAGTTTCTGTATTGTGTATCCAAGAGGTGACTCCAAGAAAGAGTTTGTTACTTACTTACAAATATTATCATAAATTCTTGAATGAAATTTCCGTATTGTTTATCCAAGAGGTGTATTCAAGAAAGAGTTTGTTACTTATGTAAAATTTTTTTATAATTTTTTGAATGAAATTTCTGCATCGTGTATCTAAGACGTGAAAACAATAAAGAGTTTGTCACTTACTTAGAATTTTGTCATAATTTCTTGAATGAAATGTCTTTTTTGTTTATCCAGCAGGTGAATTCAAGAAAGAATTTGCTACTTACTTACAATTTTTTCATAATTTCTTAAGTGAAATTTCTGCATTGTGTATCCAAGAGGTGACTTCAAGAAAGAGTTTGTTACTTACTTACAATTTTTTTTATAATTTCTTGAATGAAATATCTGTATTGTGTATCCAAGAGGTGAAATCAATAAAGAGTTTGTTACTTACTTACAAATATTTTCATAATTTCTTGAATGAAATTTCCGTATTGTGTATCCAAGAGGGGACCTCAAGAAAGAGATTGTTACTTACTTAAAAATTTTTTCATAATTTCTTGAATGAAATTTCTACATCGTGTATCCAAGACGTGAAAACATTAAAGAGTTTGTTACTTACTTAGAGTTTTTTCATAATTTCTTGAATGAAATGTCTTTTTTGTTTATCCAGGATGCGAATTCAAGAATAAATTTGCTACTTACTTACAATTTTTTTTTCATAATTTCTTAAATGAAATTTCTGTATTGTGTATCCAAGAGGTGACTTCAAGAAGGAGTTTGTTACTTACTTACATTTTTTTCCTAATTTCTTAAATTAAGTTTCTGCATTGTGTAACCAAGAGGTGACTCCAAGAAAGAGTTTGTTACTTACTTAAAAATATTTTCATAATTTCTTGAATGAAATTCCCGTATTGTGTATCCAAGAGGGGACTACAAGAAAGAGATTGTTACTTACTTGCAATTTTTTCATAATTTCTTGAATGAAATTTCCGTATTGTGTATCCAGGAGGTGTATTCAAGAAAGAGTTTGTTACTTACGTACAATTTTTTTCAATAATTTCTTGAATGATATGTCTGTTTTGTGTATCCAAGAGATGACATCAATAAAGAGTTTGTTACTTACTTACAAATATTTTCATAATTTCTTGAATGAAATTTCCGTATTGTGTATCCAAGAGGGGACTTCAAGAAAGAGGGTGTTTGCAATTTTTTTCATAATTTATTGAATGAAATTTCTGTATTGTGCATCCAAACGGTGAATACATTAAAGAGTTTGTTACTTACTTAGAGTTTTTTCATAATTTCTTGAATGAAATGTCTTTTTTGTTTATCCAGGATGCGAATTCAAGAATGAATTTGTTACTTACTTACAATTTTTCATAGTTTCCTGAATTAAATTTCTGTATTGGGCATCCAAACGGCGAATTCCAGAAAGAGTTTGTGACTTACTTACTTGCGATTTTTTCCATAATTTCTTGAATAAAATTTCCGTATTGTGCATCCAAGAGGGGACTTCAAGAAAGAGATTGCTACTTACTTAGAATTTTTTCATAATTTCTTGAATGAAATTTCCGTATTGTGTATCGAAGAGGTGTATTCAAGAAAGAGTTTTTTACTTACTTACAATTTTTTTCCATAATTTCCTTAATTAAATTTCCGTATTGTGTATCCAAGAGTTGAAGTCAAGAAAGAGATTGTTACTTACTTACTTACAATTTTTCATAATGAGACATATCCAACAAAGGATGTTGATAAAGAATTTATTCAATCTGATACTTAGATTTAGTCAATTTTATCCGATGTATTTAACAAAGATGTTGATAGAAAAAATTTATTCACTCTGATACCTAGATTTTGTCAATGTTATCCCATGTGTCTGACAATAGATGTATGCAAATTCCTTTTCTTATATCTCCGATATTTAATAGACATTCTAAACGTTTGATATGCTAGCATACTCTAAAAATATTGAACACATAACAATGTAATGCATAATATATTTTTAATGAAATAATGCCATGTAGAATATTAATACAAAAATATATTATGATACATTATTAATATCAATCATCACTTTTAGACATTTTGAATCTGATCCATAAAATATTTCACTATGTTCTCTCTTGATATTGTAGCTATTCTCTTCTCTTAGCTCGTAATCAGTAGAATAATCATTATTCCATTTTGACTCATACACAATTGTTACTGGTGTGTCACCGACAGGTTCAATATGCGTTTCGTCTTTGGTATTATTTGGTTCATTGACTGTTTGATCAATGGTAGTAACGTTTGCTGGCACTTTGTTTTTCATCTATTCATCTTTATATTCCATAGTGATATTTTCTACCAATGCCCTTTTTATTTTTCCGGCAATTTCACTGTGTATTACAACATTATTTTTACACAGGTAACAGTTTCGGCACGTAGACAAGATATGGTTTATGATATTAGTAGAAGAGTAGGCCTTTCTTCTTTTGACCTTCCGTTGAATGCTAATACCCGAAAGCTGACGATAGGATGTATCAGTAAGTAATTTGTTACCTGCAACAGTAGTAAGGAGTTGTCCTCTATCGTCAACGATTATTTTTATGCTGGCATTCTCTTTGAGTGCAATCATCTCTGGAGATCTCAATCTCGCTTATCCACCAACATATGAGATGAATTTTTTCGGTACTCCAAAAAAATTTAATTCCTTACTGTCATGACAATGCAGGCATACGTTTCCGATAGTGCTACCACTTGTACTTATTTCATAGGTTTAATACTTCTCCTTGTCAGCATTCAATGCTACAATAACACTATCATGTGAACACACTTTCTTAAAATGCTCCATCTCCACTTTTTTAAAGATATGACTTATGTGTTTATCTTTCCACTGCGTATAAAAATACTGATTTAATACATGCAATAAACTAGGTAGTGTCGATAACCCGCCATAAAGTACCTGTGGGAAATCCGCATCTTGTCTCTGAGCAAGCATAGAGTACAAATGTTATAGCCATAAGCATGTTTCATGTCATTTTAAGATACTTAAAAAAAGTTGAATAATTTCGAAGTCCAAAAAAAAATTTAGTCCAATAAAAAAAGTGCTACTACAAGCAATATTTTTCTAATAGTAAAAGTCATGACTAACATTTCTATATCATTCTCATTTTGAATTTGGAAAATATTAAATGTGATTTTTTTTTAAGTATGTTACATGTCATTCTAAGAGATATAAAAAAAGTTGAAAAATATAACATTTAAAAAAAAATAAAAAAAAGTTAAAAAAAAAACAAAAAATTCAAAAAAAATTGGGGGAGGGCGGGGGCAAAAAGTTTGGGTGAGGGGCCCCTTCGAGGTTGGAGGTGTGGGGCCTTTGGAGGTTGAGGTCCTTGGTGGTTAGGGTCATTGTTGCTTATGATCCATGATGCTTCAAACCTATAATCACCTCACTACTTGATTTGCAAGGATTTCCAAGGGTTGTTATGAATTTCATTATTAAAATTCTTTTCTTGACATCTCCATCTCTATTAGTATCAACTTTTTAGTATACTATAACGGTAGACCCTATTTTAAATTGACAACACTGTTCAAAAGCCACTTGTGTATTATATAGAACACATCGAAGAAGTAAAGCTAGGTCAAGTCACAAGGTCATTCTATCATCGTAAATTGCCTGAGTTAACAAGCCCTTCGGGGTTACCTTAACTGCTAATCAGTTTAACCCTTTTTCACCACCTTCATACGATCCGATCACTAATTAGGATTATCCACATCCCTATTATTCAATCAAAAATTAATATCGTTCGTACAGTCCAATTCGCAAATGCTATACCCTTTTTCGTAAATAGAGTTAGCTTTTACGCAAAATGATATAAAGCCATATGCCAATCAATTCTTGACATGATGCAAGGTACCTTCAGCCTAGAGCTTATTACTGTTTGACAATTTTTGAGTCAGAGACAAGCGCGGCTTGGATGCGTCTTTAGTAAAAAACATTATTTATACGAAGAACATGATTTTCTTACCCTTATGACTGAAACCAGTATTTTATTTACAGAAGGTACAATAAACCTTTTGAATGCGTAATTTGACGATCAAAAGTTTTGGCTTAGAAACCTGTGTCTAAACCAGTCTGATTGCATTATACTATCTCGTCCATAGTTCCAAAACGTGTTTGATCGCTTTATAGGTCTATAATATAAAGGGATTGGTCGCTTTTTTGCAATCTCGTCCCTAATCTCGTCCCGCGTCAATAGGACGATCACTACTCTTATTTTTTCAAAAAATGTTGGAGGTAGGGGGTCTTGAGAGGCTAGTGGACCACTTTAGTGTCCCTGGCATACAGATTCAAAAGATTTGAGATCAAATAAAGAATAAAATTTCTCCTTTCTACTTAATAGAAATGAGAGGGTGATTGGAAGGGCTGCTGGTCACTATTTGGTTCTCCAGTCATACATGTTAAAAATCTATGCATCATCATCATTCAAATAAGTTGTGACATGCGTGCTTTCTGAAAAAAGCTGATGGTGGAAGGTTCAGGGGCGGCAGAAAAAATCAACAGAGAGAAAAATCTCAATGGAAAAAAACAACAAACGAGACTACGGCCAGTGGAGAGAAAAGACGAAAAATGTAAAACAACGCGGATATTTGGCCCGTATCAAAACAAGGTGCAAACCACTCAAAACAAGGTGCAAACTAATCCATATAGGAAAAAGATTCTATTAGATTTACACCAAAGCAACTCAAAGTTTTTTTTTATCTTGCTCATCTTGTGTTTCTCTCGTGCTGATGACACCTTGTTTTGATACAGACGAAATATCCTTGTTGTTTTTCATTTTTCGTCTTTTCTCTCCACCGGCCGCAATCTCGTTTGTTGTTGTTTTTTTTTGTTTTTTTCATTGAGATCTTTCTCGCTGTTGGTTTTTTGTCATGGCTGGCCAGTTCGGTTTAAGATCTTTCAGGGAGGAGGAGCAATATGACAATTTTGTACCTGTAGTCACTCAGATTATTATTATTAGTAATGGGCAAAGAAACATATATGGAATTTCAGGCCATTTAGGTCTATTATCTCCTGACCCAAACAATAAAAACAATAATGTCGTACCAATAGCCACTTTGCTATTGGTGCCACTCGAGCACGGTATTTTAAGGCAGAGCTTTCCTATCTCTTTATCCTTTGTCTTATAGGAGAGCCTTCCCTGCTATTCTCAAGGGGTTCACCGTTATTTCAGCCTATGCCGAAAACACCACATGCCAGCTTCAGGTTTTCATGAGCAGACAACATTGATCCCTCAAACGATAGATTAGAGTTACCAACCATCTTCCTATAAGCAGATACAAGTGATGCTGGATCCTCAAAATCAGTGCTAACAAGAGAACACTGTTTTCCCACCTCAGGCTCCTCCCCGTGGACGTTTTTTGTGCCAGTGTAAGCGCTGCGTGAGTAAACTCCCCGCGCGTGAATTTAGTATTCAGTAGTGGCTTCAATCCACCCAATCTTGGCAACACATTTCACAGAATACCCTGACTAGTGGCTAGACACTAGAAAAGACCACCAGTGGCTGAATGGTGACTGAAATCAGGTTTAATAGACCCTTATTTGTGCGTAGTGCTCACAGTAGCACAACGAGATTTTTGTCACGGCTAGCACCGTATCAAACCTGTTGATATATCCTGCTTTATTTTTATGAAAAAAAAATGCAAGCTGTCTAGTTTTGTGCTGAAAGCTTGACAGGGTAAAAGAGTAGGTGATGAAAGGACTATATCTTCTGCTTGTTTCCGTACCAAATATCGATCTACCTTAAATCTGGACTTAGCTTGGTTCTGCAAAATACCGTTACCTGATATCCCCACTTAATGTTTACCACAACGATGAAGTCCTTAGTCCCTTGCAATTTTTTACTGGAGCCATCTCAATTCATTTTGACATCAACTGGGTCCAGATTGCTTCATTCTGAATGCACTTTTCTGTGCCAAATAATTAACTTTGCCACAGCACAGCTTCAGTTGTATATCTAAATAAAAACAAACCTGAACGTTAAATTAAGCTATGTTGGAAGGGACTGAGTTAACAACAACTGGCCTACCTTCTAAACATACTAGTGCTCGCTATCATTTTTTTTTTTTTTTTTTTTAGGATCACTTTGGTCTTGCTAAATATTTTTCCTTTATTATATCCTTTGAATTTCAATATACTAAGAGTAAGTAGTAAGCGTTTTACCTCCGCGGTTATTATGAAAAGTATGGACCTGGAGCTGGGTTGATGATTACGATATTAAAGTTTATAAATTTGCTCATAATTTCTGATCAAAAAAGGAAGATATTTGCTAGTTCTTGACGCAGAGCCTACAACGTGTAACGGAAGTGGGTTTTTATAGTTTATATAAGTGACGATAATCTTAAATCGCTGCATCAAGGTTTTGATTCTTCGAGTCATGTTTTCGAGTTAAAAACTCAGATCAACCTAAGAAGCAAGCCTGTACCAATTTTAACTTTAAGTTCGGCTAAAATTTTTAATTTCTTAAGTTCATTTATGACTCACTGGCCCAACTGCTGAAACAGCTTCAGAGAACAATAGTTACAAAAATTTAAAGATCCAAAAAGGAATATTTCTCTACGGGTTAGAAAGTTTTTCCGTCTACTTTACATACCATTTCTGTTTGTGATTTTGCATGAGTTTGTTATCTGATTCTCTGTGTTTAGGACTGAGACCGAAGAAGGATCTCACATGTGCCTCCGAGAACATAGTAGCCTGCTAAAGTGTGCTTAGTAGTCTGCTATTAGAATGTTCCTGTGCTACAAGAAAATCAAACATTTCGTAGTAACGAACTGTAAGTAAGGAGCGACCCGACTCAAAAGTAACCGAAAGTCTAAAAAAGGGAATTTTGATATCAATAGATACATCAAAAGAATTAGATCATTATGCTGATTCCAAATATAAAAAAATCATCAAGTTTAGTGTCATCCATCAAAAGCTACGAGCCTGAGAAAATATGCCTGATTTTTGAAATAGGGGGAAACACCCCTAAAATTCAAGAAATCTGAATGGAAATCCCATCATCAGATTTAGCGTATCCCCCTGCTATAATTTCTTTTCGTTTTAAGTTTTAGTGTCGCTCCTTACTTTCAGTTAGAAAAAACTTTTTTATTTATCATACAGTACATGGTAACGAACTGTAAGTAAGGAGAGACCCGGTTCAATGGTAACCGAAACTCTAGAAAACGGGTTTTTGATACCAATAGATATATCAGAAGAATCAGATTTCAATGCTGATTTCAAATATATAAGTTTCATCAAGTTTAGTCTTACCCATCAAAAGTTACGCGCCTGAGAAAATTTGCCTTATTTTTGAAATAATCATAGAACCTTAAAGAAAATTACACCGTCAGATTCAGCGTATCAGAGAACCCTACTATAGAAATTTCAAGCTCCTATCTTCAAAAATGTGGAATTTTGCATTTTTTTGCCAGAAGAAAGATCACGAATGCTTGTTTATTTTATTTTTTTTCCAGGGGTGATTGTATCAACCCAGTGGTCCAAGAAAATCGCAGGAGGGCTCATTCAAATGGAAATTAAAAGTTCTAGTGTGCTTTTTAAGTGACCAAGAAAATGGAGGGCAACTAGGCTTCCTCCCACGCTCATTTTTTTCCCAAAGTCGCCCGATCAAAATTTTGAGATAGCCATTTTGTTCAGCATGGTCGAAAAATACAATAACTATGTCTTTAGGATGACTTGATCCCCCACAGTCCCCGGGAGAAGGTCTGCAAGTTATGAACTTTGCCCAATGTTTACTTATAGTATTTGTTATTGGGAAGTAAACAGAAGTTTTCAGGGGGGATTTTTTCTAGCAGTTGGGGGAGGGTGGATCAGGGGTTAAGTGGGACGATCTTTCCATGTGGGAAGAGAAATTTCTTTGAAGGAGACACCGGATTTTCCAGCATTATTTAAAAAAAACGATCAGAAATTAAATAAAAAAAAAACAATTTCTTTCGACCGAAAGTAAGGAGCAACATCAAAACTTAATACGAACAGAAATTATTATGTATATGATTGGGTTCACCGCCTTGTCATTACCTCGCTCTGTACGTTAAATTTTTTTTGTACTTTCATAAGAGCTATTTATTCTAATTTACGGCCTTTGTGATTGAGGGGTCATTCTTAAAGAATTGGAACAAAATTTGAACTTTAGCGTAAAGAGCGAGGTGTTTACTCAGGGGCGAACCCCCTAATATACGTAATAAAAATATACGATTATAGAAGTTCGTTACGTAAGCCAATTCGTAAGTTACGTCAGAACAAAATTTCGAGAAAGCCATTTAGCCAAAAAAAAAGTAAAATTAACATGCAAATATCGTTTTAATTATTCATTTACGGTGAGCCAAAATCAAAGCTGCATTAATTGAAAAACGTTCAGAAATTAAATAAAAAAACAAGTTTCTTTTAACTGAAAGTAAGGAGCGCCATTAAAACTTAAAACGAACAGAAATTATTCCATGTATGAAAGGGGCTGTCCCCTCCTCAATGCCTCGCTCTATATGCTAAGGTTTTTTACTTTTTTAAAAATAGAGTTGTGGGAAAGAGTCAAACTTTAAAGTATTGAGCCAGGCATTGAGGAGGGGACAGCCCCTTTCATACATGGTATAATTTCTGTTCATTTTAAGTTTTAATGTCGCTCCTTACTTTCAGTTAAAAAAAACTTGTTTTTTTTTATTTAGTCAATAAATCAGATAGATAAAATCTTGCTCATTGGTCCTTGAAGATAATGATACAAGTTTATGGCATCGGATTTTTTTATATAGGACATTTTTTCTTGAGAAATACCTTTTAAAAGTTTAAAGAGGGGGACAAATGTATGGTCATAGTGCACAACTGACCCCTTTCCCCATCCTTATCACTTTTAATTCACAGAAAATTTACGGTAATCTAATATATCTCATGAAATGATTGAATTTTTTTTTTGTTATTACTTATCAGCTTTACGCCTATGGTCATTATATAAATATGGTTAAATAAACATAACTTGATCATTTAAATGAAGCTATTAGTCAATAAACGTAATAAATAACCATATTTATAACCATATGTCCTCAAGCACGTAATAAATAACCATATGTCCTCAAGCACGCTTCACCCTTATTTTAGAACCGTCTCAAGATATGTCTAATACCCGACACCTAGTTTTAGCATTGCCGCACAGGCATGGTGGAGATTTGTTTTGTTTGCGGCTGTGTTGCCACAGTCACAGGTTTCCTGTGAAACTTCACAGGTTTTTTGATGGTCACAGGTTCACAGGTTTCTGCTGCTGAAGGGTAGAAAGTCACAGGTTTTTGTGCTAAAGGCGCCTAATATGACCTAATATTCTGCCAAATGTTGAATTTTGTAGAGCTCACATTTTCAAATTATTTTTAGTGATTTTGAATCTTTGTATTATAAATCTAAAGCTTCATCACATTAATCACAAATTACAGCCATGGCCATTTTGAAACAACCATTTTAAATTGAATTGAAAAAGACGATAGGTCGGAGTGAAAAGGCTTTTATATTATTGAATGTTTTCCCTGTATAAACCAATTTGCAGAAATTATCTGTCTGTTATTAGATTGTAAAAAGTGTCTTTTAAGCGTCTTTTAAGCTGCTGCTTCAGCAGCATCTAAAACCTTGCCAGACTGGTTAGAGTCTTTTGTTTTGTAATCTATATAATCTATTGTAATCTATGCTTGTGTTGTGGTTCCTTTAATACATTGATATAAATTAATGTTTGTCTTATGCACGAAATGTTCTTTTGCTTTGTAGCAGATTGTTTCTGTTGTAACTTAGCTCTTTACTTTTCCTTGGAAAATTTCTTAAAAAAAAAACTTTCTAAAATTTTTTTCTATATTTAAATTCACAATAAGATTAAATTTCTTAGTCACTGTTGAAACCAAGCAGCTAAGGCACACAACATCCTTGGTTTGATTAAGAATAAGTCACCAACCAAGAGTTATTAAAAAGCTTTACACAGCCCAATTTTGTCCTGATCTTGAATTTGGCATGTTAAAAAATATTTCATACGTTTCAACGAAAGACTTCTAAACTAAACTTTGAAACATCAACAGTATAACACCAACGAGAAAAACCATGATACAACACTAAAAATATTCCATGTTACACATTTCAAGGAAAAAATTTCCAAAATTCACTTTGAAACAAAGTTTTTATAGAATGTGTTGTCGTAGAAACTTCAAAAAGGGCTCATTCGATTAGAAATTACAATGGCTAATGCACTTTTTAATAGTTGAAAGTAATTGGAAGGCAACTAACACCCTTTCCACGCTCACCATTTCCACAGACACATCCAATCAAAATTTTGGGAGAGTCATTTTGTTCCACGAAGTTAAAGTTCAGGAAATTCTACCTTTGAGCAGGACACTCCCCTCCCCCACAGTCTTCAGGGCAAGGGTTATAAGTTATGCCCCGGGGGCATATGAGTTTTTTTAAATCTCTGTTGTAGAAACTTGAAAAAGGGCTCATTCGATTGGAAATTCAAAGGTCTAATGCCCTTTTTAATGGTCGAAAGGGATTTGAGGGCAACTAGCCCCCCTCTCTCGCTCTTCTTTTCCCCAAACACATGGAATCAAAAATTTTAGATAGCCATTTTGTTAAGTGTTGTGGATTTCCAAATAGAAATTATGTTTTTGAGTAGGACACTCTCCGACGGGGATAAATGGTTTTATAGAACGCGTCGTCGTAGAAACTTCGAAAAGGCTAATTCGATTGGAAATTAAATTGGCTAGTGCCTTTTTTAATAGTCGACAGTGATTGGAAGGCAACTAACACCCTTTCCACGCCTACTATTTCTCCAAACATATCCAATCAAAATTCTAGATAGCCATTTTGTTCCACGCAGTTTAAAGTTGAGGAAATTATACCTTTGTGCAGAATACTCCCCCACAGTCTTCAGGGCAAGGGTTATAAGTTATGCTTAGGGGCATATAAGGTTTTTATTGAAATTTTTGTCGTAGAAACTTGAAAAAGGGCTCATTTGATGGGAAATTCAAAAGGCTAGTGCTCTTTTTAATAGTCAAAAGTGATTTGAGGATAACTGACCCCCCTCTCACCCCCACCTTTTCCCAAAACACATCCAATCAAAATTTTTAGATAGCCATTTGATTCAACGTAGTTGAAAGTTTTGGAAATTAGGTCTTTAAGGATGACAACCCTTCCCCCCCACAACCCTCAGGGCAAGGGTTGTAAGTTTAAGGATGACAAACCTTTAGAAATCATCTATAAAGCTGACTTTGGGTCTGAGAAGACGACATATTTTTTGATAGTCGAGGTATAATTGAGGCCCTTAAGGGCCTCAATTATAGCTTTTATTTTTTTAGCAGTCAGGATGGAAAATCCATTTGGTAGCATTGTACAAATATTCAAAGAGTACAAAATTTGGCTGAAAATGATATATTTTCTGGTGCTCAGTGGAAACATTTACGGAACAGAAAGTTTGAAACCCTGGTCTTGTGTATTGTTTTCATCATGATCCAATTGATATCTGTGTTGCCACAGTCACAGGTTTCCTGTGAAACTTCACAGGTTTTTTGATGGTCACAGGTTCACAGGTTTTTGCCGCTGAAGGGTAGAAAGTCACAGATTTTTGTGCTAAAGGCGCCTAATATGACCTAATATTCTGACAAATGTTGAATTTTGTAGAGCTCATATTTTCCAATTATTTTTAGTGATTTTGAGACGGCATCTTTGTATCATAAATCTAAAGCTTCATCCCATTAATCACAAATTACAGCCATGGCCATTTTGAAACAACCATTTTAAATTGAATTGAAAAAGACGATAGGTCGGAGTGAAAAGGCTTTTATATTATTGAATGTTTTCCCTGTATAAACCAATTTGCATAAATTATCTGTCTGTTATTAGATTGTAAAAAGTGTCTTTTAAGCTTCTTTTATAAGTCTTTTAAGCTGCTGCTTCAGTAGCATCTAAAACCTTGCCAGACTGGTTAGAGTCTTTTGTGCATGATACAATACACTACATTACCCATGTTCCAAAGAGGATTGGAGAACTTCATGACCACCAGAAGTTCGCTAAAATTGGAGTGAAACAGTTGCTATCGGTGGTTTCTACGAGATGGCTCAGCTTTGAAGCACCCATCAGACGACTATTAGAAACCTGGAATGCCTTGTTATTGTTTTACGGTAGTCACGCGTTAGGCAAGGGCACTGCAGACAAGGCGAGCAAGGAGAAGGCACTCAAAATATACAACGCTTTAAACAATCCTGGCACGAAGGCCTCTCTCTATTTTCTTGTCCACGTTCTTGGGATTACCAACTCCCTAAACACTAACTTTCAGAGCAGTGACACAAGAATCCGTAGGCTGGTGAGCAGCTTCATTACGATGTACGCAATATTACTCCAAATGTTCGTAAGAAAACGCCTGATACTGGTAGCGAAACCACCTTTCTCCATAGATCTGGTTCCCGCGAACTATCTTGAACTGGATGACATGAAATTAGGCACCAATACCGAATGTTATCTGGAGGAACGCGGATCAAGGATTGCTGAAGACTTACTCAAAGCCTTTAAGGTCAACTGTCTGAGGTTCTGCAAGCAGATGAGACAAAGAATAGGCTGTGAAGATCCAATTTTGTCCGATCTTAAGATTTTGGATCCCTGCGTTGCACTCGGATCTGAAGAGGTGTTCATTATTCGCATTCTCGTGCAATTTTCTACGCTTCTGGGAAACGATGCAACGATTGTAGAACGCAAGAGAGAAAGCATTGACCGTCAGCTGCAAGAGCTCAGGTTGAGCCGAGCTGATCTTGGTCAAGATCTGGTCGACCAACCATCTGGTTTCTCGAAGAGTATTTTCCATCTAAAGAACAGTATTGGCGAAAAAAAAATTGCTGATCTGTCGACCTTTATGTTGCAACTCTATGGTCTTCCCCATGCAAGCGCTGCTGTAAAGCGACTGTTCTCTTTCCAGTCGCATATGAAAACGAGACTGCGTAACAAGCTGAACACCGGGACAGTTAGTGCATTGATGATGACCAAACAGTTAGTTGATAAAGCCGCTACCTGGACTATAGTAGTAATGGTAATAATGATAGAGAGCGGACAGTCCCCCTATATAGCTATAATGATAGATAGCGGACAGTCCCACCATATATTTATAATGATAAGTAGCCGACAGTACTCCCGCCAATACAAGCAGACAGTGTAATGACCAGAATTCAACCACCGTGAAAATTCGTGATGTTTCTGTTCAAAGTGCGTGATGTTTCCTTTATACTATAGTAACTTCCTATCTGTCTGCTACCTTTAATTGTTAGGTGTGGTTGGCTTATGTTTGACCTTGAACACGGATATAAAAACTCTGACAATTTGTTATCTTCTCAGTTCAGAATTGGCATTTGAAATATAATGATGCATTCAAATAAAAGGAATATTGACGAAAGCTACACGCAAAAAGTAAGTTATTCTTTTATATTCATAGTGGGTAAAGAAATTAATTCTACTAAAATTTATACAGATCTTATTATAGTTAACAGATTGTTAAATATTTTTTGAACCTGGATCTCCAGAGATCGGTAAAGAGCAACATCAAAACAAGAAAAAAAGTATGTAAACACTGTATTTAAATGGCTTGCGAGCTTAGCACATGAGTTAAATCATACCTATTTTTTATTCCGGACCAAAGTTCCCCACATTCGTTCCCCACCGGCCCCACATTCGTTCCCCACCGGCCCAAAGTGCCACAATCGTCCACCGCCCCCTCCCTCCAACCCCCTCCCTCCAACCCCCTCCCTCTACCCCCCCCCCCCCCCTTGAACCCCCCTCCCCCCCCCTCCATTTTTTTTTAGCTTTTTTTAACTTTTTTTACATCTCTTAGAATGTCATGGAACATACTTAAAACATAAAAATTTCATATTTGATATTTTCCAACTTCAAAACGGGAATTATATAGATATGTTTGTCGCGACTTTTACTATTAGAAAAATAATGTTTGTAGTGACCATTTTTTTTCTGACAGTTTTTTTTAACTTTTTTTTCTGACAACTTTTTTTTGTTCTTTTTTCTGACAGTTTTTTTTAAGTTTTTTTTTACATCTCTAAATCATATCAGAAAAATAGAATGATACTTTTAATTTAAATTTTAAAAACTTATTCTTGTGCATACTATTGATGAGGACTGATGGTTCTCTTTCAAGATTTTTTTTATGAAAAACAAACTTTTTTTAGGATTTTCCAGAGCTCCCCCTACCAATTAAGAAGACAAGAAGGGGTGAAGCGACGCCAGTGGTCAGCAGACCGACGGTTATACAACATGGTCGTAGGTCGAATCCACTAATACAATCAACATTAACCGTAAACCGCCCAATAGCCAACTATCCAACTGTCACAGCCAGCATCCACAGCAATATGACACAACCATCCAGACCCATCATACACCAACCAACTGTCAACTGGACAATTCCCACATCTAACACTCACAACAAGATGACACAACCACCCGGACCCATCATACACCAACCAACTGTCAACTGGTCAACTGCCGCACTCAACATGCAAACCATACTCCCATTCCATGAAGCTGATGTAGTCATGGAACCAGTCACCTCTCTCCATGATTACGTAAGAAAAATTATATCTTCTCTCTCTCCCTCTCTCTCTCTCTCTCTCTTATCTCTGTATATATCTATCTCAGTGTGCGCGTTATAAAAAAAAACCTCAATGTCAATGTTAGGATCTAGCATGAAAAAAAAAGTAATAAAAGGGTAGCGGTTCTACAGATTTAGATCATTAAACACTGAAAATATTTTTTCAGCTTAATTGAAGTGTTACATCACCATACAAAAAAATGACATAATTTCTCTTTCTTATACTAGGTTACACTCGAAGAATCATATTAAACACACACACACACACACACACACACACACACACACCCATACACACACACACACACACACAAAAAAAAAACTTACACACACACAAAAAACTTACACACACACACACACACACACACACACACACACACACACACACACACACACACACACACACACACACACACACACACACACACACACACACACACACACACACACACACACACACACACACACACACACACACATACATACACACAGACACACACAGACAATCTAAATATTTTTTTTCTGGTAAATGAAAAAATAACTTCACATTCATTTTTTAGATAAATGTACAGGAACTCCCACCACCAACACAATTCAAAGATAATATCCATGAGGAATCACAGGAATGGATTACAAATTTGTTAAGTGATTGGTTTGGTGATGATTGTAGTCGTAGTAGTAGTAGTATGCTTCTCAGTCCTGATACACTCGAGGGTTTGTTGAGTGAGTTTGGGGATTCCACACCACACAACATCCCCACCATTGAGAAAATTAGTGCAGGACATGAAATCCCCGTACCACCCCCTATCATGTCCGATTTTAATTGTAGTATGCTTCCTCCGAATATAGGGGATAGTTATATTAATGTACCATGTACATCTCAACCAACTACCCTCGAATGGGCTGATCGTCTCAATCCTGATACACTCAAGGGTTTGTTGAGTGAGTTGGGGGATTCGACACCACGTAACATCCCCATCATTGAGCAAATTGGTGGAGGACAAGAAATCCCCGTAACGCCCCCTGTCATGCCCGATTTTAATTTAGTTGACTCTGCCTTGCAAAATGTATATGTTTATAGGGCTCAGTTTGAGGACCCATTTAATTCACTAACATCAGGTAGCATCATAACGGATCCGGTAGACATAGTACACTCCTATGTGTGCAAGATTTGAGCCCTTCTTGAAAGAGTGATTCGGGAGGGGGTGGGAGGGATGGAATTAAGGCTGCCATCGCACAAAAAATAATCTATTTCAATGAAAAGGCGGATGAGGTGTATGAGCGTTATTTACGTACTGAAATGCTACCACTTCATCCGGACCTGAATAATTTTGAGGGTGTTTTTATGTAATGGGTTGACAATATAGTAACAAAATTGGATAATTATACTGAGTTGGGTAGTGGGTCGGTGGTTTTATTTATTGGGAGTTTGGATATTAATGTGGGTAAATTTAAAAAGAATTTTATTTTAAGAGGCGGGAGGGGGCGGTGGGACCAAAATATAATGATGATTTAAATGATTGTAATGGTGTACAACGATGTACAATTTCGATACAGGGCTTCAATGCTTCAAATATGCATTTCTTGTGGCAGCTCACAAGCCTCTGCAAAAGGAAGCTAGTAAGACACTGTTGGACGATTATGCAGTTAATGGGAGTCCAAATTTTCCTAAAGTAGATTTTAATTGTTTAAATGATCAATATCCAGTAACACTTAATGGGATAACTATTTATGAGCGGGCTAATGCACATTTAAAAATTGGTGTTACTGTGCTACAATATGAAACAGAATTTGAGGGGGGTGACCGCAAAAAGGGGGGTTATATTTCCAGTGAGGGCTCCGTCCATTGAATCAGTGGAACATTGGGTTTGGCTTCTTTACAAGCCAGCCAGTGATCCCGATTCAATTGGACATTTTTTTCTAATACCAAAAATAAGTCTGGATTTAAGTGAGGGTAAAAGGGGGCGTAATGGGACATGTTACTATTGTCCAACATGCCTTTCTAGATTCCGGTCAGAAATTAAGTTAAACAATCATATGAAGCATTGCAAGCGTCACGGATGTCAATCTGTGCAAACGGTTAGCGGTGACAGGGCCATCTTGCGATTTAAGAACTTTCAAAATTCACTCCAAAAGAGTGACAAGGTGGCCTTAGACTGCGAAGCACCTCTCGTAGATGTGTATGATCCATTGACTTCAAATCTTGTTAAAAAACATGAGGTCATTGCAGTCTCTTATGCTCACGCACAAAGAGACTCGGTGTAATTCCATGCAATTGGTAGAGGTAGTTGAGAGATTGGGTGGTGAGGATTGTATGCTCTCAGCCGTGACAGCACTCATTAAAACAGCAAATAAATCGATATCACGGCTGCGAAATACATCTTATCCAATGACTCTATCACCAGAGGACGAGTTGGCCATTAAAACTGAAAAAATATGTTGGGTTTGTAAGGGGGAATTTTTGAGGGTAATGGGAAAGAGGGAAAGGGGAAAGGGGGTAAGGGGAAAGGGTGTAAAGGGATGGTCCGTGACCACGATCATTTGAGCAACCCGATTGCATCGGGATTGAGCAATTTTCGTTGAGTGGCCCATCAATCATGTAATTTAAACGTTAGTCAACAATTGTTTCTACCTGTTTATATACACAATTCCAGCTATGACATGAAATTTATTTTACCGACGTTGGCACGATTGCAACGAGGTGGAGTTGTAGATGGCGCATGGGTAGATGGTTCTTTTTCTTATAATATCATACCCAAGTCGTCTGAAAAGCTGCTGCTCTTAGAATTTAAATGGCAAATAATAGATAACGATAAATTGTGCGTGAATAAGATCCGTTTTTTAGACTCCTTTAGCTTCTTCCCCAAATCCCTAAGACAACTCATTGAAGTACAGAAAAGTGACGATTTTAATAGTTTCCCCCTCCTTAAGCAACACCTCCTTAAACAGCAGCAGCAGGACTTTTCAGACGGTGAAATGTATGATTTATTAACGTGTAAGGGCATATATCCGTATGACTACTACAACTCCACCGCGAGGCTTTCTGAGGAACAATTGCCGTCCATCACCTCGTTCTACGATTCACTTTACGAGCGTCAATGCACCACTGTTGACTATGAATTTGCCAAGAGGGTTTGGGCTAAGGGAGAGTGTAAAAATGGATGGGATTATTGTAGATTATACCTGGCAAGTGATGTATTGACGTTGCTGGATATTGTGTGGAAGAACACGGATAAAATCTATGGGGAATTTGGGTTGGATTTAGGTTATTATTTTTCCACTCCTCATTTGGTGATGGATTTAATTCTTAAAATCAGTAAAGAGGAAATAGGCTTGATCACCGACTTGGATCAGCATTTATTTGTAGAGAGATCAATGAGGGGAGGGTATGTTTTTCATGGAGATCGTATCCTTGAAACTGATCCGACTGGACCTGACACCGGTGTAAAGTCGGATGCAGTTTTCTTGGATATGAACTCCCTCTATCCGTCGGCAATGTCTCACTACTCTTTGCCGTGAGGAAATTATAAATGGCTTAACGATCCTCGTGCTTCAGATTTCCCCAACATTGCCAATGTTGAGGAGAATGGACCACGGGGATGGTTTTTTGAAATCGATGGTGAAATACCCGTGGAGTATCAGAACTCGGTGAAGGATTTTGTTTTCCCGTGCATAAACAGAGCGGTGACTAGGGACTCTTTAAGTCCATACAATATTTCTAAGGTAGAGGATGGTGGTGTGCACTGGACACCTTCAAAACAAAAACTTATCGCCGACCTTCATCCGAAAGAGAATATCGTTGTACATCACGTTCTTTTGCGGTGGATGGTAGCCAACGGTTTCAACGTTACAAGGATACATAAAGCCCTCAATTTGACCAGAAACTCTATTTGAAAACATTTATTGACACTTTTGTCGATAAACGTTCCGAAGCGAAAACGAAGGTTGAAAAGGAAATTTTTAAACTCACTTTGAACTCAGCCTTCGGTAAAATGTGTGAGAGTATACGCAATCGAAGTCGTTCTGACGTTGTGACTGACCCAAAAGAATGTGCTCGAATCATTGCCGATCCTAACTTCACATCATTCACCATCATAGACTCGAATATGGTCCTCTTAAATAGAAAAAAAAATGTAGTTCTCAATAAAAATATTGCAGCTGGCAGCGCAATAACCGAAATATAAAAAAACTCATGTTGTTATTCTATTACGACGTGTGTAGGCACCAATGGCCGGGGGAGGGAGAAGTTCAATTATATTATGGGGATACCGATTCACTTTTGCTAAAATTTAGAACTGCGAATTTATTGGAAGATTTGGAAAAAGGCGTGCACATTAGCTCTCGAATGGACTTTACCAATTGGGACGAGTCCATTTACCCGGAGTTAGTGAAGCCTCAGGCCCCAAATCAGTTATTAATGTTAAAATCAGAGACGGGAAGTGACTTGATTTCCAGTGGTGTGCTTGCAGGTCCGAAGGTGTACTGTGTGCAAACACACAACGAGGTAATCAAAAAAGTCTGCGAAGGGGTGCCTAGACACTACGTGAATAAGAATTTCGACATGAATGTATACAGAAACTGTGTGGAAAATAGTATAGTTCCAAGGGCGAGGGTCATGGCGATTCGCTCTTTAAAATTTAAAAACCACACAGTTCGAGTTGATAAAATAGCCATGTGTCCCGTGTAAGATAAAGTCTATGTGTGTGTGGATGGTGTGAAGGTGCTACCCCATGGACATTATTTAACTTCTGACCGAGGTGTGTGTTGATATTATAGACACCGCCTCGGTCGGGAAAAAATTAAATAGTAAATGGTTGGGTGGTGGGGATTCTTTTTTAATAGATATTTTTTTTCCAATTCAGCATTATTTTTTTTCACAACTCAGCAGTATTTTTTTTTCCCAACTCAGCAGTTTTTTTTATAGCAAGGCAGAGTCGTATGTTCTGTTTTTTTGGTAAATAAAAAAACACATTTAATTTTTTCTGGCCCCGCGGCCGGCCTGGGGGGGGGGGGTGTACCGGCCTTCGGCCGGCCGCCACCAGCGGCCGCTGCGCCCTTGGGGGGGGGGGGGGGGGTGTTGGATCCCAAAATTTAAGATGTTGTAAATAAAAGTGATATTATTATTATTTTAAGTGCATTATTTATTAAATGTTGTATGTTTTTATAAATAAATTTTAAAAAAAGTGTATCTATTAAAGTGTTTTTTTTTCTAGTGCCTATGTAAATGTTGTATTTTTTATTATAAATAAATTTAAAAAAAAGTGTATTTTTTTCTCATTTTTAATGTGCTTTTTTCAATGTAGTATTTTTTTAAGTGTTGTTACTTTTTTATGCATAATAAAAGAAAATATGATTCTTTATTCGTCTTCTTCTCATTTTTATTATTCTTGAACGGAGTAGTAGTAGTTATAGGGAAATTATTTAGTCATTAGACAGCTATAGTCTACAGTTAGTTGTCTAGGTGAACTGTTGAAGGGAACATGTATCAATTTAAAACACCATTCAGATCGTTTCTATGTGGACCATCAATGTCAGGCAAAACGACACTTTTAACAAAAATAATTCAAAATCGTGACAAAATGTTTTTAGAAAAATCCAACTAAAATTTACTATTGCTACAGTGTTTGGCAAGAATCCTATGATAGAATAAAAACTATTGCCCCAGACACGAAATTCATACATGGACTTGACATTTTCAACAGTATTGAATCAAACTCTTGGTTGATTATTGACGATCTGGCTGAGTCCATTGAAGAATGGTCTCAGGAGATGATACAATTGTTCACTGTCCGATCTCATCATCAACGGATCTCCGTCACCCTAGTTCTACACAATCTGTTTCAGCAGAACAAGTGTATGAGAACACTTGCTTTGAATTGCACCTACTATATCATCTACAGGGTTGTTCGCGATTCCAGCTCCCTCATAACGTTAAACAGACAGGTGTATCCGGGTGAACCGAAATTCCTACTCTCGGCCTACAATCAGGCTACCAACAAACCCTACGGATATATTCTATTGGACCTGAATCAGAACACACCCGAGGAACTGCGTGTAGTCACCAATCTGAAATTACTGTATATCTGCCGGTGAACAGTAAAAAAGGTCGTTAGTTGCAATCATGACACTGAAAAAACTACATGAACATCGACATTTATTCACCGTCCTAGTTAATTCAAAACCACGACTTAGGAAGGCCATACTCAAACATGGTGTCGACAGAGAATTCATTAATCTCGTATCTGAACTTTGTTTACATCTAACCGAAGGCAATGTTCAACTGCTAGAAGGTATTAAGCAGCAGACAAAGCAACATCGTTCCCTTGTACGCTCCCTAGCATCAGCGGCGAGCAAAAGTAAAGGAAACGATTTTAAAAGAAAACGACTTCTTCAAGCGGGTGGTAACTTCTTTACACTTTTACTGCCAATCATTGCAGGACTCGTAAACAGTTTTCTCTAGAGAGAAAGAGAGAATGGCCAAACCCTATAAATTGACTCCAATTGAACTCGCCCTTTCGCCAAAGGAACATTTCGAGGACAATCTCAATAAATTCATTAACAATGAGACAATTGCCGACGATGAAAAATTAATTCTGCTTCAAAATGCACTTCGCCGAGTGGACAAACACAAGCCCTATCGTGAAAGACCCCTCAAATTAAATGTCATTGATCCCAATAAGGAAATGACTCCATCATCATCATCATCATCATCAACAACGATAATACCAAAAGAAGAAGAAGAAGATTTGTCTAAAGTTATGACAAGTGTTGCAGATCTAATACCACATTCCTATCGTGAACAGTGTAAAAGACTCTTGACATATCTCAATGACAGTGATCATGTTCAAATTGATGCCAATGGGAATCAGGTTGTAATCCATGGCAAGACCTATATTCTACTTGATTTATTATCAGATTTGGTCACGAATCGTAAAAGACTTGTATCATTTGACAGTCACCTGCATACTTTTTTAAACTCATCAAACTTTCCCAAAAGCCTTATTGCCAATAAACATATTTTAAAACGATTAAAGGAATTTAGTCAAATATCAAAAGATGTTTTTAAATCATTTTCGGAAAATACTGCTAGCACGCCAAGTGGAAACAATGATTTGACAAGAGTTATGAGTGGGGGAGTCAAGCGAAGACGTCTTAATATCACTGCATCCCCCTCACCATCACCTGTTAGTATGCAAATGGGCAGTGGACACTTCACTAAGTGTTTACGTTCAAAATGGTTGAAGCATTGAAACATGTTTATGAGAATATTGGTGCAGTGGGAAGTTTTCCCATTACAAATACTGCAAGCAGATCTTTTGACTCTGGACGAGATTCAACGGCGTCACAATCACCCCTACAAGTACATTCTACTTGCAATCAGTGTTTTTAGTCGCTATGCATATGCCATTCCACTGCGGTCAAAGAGCGGCGAAGAAGTTGCTAAGGCTCTTGAAATCGTCCTTGGACAGGATTGCTATAAGAAGATTCCAACGGATCGGGGTAGTGAATTTGTTAATCCCCATGTAAAGAAGGTTCTACTGAAATATAATACAATCCTCTATCATAGTCATAGTCAAATAAAGGCAGCATTGGCCGAACGACTGATAAGAACTATTCGACTTTTAATTTCTAGATATTGCACTTTAAAAAATACTGCTGCTTTTATTCATGATTTGGATAAAATAATGTTGATTTATAATCAACGTCCACATCGATCCCTGTCCAACTCAACCCCAACAGAAGTTCATCATTATGTCAACACATTTGACACTTTTCTTAAACAGTATTCCAATGGTGATGGGGGTGTTGGTAATGAGAAGAAAAAGAAGAAATTCAATGTTGGTGATACTGTTCGAATCAATCGAACTACTAATGCTTTTGAAAAGGGTAATTACTTATGGTCCACTGAACTTTTTAAAGTCTCCAAACTCTTGGACACTACACCCATAACGTATCGTCTACGTGACAAGAAAGATGATGAGATTCTTGGCGGCTTTTATGATTATGAATTACAAAAAGTTAAAAAGACCGGATTCTATCAGATTGAAAAGATATTAAAGACTCGTACTCACAGGGGCATGAAACAGTTGCTTGTTTGTTGGCTAGGATACAACTCTGATTTTGATTCTTGGATCAGTGTTAAAGATATTGACAATGCCCAATGATTTTTATGTAACGTTTATGTCCAATGTCTCCGATCCTCTCTACAATGATTTGAATAAAACAAGTGATTTTTGGACGAAACTCTCCCCCGCCATCAAATTCGATGATGGAAAGTATGAAGTGGCTCTTGTCGACTGCATTCTCAAAAATACCTATGATATCCTGAGAAAGGATCGTGTGTATAATATAAAAGTTATACCATTCGATTGGTCACTCTTTGTCGAGTATGAATGGGTTGAAGAACTTAAATCTAGTGAATACCCGGATGTTACATTGAGGTATAAAGAATATGATACTATGACGGATTTGTGTCGTGCAATCAATAGAAAAATCTTATTTCGCAGGAATGGTACCTTCCATTTTAATTATGCAATGGAACGTGATAGGATTTACATTACCTTACCCGTTGACACTGAACTGATTCATTTCAATGATAATCTGAGAGATGTTCTTGGCTTTAAACAGAATATGATCAATGGGAAAAACGCTGTAACTGTTAGCGGGATGGATCAAGTTATTTTTTCTGATTATCCACCTGGTCTCGCCTCGGACTCTTGCATATTTCTCTACGCGTCCTTTGTGGAAAAATCGAGAGTTGGTAATTCAAATGTCCCCCTCCTACGTGTTCTTGAACAAAAAGCAACCCATGAACAAGTTCATCACTATAATATAAAGCACCTTCAGTATGTACCTGTAAAAAATTCGTATTTGGAACTCTGTCAGTTAACACTAAGAAGTGAATTAGGTGATCCTCTAGCATTAACAAAAGATTTGGCCGTGATTACATGTCATTTTCGACCTATTCGGCAACAACAACAACAACAACGAAATGGCTAATAGAAAAAATATATTTGTATGCCCTGATATTGATTGTTATGTTACTGCTCTCCAACCACGACAATTGGGTCATGGAATGGACTATTATAAAGGCTGTTCGTCAATGTCGGGCTACGGTCTTGGCAGTTGGTTTGCTAAGCTGTTTCGTTCTGCAATACCGCTGGCTAAAAAATATATTGCGCCGGTTGCTGCAGATTTTGCATCCTCTACGCTACACGATTGGGGGAATGGTAAAGATTTTAAAGAAAGTGTTTCAAAAAATATCAGGTCCAGCGCACGATCCTTTGGCGAGCGATTGAAACAAAGTGGAAAAGGTTTTAAAAGGAGGAGAAACATCTCTTCACTCATCAGTCTCTACTCAGGTCAGAAGCGAAAGACATCATCATCATCACTCTTGTCAAAGAAAAGTAAGAAAAAGAAACCAAGAAGAAAAATTGTTAGATCGAAAAGGGATTTATTTTCCTAGATGGCATATCTACCCCACAAGGAATCTCATCCCACTGTCACCACATCTCTAAATCTTTTCAATGCAGAAAGTGTGGATGACAGTGTAAAGCATGGGTACTATGAACAATTCTATCCACAGCAACCCCTCTCTGAAAACATACATTTTCAAATTTATTCCAATGAAGACTACTTCATAGATTTATCGTCCACATTTATTGATTTAAAAGTTGTGGTGAGGAAAAAGTCTGACAATTCACCTCCCTCCAACGTCGATGGACTATCCTACGAGAATGGTATACTACACAATTTATTTAAACAAATATGTGTCTACATAAATGGAACATTGGTGAGCACCAGCAACAATCTATCAAACTATGCTAGTTACATACAATTTATGTTGATGACTCCAATGGCCTATAAGAAATTGAGAGGTCTGCCAATGGGCTATGACTATAGAACAAATGTTGATACTGACGTTGAACTCACTTGGGCAGTGAGCAAGGAGTACCATTTAGTTGGTAGACTCAATGATGAAATATTCAATATATCCCAATGGATGCCCCCCAATGTTAAAATTGATATAAAGTTACAACTTGCACCGTCCAATTTCATATTGAGAAAAACACTTGATGCAGCACCCGATGCTAACGTCAATCTCACTTCGGCAATACTTCATGTGCGAAAACAACAGGTTATGAGTTCTGTTGCTTTGGCAATTGAAAAACTAAGAGGCTCTGGAAATAATATCAAACTGCTCGTTCCTCACACAATCGCCAATCAACGTCATATTGCCACTGGATCAAGTACCTACACCGATTCTTCATTTATCAATGGGGAAATTCCATCGAAACTCGTCTTGGCTTTTGTAAAAAGTGCCAGTGCCATAGGATCGTGGACAACCTCGCCACATGAATTTGAATTATTTGACTTTCCTCTCTTGTCTGTAAAGTAAACGGAATTCCTCTCTACAATTTATCCTTTGATAAATCCTATAGGACCCTATATGAGTTGACAATGCAATCCCTAGATCGAGATTCTCAACTATATGAAAATGGTATTACCGATTCAATGTTCGCAAAAAGTCATGGTATCATTGTTTTGGACTTGTCTGGTACTCAAGATATGAGTATTATCCGAACGGGTACTGTACGTTTGGAGTGTACCTTTGACAAACCATTGACAGAGAGTGTAACATTAATCTCACTCAATCAATTTGAAACCTACTGGGAAATTACCCCCGATGGTAGTGTTCTTTTAGACCTGGCACCATGAACACCACTCAGATAATCAATGTATTTAACATGGATCCTTTTATGTCCAAATACACATCCTATTGTATACCCTCAGATTTCCTTCAGTATATTCATACTGTTAACAAAACCATTATCATTGTTAATAGTAGTCCATCGACTGTGCAGACGGGTCATTGGCTATGCATCTATCAAACAGCGAAGAATATAGAATTTTTTGATCCTCTTGGTCTACTATATGCATTCTAAACACCACACATCAAAAACTACCTTGAAGGAAGTGGGAAGACAATTATTCAAAATCGGATGCGAGTACGGGATCTATCGACCAAAAGCTGTGGTTTTCATGCATTACTTTATTTCATTTTTCGATGTCGTCATTATACTTTCAGTGAATTTCTCAACATTTATGTACACAGTCCACGTTTGAATGACTTTCTAGTAGAAAATACCCTCTCAGACCTGTACAGTATTGATTTCAGTGCCCTAAGAATAAAGTGTTTTAAAAATGTATATGAATTTGTTTATTAATAAAATATATATGCACTATAAAAAAGTCTATTGTCTTCATTTGTTTAGATTGCTTCTTCTTCATAGTCATTTAGATTGTCATCATCATCATAGACATCGTCGTCGACAACGATTAGTGGTGGCAGATCATTTGGATTCAACTTGTACTGATCCTGGCGTGCAAAGTCCGGATCACATTTTCCACAATATATTGTAACTTCATTTTTATTAAATCTTCTTGTGAAGTCAATGATACTATTACGATTCATATTGAAAAATCCACTTGTTTCTATCTGATTATTTGAAGTAATGTCGCACACAATATTCTCATATGAAGAATCACTTTCTGTCACAGCCAAATAAAAATCGCTAGGTTTATAATCATTACTTGCATTGTCCTCACAACGATGACAAAGGAACCATACTCTCTTCATGTTTTTACAATTGAAACGTGCTCCAAATTCTTCTTCCCAATACAATTTAAAGCGCGACGTCCTCCCTTAGAAATAAACTGAAGTCACGTTTAGGGTTTTTTTCCAATCATACCAGGGTAAGTATTTTCCCACTGGTCACACTTATCAAAATGACAATTAGAGCATAGATATCCATTAGGATGAGAGTCACAAGTCTCTTCAAGACAGGTATTACAGTCCTTAATTTGTACAGCATATCCTTTATGCAATTTACATGGATTGCATAGTCTACACTTTTCATTATAGTCATCAACTGTAGTACAGTTCTCACATGAAGACCAGCTGCCCAATGTATATAAACATAGTGAACATGTATGATACATTTTTCCGATGTTGAACGTCTCACTGCCAGAAAGAAACTGACTCAAAATCAATAAAAAAATAACATTGTCTTCTAGGAGGAGGAGGAGGAGTAATCGAGCATCGTCACAAAAACTTATTTCCTACTGTTTTAAAGAATGAATTTCTAGGTAGTGGTTAAAATCAGAATCACAATGTCATTTTGCTTCGTTTCAATTAATATATCAATAAATTGATTAAATGCATTTGATTCGCAATGCATAAGCTTCATACAATAATCCAAGGATGGAGAATCAGATCCCATTATACAGTTAAGTATTTCTAGAGAAAATATTTTCCGTTGAAGAGATAATTCCAAAAAGTCATCATCTAACACTAAACATTTTTCCAATTTGACTAGATTCCGTAAGATCTTCTGTTTCTCAAATCCAATCATTCTTGATGCTCCCACTACCAACTATAGACTAAAATAACAATCGCAAGTTTCTACTTTGTGCATAATCTCAATACCTATTGGACAACACCACCACTACTACCACCATAGAGAGAGAGCGAGTGGAGTAAACGATCATCTAGAGTGTCTAATCAAAAAAAAACATTATGAAAAAAACATTTTTATTGACAGAAATGTAATAAAAGAATATATTTTCACTCTCTTTGCGTTAGATGAATCAATCCATTTTCCTCAATGTGCTTCATAATAGCATTCAATCCATGCTGTAGTCGTGATAAATACATTGTATTCACTTTTGCTGCAAAGCATAATTGTTCATCTGACTTAAATTTACTCAATGATATAACACATCTGCCAAACATCTCATCCCACTCAAATGTTAATCGAGAATTCTTTCCAATTTCAACTGCTACATTGGGGGTTCTTGTCTTCACAACATCACTGTCGGCTCCTTCGAGGTGTAATAGTGTGAAACTACTCATTCTCACAATATTTGAACGTTTATTTCTCCATTTTGAAATAATGTAAACTATTCAAATTCAACTTATTGACTGAGATACTAACTCGGTATAGGACTTTTTATATCCACGCTCACTAGCATGAAAAAATCACTAGCATGAAAACATCACGCACTTTTAACACAGATCAGCACGAATTTTCACGGTAGTTGAATTCCGGTCATTACACTGTCTGCTTGTATTGGCGGGAGTACTGTCCGCTACTTATCATTATAAATATATGGTGAGACTGTCCGCTCTCTATCATTATAGCTATATAGGGGGACTGTCCGCTCTCTATCATTATTACCATTACTACTGACTATTCCATGTAATCTACTGGATAAGGCTATCAAATGGGGAGAGGCAGTTTGCAATAAAGAAGATCCTCGTTGTGCTGAACCTGGCAGCTCTCACTCCGACACTGAATATACTACTGACTTTGATGGGGTGAGTATTTTGTTGCTTCTATGCATTCCAACTCCAATGCAAAGGTTCAGCTCGTAATTTTTCCTTATACCAACGATAATCCATCCTTTTTTTCCTTTCGAAGAGAACAATTGTCTTTTCTCATTAAATCGTAAAGATATGAGAGGGAATTGTTACTGATTGATAAAAATAAATCAATGACTTATCTTACGGTAGATACAAGGCCAAAACATTGGAATGAGCTTCAAGAACAGATTAAATAAAGATAATTTTGATCAGAAGTGAGGTTTGAAGATGTACTTTAAGGAGTTAAGGGATTTCAATAAGCTTTTCTTTAAAGCGCGAGAGGATTTCGAGTTTTTTTTCAACTCGATCTTATAAGGTTGATAAAATTTTCAATATTACTAAAGAAAAAACTTAATGTTTCTTCAAGAATAAATTGTGAAGAGATTATTAAAAAAATTATTAGACTATTAAGATTTCAGAAAGTTTCCCGTTTATTTTCTAAAATTGGTCTTTTTCTTAATGTTGAGAATGTTGAGTTTCTAGTTTTTCATGGTTCAACTTCCTCTAATGTTCCCTTAGTTCGTCGTGGTTTTTCTATACCCTCTGTTCCTGTTTTTCGATGGTTGGGTATCACTGTTACTAAATCAATTTCTAGCCTTTGCCAGTACATTGTTCTTGATGTTAAAAAGGAAATTCAATTTTTTTTTCTAAGATTGCTGCCAATCGAGGGAAGTATAACAGATGAGAACTGGGTAGGCTATATTCCACTATTTGTGATCATTCTGTCCTTTACCTTTCTGGTTTTTCCCCTTTTAAAGAAGAAAGACGTTAAACATATCCGGTCTTTTTATTTGTTTCAATGTAACAGCAAAGTTGGTGTGCTGCAAGGAAGGCTTTCGGATTATTTTTTTTTGTCGTTTTTCGCCTCATCATCCTTTGGTCAGTCTGTTCGGTTAATTTCCTTGTAGTGTATTGTACATCATTTTTTCTCTTTTTTTTCCTTGTCTTACTCACAACTTTGTGTATGAAATGGGTTATAAGTACATTATTATTATTATTAGGGAAATAACTGAGAAAAGCCAGGCAACTAGAACAGACCTAAAAAATGCAGCGTAAGTGGATTTAATTGTTTTGGTCCAGAATCGGCATTGCCTGAGGACATATTTTAGTTTTTCAAAATTCTTGCTTTAGGATTCGCAATAAGAATTAGAGGAAAATATCTCTTTACATTCGAACAGATATCCCTTCAGCCTCTAAAGATTTCCTTTCAACCTTCAAGGAAAATTTTATACATCTGAACCTAGCATTAGGTAAATGTTGATAGTATCAGTCTCTTTTGCAGGGTTTAAGCTACAGATGGAATTTATAGTACCATGACTCGGATCAGTTGTGACTTATCAACTAATATCATTACATCAACCAATCACATCAACCAATTATGACTCAGATCAGTTGTGATTTATCAATCAATATCATTATATCAACCAATAAAAAATTTTTGTGTTTTTATGCCAATCTTGTTTTCAAAGACCTGAAGAACCTTAGTTGGTGCATTTTTTTCACAGGTTGTGAATATTCGTAGTGGCAACACTGGTTTGCGGTCAGGACTTCATTTATTTTCCATCGCGTCCTCAAAATTGTCGGGGTTTTAGTAAGATCATTTTTATACTTTATATGGGATTATTTTACTTTGACAGTGAATTAGGACTGTTCAACTAATAAGGACTTTGTAAAATTAAGCCGAGTCAGGACTTCAGTTGCTCCAATTCACGAAAATTGAGTAGAGAGAGATGCCTTTGCTGTTTTTCCATTTTTACAATAAAGATGCCAAACAAGATATTTTCAATAAAAATACCCCAAAAAAATTTATAATTTAAGAGGGGGAGATGGTTTTGTATCGAGTCACTCCAGAGCTCGGAACATATGTACTGGTACAAGGCTTCGCCTATTTTGATCCCACGTCACAGAAATTTTGCTACATGGGCATAGCTTACCAGGTGCATACATGTGCATAGCTTACCTGCGGGATATAGCATGTCCAGCAGGCACCAGGCCAGTTTGCTCCCCAAAATTAGCTTTATTATCAGAGTAAGTCAGCAGGTTCAACTTAGCTAGCTTATGCACTGTAATAGGAAATTATTATGTTAAAAAAACTTAAACGTGGTTCGACATGGTATGTTGTTTCCAACTGTTTCCTCTGCAACAATCCTAGGTGTAACTTTTTCAGGTTACTGCTTGTTTAAGCTGCATGTAGGCAATACTGCAGGCAAAGGTCCCTACTCAATCCAGAGTTTAACAAGTATGTGCAGGTGCGGCTTCTCGGACCACCAGCTTCTACTGGCGTATACAGCTAATATCAGACCTGTCCTTGAGCATTGCTATCCCGTTTGAAATCCCCCAACTCAAAACACTGCATAAATGTCAGCTAAACTAAAAGATGTTAAAAAATTTGCTAATAAAGTAACACCCAGGCCCCGCTTCAGCAGCTACGAAAGTGCTCTTGAACTCTTGGACTTGCCCACAGTATTCACTCGAAGACATGATTTAATTATGAAATTTGAAAAAGCGCTATAAAGGGCTCGGCACACGTAGCTGATTTCGGGAACCGATTTCAGCATCAGTGGACAAACGATAGCTTTAAGAAAAATTTGTTGGAAGAAAAATTTGTTGCGTTAGATTTTCAAAACAAAAAATCATGGACACAAATAGTCAACTGGAGTTTATTAATAGTTGCGTGATTGATCTCAGTTTAGTTCTCAGCTCAGTAGCGGGGTCTTTCACCACAGACATCTCTGGCTGACTACTAATTTGTATCCCTATTTTTTGTGATGATCATGATGAAAATCGGCGCTGGTTTTGTAAATCGGCGCCGAAAACTAGAAAATTTTTCAAGCTCAAATTGACGCCGATTTTTTTTAAAATCGGCGCTGATTTGGATATCAGTTCCCAAAATCAGCTACTTGTGCCCAGCCCTTAAGCAAACAAGAAGCACCGATCTATATTTCCACCATTTGCAGAGATCAGAAGAATTACTAGGCATCACAATAATTGCCTATTAAGTGCCGTACAAACAGATTTTCAAACTTCTTCGTGTCATATTTTATAAGCGTATGTGAGAAATGATCATTTTTTCCTTATATCTTGATTGTATAGATTGTAAAAGTAGATTGTAAGAGTAGCACAATACGTCCCCTGAGAGTGGTTTTGTCGTATCTGCGACTTTTTCGGGAAGTGGAGTTAGGCCTGCCATCTAACGTGAAATTTTTTGCTCTATCCGATTCCGTCGACCATTTTATTGTAGCTCAGCCAGAAGTGCCCCAATTTTAGATTTCTCGTTTATCGTATCTCACATTTTGCCGTTTTGTTAAGAGCGGTTTTGTCGTACCTCATATGGAAAAATTACATGGGCATTTTTGTCGTAACTCCGTCAACGTATACTTTTGAAGAAGAAAAGATTTGGTTCAAGTTTCACAATGAGTCCCAAACGGACATTGTTTACATCCGCACAAGCTGCACAATATTTGCAGGAATCCAGGTACCTCATTTTTGTGGAATTGACTAATATTTTGTTCCAAGAGTATATCAAAATTTGATATACTCTTGGAACAAAATATTAAATAGGCTACAAATCAGGTAGCCTATTTAATAGGCTATCTGATTTGTTATGATTTTTGGTGCATATCAGTGGTCAGAATAAATCTTGGCTAAGGTCATATTTTGGTAGTGTTTCCTTGTTATGCAGCAGCCTGTCTGTTAAGCAATTTACAGCTCTGGATCTTCCTGTAGCTTCAGCTGCCAAGCTTGGACACACCCTTAAGGATCTAAGTGATCTGACCCACACACAACATACAGGAGCTTGACAACCATCTAACTACAGAAATGATCTTTGAGTGCTTCTCCTTTACTGTGTGTTGCAATTACAATATTATGAAGATCCCCCCCTCCCCTAGACGGACTATAAACTCCACTTTTAATACTGTTTTAGGGATTTTATGAGATAGAATCTGTAAGCTTTGAAAAAGATCGAAAGATGTGTTTAAAAAGTACCGAAAAATTTCTGTACACACCCTCCCTCTTTGTCGAGATTTCCCCCCATAGATTGGAAGGCTGGATCCGCCCAGGATCCACCCCTGTGTAGTATTATTTGAAAAAAAACTACGCATTTTCTAAAGAGTTAAAGAGGCTGAGTCACAAGTTCGAACCTTAAAACGTACAGGGATTAGGAGGTACAACTGAAAGGTTGCAGTCGGTCTTGTCAGGTTAAGAGGACTATTTTGATCTAATTTAATAATGAAATACTATGCTTTTAGGAATTTCAAAAGTTAACATGGGCTCTTATGGGAAAACGAGGTTTTTCGTAAATGTAAATTCGGGGGATAATTTTTTCGGTTTGAAAATATCAAAAGGCCCTAACAGGTCCAATTCCGCTTCGAATGAGTCCTCATTCACTCGGATCCGTTGCCAACTGTGGCCTGTAGGCGTGTCAGATAAAAAAAAACTTGATGAACACTAAGTGGCTATATTTTATGTAAAAACAGGGAAGGAGTGATCGGATTGAACTGAAATTTTGAGGATAAGCTCCCAGGCCCTAGGAAAGCTTATCCACTAAATTTCAGCCCGATCGAACAACGTTAAAGGGGGGCTGTGGTGGGAGGGTCAAAACTTCCGGCCCACTTTCCCCCTTGAAGATAAAGTCGGAGGGGGGTGAAACTTTGCATGTTTCTTAGTTTGAGCTTAGGCTACAAAATGCGATCACCGCCGTCTCTCTGCGACCGCTAGGACCAGAAATTGCTAAACATTGTGGTGAGTCGCCTCTTTAAAGAGGCACAAGTGTGCCTCCTTGAACTTTTCTGACTGGTGTACTCAAGACTTAAGCTATAGTTTTTTGTTTGTTTTTTCTAGCGAGGAAGATCTATCTTCTGATTCAGAAAAAGGCAGTGACCCTCTCTATCGACCTAAACTAGATGCAAGCAGCCTTTCAGAACTAAATTTCCGAGAATCTGATCAGGAAGTAGCTGAGGCTCTTCAAGAAAATGTGGATTATGATCTCTTTTCAGAGGTTAATGTCAGTGTTGGCTGTGGTTCTAGTTCAAGTGCCATAACAGGTTTAGTGGCAGCAGAAAATCAGGAGCACCTCGAGATTCCCAATAATGCTGAACCTGTACAAGAAGCAAACGAGCCAGATCTAAATAGTCAAAACAATACAGTGGATCATCCTAACTCACGTAAAAAGACCAGAAAACGAATTTCAGATAGGAAGAATTGGGTTAAGACAAAGATCAAGGCAACAGTAAACTCTGGTACTGTATATATGAATCCTAACAACCAGAAAACTCATGGGAAAGAGAAGAAAGTGAAGGATGTTGTTTGTAATAAGGATTGTCATTATAATTGCAGTCAGGCTATTGCCTCTGAAGAGAGATAAAAGATTTTTGAGGATTTCTGGAGACTAAGTAAGGATATGAAGAAAATGTTTTACTTGAAAACAACTAAGACCGTTCCAACCAAGACTAAAACCAAGAAGAAAGCGGAGACGCGATATTATTTTGTCGTTAGCACGAAAACAGTCCAGATTTGCAAGACATTTTATTTGGCTACTCTTGATATTTCAGAGAGAAAAGTTTACTACGCACATTCAAATGTTGCTACAGCAGGAGTGCCAAATCCAAAGGCAGTACAGGTACCTCGAAACAAAACTAGTAACGAGGACATTGAACTAGTGAAAAAGCATATTGAATCGTTCCCGTGCGTTGAATCGCATTATACTCGAGCCAAGTCTACCAAAAAATTCTTGGAGGCAAATCTAAACATTCGCAACATGTATGAACTGTATCAGGAATACTGCAGAGATCTAGCAAGAAATGATGTTAGTGAGTTCAAGTATCGTGAGATCTTCAACACGCAGTTTAATTTATCATTTCATATTCCGAAAACAGATCGATGTGATGTATGCGAGGAAAAACGTGTAAGTGAAGAAAACCGAATTGAAATGGATCAGGAAGTAAAAGACAAGTATGAGGCTCATGTGAAAAGTAAAATTGAGACCAAGATTGAACGTGACGTGGACAGGTCAAACCTATCTATTCCTCTACTTTGTTTTGATCTGGACAATGTTTTACCGCTGCCCCGGGATAATGTTTTTTCATTTTTCTATAAAAGGAAGATAACTACGTTCAACCTCACGGCAATTCTTTCATTCCAGAGAAGGACTGGAGAGAAAATCAATGAGGTATACTGTTGTATTTGGTCCGAGTTTGAGGCTGGACGTGGAGCAAACGAAATAGCAAGTGGACTAGTGGCCATACTGGAAAAAGTCCTTGATACTTACCCTGATATCTGCCAGTTAATTACTTGGTCGGACTCCTGCGTGTCCCAGAACCAAAACTCAATTTTAAGCTTCGCCATCCAAGATGTTTTAAGAAAATTTCCGCGCTGAGAACAAGTGGTTATGAAGTATTGTGAACCAGGTCACTCGAGTACACAGGAGGTTGATGCTGTACATGGCACTATTGAGCGGGGGCTAAAGCATCTTGATTTGTTTTCCCCACTAGATCTGGTGAGGAAGTTACTAAAAGTAAGAAGGATACATCCTTTTAATGTCCTGCAAATGACCCAGTCAAAGTTCTTTGACTTTCAAAAGCCAGCAAAGCTGTACAAGTACTCGTTGATACCATATTCAAAGGTAAAACAACTTGAGTTCCGTCAGGATAACGCTAAGAGAGTTTGGTTCAAAACTTCCTTCTCTGGAGACTTGCAAATGGCTACTATATCACAAGAATGTAATTCGGTTAAAAAGTGTCCCAACACTTCGGCCGTCCGTGTTGTTGAACGTCTTGTTTTACCCAAACTTTGTGGCAAAAAGATTGATCTACCTGAGGTGAAAATCAAAGATGTCAAGTATCTCTTGAAGTTCATCCCCAACCAAGACAAGGAGTATTTTGAAACCAAGATTGAACAGTACTACAAGGCCAAGGGGGATGCTGAACGTTTGGAAGCCTCTCCGTCTACGCGAGATCATTGTCCAGAGGAGGATTCAACTGAAGCGAAACGGCGGCCGGCAAAGAAACTCAACAAAAAATAAACGTTTCTGACGTTTTTTGTAATTTTTATACGTTTCCAAATAGTATTGCTGCATCAGAACTCGTTTGTCGTATCTTCATGGTGAAAATAATAGGCAGCCCACACCATTTTATCGTATCTAAGTTTACTCCCGTTTCGTTAAGGGCGGATTGTCGTATCTGTATTTCATTTCAAGTTTCGACAATGAAAACTTTACCTTTTCCATCTCATATTGGGGAGACCTTCCTTGTTATTTTTTCTCTTTTTTTTGATGTATTTGCGAAGAAAATCGGTTGTACCGTGTAATTTCCAGCTAAGGTGAAATTTTCAAAGTCATTTTTCTCGGAATTTTGAAAACCTTAGTTACGACAAAACCGCTCTCAGGGGACAATTTGGCGTTCATTTTTGAGTGCTATGATACCTATCAGAGGCGACGCTATAGCGTTGTCTATAGTAAAGGCCATACGGCTCCACTGCTTTATTACTATTATTTTTCCCCAGAGGCACTTCATACGGGGTCGTCGCATTAACTTCGGAGGGGGATAATTCGATTGTAAATTGAGAGTTCTAGTGCCCTTTTTAAGAGTCAAAAGTTATCGAAGGGCAACTGGCCCCCCTCCCAAGCCCTTTTTCCCAATTTATTTGACAAAATTTTTGAAGTAGCCATTAGTAGGAAGGGCATAATATCTCCCACGAGTACATAATTTATGAATGTTTTTATGGTTTTTGTCACTGAGAATGAATAAACAGGACTTTTCTCACTTTGATGTATTTTCAAGGTCGATTTATTTGTTGTTTCCAAGTGTATTGTCTCCGGGGCGAAGTTTGCAGATGCGCATTAACGGTGGGGAAGAGATATATTGATCTAGGACAAGAGGGGGAAAATGGATTTCCGAGAAATTGATTGCGTAATCGATTGGGATTTGTGTTGATCCGATAGCGGGAAACAAATCACGTGTCTCCTTCTAAGCCAATCAGAGGGCTGGTTATATATTAGTGGGAGAGGATTGCAGGGACTATAAGGAAAGGGTTTTTGTTATAGTTTTTATTAGTCTGTGAATAGAATTCAAAGGAGTGAGAAGAACAGTTTGACTTTACTCATTTGGATATATATTTATTTTGATGATGATGAGTGGAATGTTTACCCTATTAGAAGTTGATAGTGGAGTTGATGGCAATAATACAAGAGCACCAAACATTGCGGTGGAAATCACGAGAGAATCACGGATTGTCTGGAATGGGATGAAGTATATGCAAGATATGTGATATCCTTGAGCAAATTTAAAATGGAGGATCAATTATGTTTCGCTGCAAAAGTTGATATAGCATATGTGAATAGACTTCAATGTGCTTTAAGTGCATTGGTGAAACATATCGAAGACAATAAACTGTATCGCTAATTGTACATGCTTATTATTATTGTTGTGATTATTCAATAAAATTGTCTCTAAATCGAAAATGTTCCCTTTCTTTTTGTCAGGTTAGAATGCTAGGGCTAACAATTCATGGTCAGTCTAGAGTCAGCACTCAGAGTGAAAGGATTGAAAAATGAATAAATTTGAGAAAGAGAGAATTAGTTCGAATCTAGTGTTTATGGAAAAACATTTGATTTTGGACGACGATTTTCTCGAGTTATCTCTTCAACGCAGAATATTCTCTCGGGGAACACTTGACAATTTTAAGTGCATTAGTGAAACATATCGAAGACAATAAACTGTATCGCTAATTGTACATGCTTAGTATTATCGTTGTAACTATTCAATAAAATTGTTTCGAAATCGAAAATGTTCCCTTTCTTTTTGTCAGGTTATTATGCTAAGGCTAACGATTCATGGTTAGTCTAGAGTCAGCACTCAGAGTGAAAGGATTGAAAAATGAATAAATTTGAGAAAGAGAATTAGTTCGAATCTAGTGTTTATGGAAAAACATTTGATTTTGGATGACGATTTTCTCGAGATATCTCTTCAACGCAGGATATTCTCTCGGGGAACACTTGACAATATAATGAATACTGATTCCCTCCCCCCCCCCCATTGGACTATTGTATGAAGATTTGTCGATGTGACTCAAATGCTTATACTCAATTTATTGATATATTAATTGGAACAAAGCAGAATCATATCGTGGATACACTTTTGAAAACATTGCCAATGGATTCAATGTAGATGGCTCCCCCGCCATTCGAAAGAGGTGACGTCACAGAGTTACTCCTCTCTCATTCCTCCACCTTGAATTTATCCGTCGGCAGGGACGATCAGTTTCGTTTTAGCTGTCAGAGAGTCAAGTGACATCGGAAACCCAAAAAAAATGTTCTATACATGTCCATTATGCATGTACACTCTTGGCAGTTGGAGCCAATGTGAGAATTGTACAATTATTGATGACTATAGTGAAAAGTGCAAATTATGTAATCCTTGTAAATTACATAGAGGCTATGGAGTAAAAATTAAAGGATATAATTCATGTCTTGAAGAGATTTGTGACTCTCACCCTTGAGGACACCTGTGCTCCAATTGTCACTATGATAAATGTGATAAGTGGGAGAATACTTACCCCGCTATGATTGGAAAGTATCCCAAATGTGATTTTAGTTTATTTCTACGAGATTGGTATCATCGTGGATTTAAATTATTCTGGGAGGAGGAATCCGGTCTACGATTCATCTGTTGGGGTAACAAGACAATATGGTTTCTACGTCATCGTTGCGACGACACTGCCTATTATGACTATAAACCAAGTGATTTTTATTTGGCAGTTACCGAATGTGATTCACCATTTGAAAACACTGTATGTGATATTGCTTCAAATAAGCAAATTGGCACTCGTGAATTTCATAATATGAAAGCCAATAGTATCATTGACTATACAAAGAGATATGACAAGAGTGAATTTACATTGTACTGTAGAAAATTTGACCCTGACTTTGCAGCCAATCAAGACCAATATACAGTGAATCCAAATGATTTACCGACATTAGTGGTTCACGACAGTTGCCTATACATCGATGAAAAAGAAGAAATCTAAACTGAAGATTTAAAGACATTGTTGTATATATATATGCATTTTATTAATAAACAAATTCACAAACATTTTTTAAGCACTTTACTCTTAGTGCACTGAAATCAATATTATATAGGTCTGAGAGGATACTTTCCACTAGAAAGTCGTTCAGACGTGGATTGTCACCATAAATTGCTGAGAAACTGCTTGTAAGTATAGCCATGACATCGGAACACAAAATATAGTAGTGCATGGAAGCCACAGCTTTTAGTCGTTAGATCCTGCACCCTCTTCCGATTTTGAATAATAGTTTTCCCACTGCTCTCAATATAGTTGCTGATGTGGGGTGTGTGAAATGAATAGGGTAGACCAAGAGGATCAAAAAATTCAATCGTCTTCATTGTTTGAAAGATGCACAGCCAATGACCCGTCAGCACAATCGACGGACTGTTATTAACAATAATTAAGGTATTGTTCGCACTTTGAATTTTTCTAAGAGAGTCCGAGGGCAGACAATAGGATTTGTACTGGGACATGTAGGGATCCATATTAAATACATTGATTATTTGACTGGTGTTCATGGTGCCAAGTCTAGTAGAACACTGCCTTCGGGAATGATATCCCAATAGGTTTCATATTGATTTAGTGAGATTAGTGCAATACTCTCAGCCAATCGGCAAATGTACACTCTAAACGCACACTCCCCGTACGTACTATACTCATATCCTGTGTGCCAGACAAATCTAGTAAAATAATAGCATGTGTTTTAGCAAACATTTCTTCGGTTATACCATTTTCAAATAGTTGCGAATCTCGATCTAGGGTTTGCATGGTCAACTCATACAATGTTCTATAGGATTTATCAAAAGATAGATTGTAGAGTGGGATACCGTTTACTTTACACACAAGAGATGAAGATCCAAACATTTCAAATTTATGTGGACATCCAGTCCACGATCCTATTGCACTGGCGCTTTTAACAAATGCTAAAGCGATTTTTGACGGAATTTCGCCATTGATAAAGGATGAGTCGGTGAAGGTGCGTGACCCCGTGGCTATATGATGTTGATTGGTGATTGTATGAGGAACAAGTAGTTTAATATTATTTCCATTGGCTCTCAGTTTTTCCACTGCCAAAGCAACAAAACTCATGACTTGTTGTTTGCGTACATGAAGTATTGCCGAGGTGAGGGAGAGAGTCACATCAGGATTGGCAGCAAGTTCTTTTCTCAATATGAAATTGGATGGTGCAAGCGTCAGTTTTGTATCTACTTTAACATTGGGTGGTAGCCATTGGGGTATATTTAATATTTCATGATACATTTTTCCAACTAGATGTAATTCGCTAGTTGTAGCATTTTTAAGTGCATCTGTACTATCAGTATTAGTAATATATTCATATCAATTGGAGGTGCCTCTCAATTCCTTGTATGACTTGGGTGTCATCAACATGAATTGCATATAGCTTGTATAATTTGAGAGATTGTTGCTTGTGCTCACCAGCGTGCCATTGATGTAGACACTGATTTGACGAAATAAATTATGTAATATACAATTTTCATAGGATATTCCATCGGCCCGAATTGGCAATGTATTATCAGATTTCCGGACTTTCATTTGTAAATCTATAAATGTCGAAGACATGTCCATAAAGTAGTCTTCATTGGAATAAATTTGAAAGTGGATATTATCAGAGAGGGGTCTTTGTGGATAAAATTGTTCATAGTATCCATGCTTGACACTCACATCAACATTTTCTGCATTGAATAGATTCAATGATGAAGTGATTGATGGTTGAGAATCCTTATGCGGTAGGTAGAAAAAGAAATCTAGGAAAAGACATCTTAGGAAAAGAAATCTAGTTTCGATCTAACAATTCTCTTCCTGGGGCTTCTTCTTCTTCTGTTTACAGTACGTGTCGGCTTTTTCCTTCTTTTCTTTGACAAGAGTGGTGATGTCTTTCGTTTCTGACCTGAGTAGAGACTGATGAGTGATGCAGTGTTTCTCGACCTTTTTAAACCTTTTCCATTTTGTTTTAATCTCTCGCCAAGGGTTCGCGCATCGGACCTGAGATTTTCCGAAGCACTTTTTTTTTAAATCCTTACCAGAGCCCCAATCATATAGTGTAGAGGATGCAAAATCTGTCGCAGCCGGTACAAGATATTTTCTAGCCAGAGTTAGTACAGAGCGAAAGAGCTTAGCAAACCAACTGCCAAGACCGTAGCCAGACATTCGTCACTACAAGTTAGGTTGGGTTAGGTTAAGGTGAGATTGGGTTAGGTTAGTTAATTTATGAAAGGTTAGTGGTTAGTGGTTAGTGGTTAGGTTAATTTATCCAGACCAAGTTGATTGCGATAATCTATGCATTCAACTCGGTCTGAAATAAGGTAGTGGCCATTTGGCAGTACACTTACACCATTCTCGAGCAAATAGAATTTGTCGGATATACACGACATTGCATTCTTTTCCACTCTTACAGTATAATTTTTTATACTGTAGAGAGCGAATTGCAAGCACTTGTGCTCTCGGCACTAGGCTACTCTCTACACAGTTTCTGTACACGCTCATGTTGAAATTGCTCTTTACAAAATGTGTAGGCACCCCTTTACACGCCTGCTTTACATCCCCATTATATGTTTCTACGCAATAAACTTTAGGACCCGGGAACATCCCCCTGGATATCAAGTCACTCCCCGTCTCTGATTTTAACATTAGTAGTTGGTTGGAGGCTTGACGTTTCACCAACTCAGGGTAGAGGGACGGATTCCAGTTGGTGAAATCCATCCGCGAGCTGATGTGTTCCCCATTTTCCTAATCTCCCAATAAATCCTCAGTTTTTACCTTTAACAGCAGAGATAGTAAACTTGAACCTCCCCCTCCCGTGGCCATTGTACCTTGCACACATTGTAAAAAAACGACAACATGAGCTTTTTGGAAATTTCAAGTACTGAACTACCTCCTGCTATATTTTTGTTCAGTACCACATTTCTCTTTTTCCTGTGTAGAAGAACCATGCCAGCCTCTATGCTCGTGAACGTTGTCAAATTGGGGTTGGCAATAATCCGTGCACACTCTTGAGGGTCAGTCACGACGTCGCAGCGAGATCTGTTGCGTATTCTTTCACACATTTTGCCAAACGCTGAATTTAGAATGAGTTTGTAAATTTCCTTCACTACTTTACTGTTTGCCCGAGAGCGTTTATCAACAAAAGTGTCGATAAACGTCTTTAAGTATGGTTTCTGATTGAATTGCAGGACCCTATGTATTTTGGTGATCTTGAAACCATTGTCCACCATCCAGTGCAAAAGCACATGGTGAACAACGATATTCTCCTTAGGGTCCAGATCTGCAATCAGTTTTTGCTTAGAGGGGGTCCAGTGCATCCCCATATCCTAAACCAATGATTGATTGTAGGGGCTCAGTGAGTCCCTGGTCACTGGTCGATTGATACAGGGAAAAACAAAATCTCTGACTGAATCATGAAGCGCCAGTGGAATATGCCCGTCAATTTCAAAGAACCATCCTTGTGGCCCATTGTCCTCGACGGTGTTAATGTCTGGGAACTCACAAGGATTCTCAAGCCATTGATAGTTCCCACACGGCAAAGAGTAGTGAGACATTGCCGAGGGGTACAATGAGTTCATGTCCAAGAACACTGCATTTGACTTTGCACCGGTGCTGTTTTGTCCGCTCGGATCGGTTGACAAGACGCGATCCCCATGAAAAACATACCCACCCCTCATTGATCTTTCTACAAAAAGGCGTTGATCCACGTCGGTGATTAGACCTATTTCCTCCCTACTAATTTTTAAAATCAAGTCCATCACCAAATGTGGTTTGGAAAAAAATAGCCTATATCTAGTCCGAACTCTGAATAGATTTGGTCTGTGTTCTTGCAGACTATGTCTAACAGAGTTAAAACGTCACTGGCCAAGTACAGTCTACAATAATCCCACCCATTTTTACAATTCCCCTTAGACCACACCTTCTTGGCAAACTCATATTCCTCGGCTGTGCATTCACTGTTGGTGAGTGAATTATAGAAAGCTTCAATTGGAGGTAGTTTCACCTCGCTTAAGCGAGCGCCAGAACAGTAATAGTCGTATGCGTATACACCTTTACAGGTCAATAGGTCATACATTTCACGGTCTGGAAAGTGCTGTTTAAGCAAAGGAAAACTATCAAAATTGTCGCTCTTCTGCACTTGAATCAATTGACTCAATGCCTTGGGGAAAAAACTAAAGGAATCTAAAAACCTGATTTTATTCCAACACGTATGCCCATTATTTACTACCTGCCATTTCAACTCGAGAAGCACCAACTTCTCGGCCGATTTGGGAATGATGTTATAGGTAAATGAATTATTTACCCATGGACTATGTACTCCCCCTCCCTCCCTGTGCATACGTGCCAGTGCCGGTAAAATAAATTTTAAATCATAATTTTAATTATGAATAAAAACTGGAATAAAAAACTGCTGGCTAACATTTATGTTACACGATTGATGCGCTACCCCTCTAAAGTTACTACCCCCAGAGAATATTTCCTGCCACAAGTGATTGTGGTCTCTGACTTTCCCCTTCCCCCTCTATTCCCTTTAGTCCCCTTATCCCCCTCTTCAAACTCCCCCTTACAAACCCAACATATTTTTTGATTTTTAATCGCGAGACGATCCTCTGCAGACAACACCATAGGGTAATGCGTATTTCTCAAACGACAAATAGCGCCATTAGGTGTGCCAATTAATTTAGTCAGTGCCTTGATCATGAACTCTCCCTCATCCAGTGTTTCTACTATTTCTAACAACTGCAGTGTGTTAGAATTGTGCGTGGGCATAGGACACTGCAATAGCTTGATGTTCTTTGATTCGGTTTGGAAATCGAGGATCGTTCACATCCACCAGCTTCGCTTCACAGTCCAACAAGATTTTGTTGCTCTGAAGGAGGGTGTTTTAGAAATTTTTGAAACGTAAAATGGCCCTATCCCCTGAAACCGTTTCCACTTACTGGTAGCAATGCCGTCTACAGTGCTTTATATGATCCCGTAGTTTTATATCGCTACGGAATCGAGACAGGCATGTCGGACAGTAGAAACATACCCCCCGCCCCTTTTTAACCTCCCCCAGAACTCTACTGATGTCTGTAGTTGGGTAAATATGGCCAATTAAATTGGCTAGGTCACTAGATGGTGGTGTGTACAACAACCAAACCTAGTGTTTAACCAATTCAATCGACGGACCTCTTACTGGGAACACCACCCCCTTCTTTTTTGAACGAACCCCATCTTCAAATTCAGTTTCATACTGAACCACAGTAACGCCGATATTTAAATGGGCATTAGCCCTTTTAAAAATATCAATAGACCTTAGCGTTACTGGGTATTTTCCCTCTAAACAAGTGAAATCTACAATGGAAAAATTGGACCCCTCCTTCCCATGTACAGCCCAGTGATCTAAATTCGTCTTGGTAGCGTCATCTGCTAGAGGCTGAAATGCTAATATTAGGAAAGCGTACTTGAAAAATTTTTCAGCTGTTACAAAACAGATCCGCTGGACACCACGACAACCTACTAAATCAGGATTAAATTTTAAAACTATTGCCCTTGGCCCACTCCCCCTCTTAAAATAAAATCTTTCTTAAATTTACAAATATTAACGCATAAATTTTCAACATAAAGAACTACTGACCCGCTCCCATTTTCGGTATAATTCTCGAGATGCGTAATAATATGGCCTATCCAATCCATGAAAACACCCTCAGAATTCTCTAAATTTGGATAGAACAGTCGCATCTTGGTATGTACATAATGATGGTAAACTTCACTTTTTCCCTCATTTAAATAAAACACCTTTGAAACAATAGAAACCTTAATTGAATCCCTCCCCCCTCCCCACAACTGAATTTGATTTTCTAGCAATGCACGAATTCTATCTACAGAGTCATGAACAATTTCTACAGGGTCAAACACAAAATTACCACACAAAAGCAAATTAAATGGGTCTCCAAAGGTTGCAGTGTAGACAACTATTGTATTTAAAATTGTGTTTTTGAGTTGAAATTCGGGAAATGTCGTAAATTGGATATTACCCCCCTCCCCCACCTCTTGTATATTATCAACACCCCCTCCCCCACATTGTTCAATAATAGGGCTATGGGAAGCCACTTCATTCGATTGAAGTGGAAGTAGGTTATCGGGGGCTAGAGGAGGGTTCCCTGTTAATTCCCAGGTAAAATCTTCTAAAATTTGTAGTGTGTTTGGACTCAGCAAAGGTAAGTCCCCCTGCTTAACTGTGCTATTATCAACATTTAAAAGTAAAACACTTAAAAAATCATCAATATTGACATGAATTTCGTTAACAATACCATTCCAAGTTGAATTGTTTGAGGGCTCCATAGGCACGTCCTCTCCTTCTACAACTTTCGAGCAGGGGGGAGATGGCGAGTATGGAACTAGAACAGCCTATAAATGAAAAATAGCTTATTTTCAAAGTGTTTGCAAATCACCCCTACTGTTTTTTTTTAATTGGATTATTATTATTAAAAAAAACGTGCTGCTTAGCAGTAGCGTTTGATCAATACACTACTCTATATATATATATATATATATATATATATATATATATATATATATATATATATATATATATATATATATATATATATATATATATATATATATATATATATATATATATATATATATATATATATATATATATATATATATATATATATATATATATATATATATTATATATATATATATATATATATATATATATATATATATATATATATATATATATATATATATATATATTATATATATATATATATATATATATATATATATATATATATATATATATATATATATATATATATATATATATATATATATATATAATATATATATATATATATATATATATATATATATATATATATATATATATATATATATATATATATATATATATATATATTCTGAAAGTTCCAACTTAACGAAAATCTAAAGGATGACATAGAAGGTTTTGATTTTGTTCAAACAACCCCTCCCAATTTCCACTATTTGATGCCCCCCTCCGACCCGCCCCCGGCCCAGTGGGCCCCGCGGCGCTTCCCGCAGCGCTTCCAGCGGCGCTTGGCGGCTGCCCTCTCCCCTGTATACGATAATTGACCTGATTTAAAAAGGGGGAGCAATTTTTCTTTTTTTAATATCTTTGACAGGCTTTGACTGACTGACCGACTGATGAAATGAGTCGATTGTTGGAAGACCGAATCCTTAAAACTATAATATTCAATTGCGAAAAATAGCATTCTGCTTTGACTTAAAAGAATCTAGTCAATCTATGATCAGTAATTGACAACACTAGAAATTAAAGAAAAATATTATCATGAGATAGCGAAGAGATAGCAACAGTTTATGGCTACAGTGGGCCAGAGAAAATAGGAAAGATTAGAAAAAAAGAGTGGTTTTCTTTGAAAAGCAAAAAAAAACAAAAAAACATTATATTTAGATATCTCTGAGGGAGCAGAGAAATTTAAAACAATGGCTGGGTCGGGGGGTTAATATTTTAATGTCTCAGAGACACACACACACACTTTTACAGCGCGATGAAAAATGGGTTTGTTGTTGTTTTTCGCATATTTCTATAAGTTAGGCAAAAAAAAAATGCTCACATTTTTATATCCCGGCTGCAGTTGAGTGCCTGAAGCCGCTGGCGAAGCATACTGGAGGGCAACCTCCTGACCTTGTGTAGGTGGGGCAGCTTTTAAAGGCCCATGGAGAGCGGATTGGCAAGCGATGTCACAATCTTGCGCAGATTGGGCGGCTTCGGCCAGCGACCACATTGCATAACTGTCGCCTTCGCAGGGGTCACATCATCCTCCCTTGCTCTCTTCGATAGAGGGGCTGTATATTCATAATAAATATCCTTAAAAGAAGAGAAAAAGTTAGTATCGAAATAATTTTTCCCTTTTTACAGAAGGAAAATTAGTAACCATAATTTTGTCTAGAAAGCGTTTATCACTAAGAAGTCCCCTCCCCTAAGTCAAAAAGCAAAGTAAAAAGTAAAATTTACGAGCAATATACTATACTCAGAAATCAAATGGTATTCAATTTACACATAATAAAGCTGTCTTTTTCTTAGAAATCCTCGGCCCTCTTGCTGCCTAACGCGAAGAAACATTTTTTTTTTCACTTTACAATGATGGCGATAGAATTGAGGCATGGCCCCTTCCCCCTTTTTACATAATGTCCTAAAAATATTTGTTAGCATTAGTTTTGTCTAGAAAGCATTTCATTCTTCCATACAGGTTGTGAACCCATGAGCTTAATTATTGTAATCTCATTTTGCTTGAAACTGTTTTATTTTGATGGGAAAAACAATCCTTTTTGATCTGTTGAACATCCCTTTGGTTAAATCGGTACCCGTAATAGATTGAGAAAAGCGGATGTGTTTTAAAAAGGGTGACAGCCAATTAAATCATTGCGGAAAATATGTTTATGCCAAATTAGTGGGCGGCTTAATAGCTAAGAGTTAACGGAAGTTACCTGTCAAAGGGAGAATTCAAAACAGAATTATTTCCATTGCAAGAATTAAAGTCATAAACATGGGGAGGGGGAGGGGGAAGGGAGGATTGGGGTTTACATAGTTAAAAAGTGCATATTTTATAGTCTTCCAACGACTATAAAGATAGCATGGTGGAGTTTGTATTAGAGTGGGAGGGGAGGGGATTTACCTGAATATACTGGAGGGTGACCAAGGAAAATAATTTTATTTTAAAAACAAAAATGAAAATGTACTAAAACAGAACTCACATTGTTAATCGCTGTATCCAAGGCTTCTAGCTCATCAATAATTTCAGGTGCTTTATCCATTATGTCACAGAACTTTCTGATAATTTAATCACAAACGCATGTCCGTTATATATGAAATCTCAAGGGCGAATTGCGATGTAGTGGGGGAAACCATATGTAAGCGAGTCTCTGATTGGCTTAGAAGGAGGCATGTACTTCCTGTTTCCTATTCCTGGATCAAAACATTCTCCCTAGCGTACACCTGGGCGAACAACAACAATAAATCAATTGACCTTGGAAATTTAGTTCCTCTAGTCGACTCCTGAATCAATACATTCCCCCTAGCGTACACCTGGACGAACAACAACAACAACAACAAATAAATCGACCTTGAAAATACATCAAAGTGAGAAAAATCCTGTTTTTTCATTCTCAGGGACAAAAACCATAAAAAACATGTATAAATTATGTTCGTACGGGAGATATATCTCTTCCCCACCGTTAATGCGCATGGGCAAACTTCGCCCCGGAGACAATACACTTGGAAACAACAAATAAATCGACCTTGAAAATACATCAAAGTGAGAAAAATCCTGTTTTTTCATAATCAGTGACAAAAACCATAAAAACATGCATAAATTATGTACTTGTGAGAGATATTATGCCCTTCCTACTGCCATTTTGTTAAAAATAGTTCAAATCTATATAACAAAAACTCCGGCGTTGACATAACCCCCCAGGGTCCAGGGGAAGGCGTTTTAAAATTAGGCCCTGGGGGCAAATATGGTTCTTATAGAAGGGATGCGTGCATAAACTTCAGAGAGGGCTCGTTTGATTAGAAATTAAAAATTCTAGTTCACTTTTTAAGAGTCAAAAGAGATCGTAGGGTATGTACCCCCCCCCACACGCCCTCTTTTCCCCAAATGCATCAGATAAAAATTTTCAGATATCCATTTCGTTAAAAATAGTTCAAAGGTCAGATAAAAAAACTCCAATGACGACACAACTGCCCACGGCCCTGGGGCAGGTGTTTTAAGTTATGCCCTGGGGACAAACAAGGACCTTATGGAATGGATTCTCGTATAAACTTCAGAGAGGGCTCATTTGATTGGAAATTGAAAGTTTTATTCCACTTTTTAAGAGTCAAAAGTGATCCAAGGATAGCTAGCCCCCCCCGCCTCCCACGCCCTGTTTTTCCCCAATACATCAGATAAAAACTTTGAGGTAGCCATTTTGTTAAAAATAGTTCAAAGATCATATAAAAAAAAACTCCGGGGTCGACACAACCACCCAGGGCTTTGGGGCAGGCCTTGTAAGTTATGCCCGGGGGCAACTATGGTTCTTATAGAAGGGATGCTCGTATAAACCTCAGAAAGGGCTCTTTTGATTGGAAATAAAAAGTTCTAGTTGACCTTTTTAGAGTCAAAAGAGATTGGAGGGCAAGTAACCCCCCCCACGCCCTCTTTTCTCCAAATGCATCAGAAAAAATTTTGAGATAGACGTTTTGTTAAAAATAGTTCAAAGATCATATAAGAAAAACGCCATGATCGATACCACCTCCCAGGGCCCGGGGGCAAGCGTTGTAAGTTATGCCCTGGGGACAAATATGGATCTTATAGAAGAAATGCTTGTATAAACCTTAGAGGGGGCTCATTTGATCGGAAAATACTACTACTACTGCTACTACTACTAACAACTCACCGTAGCACCAAGCCACCTGAGACCAACACAGCTACGCACGCTCCTCCTCCATCCCAATCTATTCAAAGCCTCCCTTTTTACACCCACCCACGAAGTTCCCATTTCCTTTAAATCTTTCTTTATGACGTCCTCCTACCCCAGACAAGGACGACCTGCTTTCTGCTTAGCCCTAGACGGTTGGCCGAAAATAACAATCTTCGGCAATCTGTCATCCTTCATCCACACATCGTGCCCTAGCCACCTCAACCTTTCCTTCATTATAGCCCTTAGAGAGCGGAATTGAACCACATTTTTCGTATAGCATATTGTTTGAAATACTGTCATTCAGCCGGGTACCCAGAACAATCCTTAAGCAATTTCTCTGGAAAACATATAGCAAATCTTCATCCGCATTTCTGAGCGCCCATGCTTCAGAGCCATATTTGACCACTGTCATCACTGTAGCTTCTAATATTCTAATCTTGGTTTGTGTACTTATCATCCTATTCTTCAAAACTTTTTTTAATTGTGAAAAAACACCCTGAGCCTTGGCTATTCTACTTTTAACATCTTCACTGCTCCCTTCATCCTTACCAATAATACTACCAAGGTAAGTGAAGCTACCCACCTCATCAATAAGTGAGTTAATATGTTTCGCTGTATTCACGTTTTGTGAAAAGAAAAAGGACTTGTGGTGGCTTAGTTATTTTGTTAATAATTGGATACTATGCTGTTTCGGATGTGAGAAAACGGTGGAAAAAAAACGTCACAGGCCTCCAAGGTCCACTGGGCCACCCTGTAAGAGCGGTGATTGCCAACGCCATCCGTGGGCCTGCCCACTACAAGATAAGTCTCATTTTGGTTTTTCATTTTTCATTTTGGTTTTTCCTTCTCACGCTAATCATGACGTCTTTCAAGCAATTCGATCTTGCACTGGCGAAATTTGCAGGCTATCCATTGTGGCCTGTACGAATTCTGAAGATTACGAAAAATGATGGAAAGCGAACTAACTATTTGATCTTTTGTTACGGGGATCATAACGAGCAAATTGTTTCTGAGAATAGTCTTGTATCGTACAAGGATAATGTTCAAGAGGCTTCTACTAAAACTGCGTAGAATGTGAAACACGCTTTTGAGGAACTTGAGCGTTTTCCCGACATTTACAGGTCTATTTTGGAAGCATTTGCGGCACTAAAAGTACCGGATCAAGCTGCCACGCTGCCTGGTTCACAGTCTGCTTTATTTGCACGAATTTCCGCTACAGAACAGGAGCTAGAGAAAACTAGGGAATCTATAGTTACAGAGATAGCTCGTCAGGTTTCTGCCAAGTGTGGCTCGAGTGCGAAATCTGGTCTTAAAGATTCAGCTGAGACTATAATTAGCGAGTTATATAAGTCTGTGTCACTAGAGTTCAACCCCATATTAGACCGTATCGAGCGTGAGTTGAAAATGTATAGAATGCAAACTCGTAATCTGGAGAATCGAATTGAAAAAATCGAAGTCCAGCTAGACGATATTTATCAAGAAAATATGCTGGACAGTCTTGTTTTCAACGGTCTGAAGCAAAAGCCAGGAGTTGACCTTAAAACGACTATGCTCAGTGTCATTTCGAAACGGATGGGTGTTACTGGTATATCTTCTGGCGAATTATAAAGTGTTTTTCGGTTTAGAATGAATGGGCCTCATACCACCAGTGACAAAGTTGCCCCAGTTTTAGTGCGATTTTTTAGTAAAGAAGTTGCTGAAAAAGTGTTCTTACAGAAGTCTAAACTAGCTGGGTCTGGAATCTTTGTGTCGGAATCCCTTACAAAGCGACGTCACGACCTGCTAAATGCCGCAAAGGATCGCTTTGGTGTTAAAAATGTATGGACCGACCGGGGTAACATACTAGTGAAGCTGCCTGGTGAACCGTCTGCCCGAAAAATAAGATCCCTTGCTGAATGCGTTTGAATTAGTATTTGTGTTGTTTTCTGTCGTTTTTTCTTCTCTGTACAGCTTTTGTTGCCCTTTTTCTTTCTCTTTCTTTTTTGCGATTTTTTCATTCTTATTATTGTTCGCATAAACTTTTTTGGTCTCCCGTTTATTTTATTCTTGCTTTTCCTTTTCTTTTGATGGATCCGTTTTGTTTCGTTTTTGATTTTTAGTCTTTCTATTATTATTTGCAAAACATTGGGCTGGTCTCCTATTTTTTTTTCTTTTTTTTTTCATTTAGAGAGATATGTTATATGTTTATTTATTTGCTTTCGTTGGTTCTTCACTTGATGATTTAATGAGCCAACCTTTTCGTCTATAAGAGGTTTTATCGGCACCAATAGCAAGAGATGTTGAACCGTGTATGAACCAAGTTAGATTTCAACCGTTAAAAAATAGTGCTTATGTCCAAAGATCGAAGTTAGCCCCGGGGAAGCCGATTCGTTGCGTTTATGTGCCGGGAATTGTCATCTCACTACTGGTTATGAGGATGTGTTGCAATTTCTTTCTGATTCTCAAGGGAAAATTAGTTTTATTGGTATATCTGAAAGTTTTTTTCAGTCAGGAACACTCTTTCTCGCTGTATTCTTTTCCAGATTATACTTTGGAGGCTAAAAACCGGACGTCACTTCACGGAGGGGAATTGCGTGTTTGATTTCAAATTCATTGACATACCAAGTAAGAAATGATATTGATGTTTGGATTGAGGGTAAGTTTGAAAGTCTTAGTATAGATTTAAATTTGGGTAGTAGTAAATTTTTGATTAGTGTTGTGTATAAGCCACCGAGCGCAAGCTGGGAAGATTTTGAGCGTGGGTTTGATCAACTTACGCGTGCGGTGTCTCGGACAGGTTTAGATTTTATTTGTATGGACGATTTTAACTTTGATCTGCTATCGCTGAATGCAGTGAATCTTGATTTTTTTTTAATTTGATGGTTGCTAATGATCTTTTTCCCCTAGCTAATATTCCAACACGGGTTACGAGTCATTCAGCTACTCTCATTGACAATATTTTTGTTGGTTCGAAGTATCTGGACCGTAGTTATGCTGATGTGGTTCTGTACCCTTGTTCTGACCATTTTCCAGTTCTCGGAACGGTACCTTGTGTCCGCATAAAAAGAAATGAAAAAAAAAGTGAAGACTCAGTCGTTAAAAAAAGCGAATTTACAGAGGTTTGGTGATGAGTTAAGCAGCACTGATCTTAGCGAGATTTTGGAGATAAAAGATGACGCTTCTGGGGCATTTGATTGCATGATGGGGATCATACAGCCAATTTATGACAAGACTTGCCCAGTTAAATTTGTGAAACCGCATAAGGATCAACCCAGGAAGCCTGGGATAACTACAGAAATTCTTGAAGCGTCAGAATTAATAAATTAAGTGTATGCAGATTATTTAAATAGTAAGTGTGTCAAGAAATTGGAAGAGTTTAAAATAATACGCAGTAAAGTGAACTCAATGAGAAGGAAAGCTAAAAAAGAATATTTTGCTAACCAACTGAGTTTAAATAAGGATGATGCGAGAGGAACTTGGAAGGTTATAAATGACCTATTGGGAAAGAGGAAAGAAGCTCCACCCAATTTGCTGCTGATTCAAGGAGAAGCAGTGAGTGATGAAACGATTATTACTAATAAATTTGCTGAGTTCTTTTCAAGTGTTGGTCAAAATGTGCAGGTGGAAGGGTTAGTGAATTTTAATAATGATTCCCTGGAGGACGAATTTTTGGATGAAAGAGGAATTGGAAATGAAATTGAATTTCAACCGTGTACTGGAGATGAAATTCTGAAGGTTGTGAAAACAATCAAATCTAATTCAGCAGGGACAGATGGAATTAATTTGAAGGCTTTTAAATCAGTGATGTGTTATTTAATACCATGTCTCGTCCACATAATCAATCTTTCCCTGGAAACTGGGTATTCCCCGATACGCTTAAAAGGGCAAAAGTCATCCCCTCCATAAAGGTGGGTCTAAGCTAGATATCGAAAATTATAGACCTATATCAATCCTTCCCCTGTTTTCAAAAATATTTGAAAAAATTGTGCATAAAAGGCTATATGATTACCTTACGAAAACAGGGATGTTAAGTGAACCTCAGTTCGGCTTTAGGAAAGGTCACTCGACGTCGGACGCCGTGCATACTCTCTGTGACATTGTAAATAGATTCTTTGAACGTGGTGAAATCCCTTTGACTGTTTTTATTGATTTTAGAAAGGCGTTTGATACAGTGGATTTTAAAATTTTACTCAAACGTCTACAGTCCCTTGGAGTTCGTGGTAATTATCTGAAATGGTTTGATAGTTTTTTAAGTGGAAGATCTATTCAAGTTGTTTTAAATGATGCATTTTCTTCTCCCTATCAAGTGAAGTGTGGTGTACCTCAGGGATCTGTCTTGGGACCACTTCTGTACCTTGTGTATGTTGATTCAATGCGTTTTTACTTACCGGTGTGTTTTATCACGACTTTCGCGGATGATACTGCTTTAACTATGTCTAGTCGAATGATTGATGATCTATTGTTGAAAGTAAATAGGGTTTTAAAGTCATTTTATGTATTTACAAGTTTGAGCCTTTTGTCAGTGAATGTTAAAAAAACTAATTTTATGATTTTTAGGAGAGTTGGTAAGCCTCCGAGTGTTGATGGAGAGATATTTTTTAATGGTAAGCCTTTGTCACAGGTTCATGAGGTGCATTATTTGGGCTTCCAGCTTGATTGTAATTTGTCTTGGAAGCACCATAGTGATCTTGTTGCAGCTAAAGTTGCTAGAGGTCTGGGAATTTCGCTCCGTTTGAAGCATTTTTTACAATTATCGGTTCTTTTATTATTGTATCATAGTATTGTTGCGCCCTATATTTCTTATGGTTGTGTCATTTGGTCTAGCAATTTTTACACAAATTTCAAAAGAGTGCAGATTTTACAAAACAAAACAGTACGTCTTCTTGGGAATTATATAGAAAATGTGAATGATACCGCGTCATGTTTTAAAAAATTAAGTGTGCTTAACATTGGTCAGATTTGCGATTACCAAGCTGCTATTTTTGCCTATAGATGTTGGAATGATGTATGTCCTCCAGTTTTTACAATTTTTTTTCACGTAAATAGTTCACTCCACAGGTATGCGACTAGAGAGGCGGAAAATTTTACGGTTGAGTATCGAGACACAACACGTGCAGGTTTCGGAATTCGGTATTTGGCTCCAGCTATTTGGAATGATATCCCAGTTGGTGTTCGGGAAGCTGAACACATAGGGTCGTTTAAAGTAAAAATAGGGTCGTTTTTTTTTTTTTTTTTTTTTTTTTTTTTTTTTTTTTTTTTTTTTTTTTTTTTTTTTTTTTTTTTTTTTTTTTTTAAAGATTATATTTGTAAAAGGATGAGAATTACAGGATTGCAGCCATCCTTCATCAGGCTTTTTGAGCCTTCCCTGGGCGGTTGCTTGTATATAGTTTATTTTGTAATTAGTAGTAAATAAAGCAAGTCAAGTCAAGTCACCTTTTCATCTTCATTTATTCCTAGCCTTACTGACTTAGTCTCCTTAACATTAATTTTCATACCTATTCTAGCACCCTGAACTCGCAAAACCTCAAAAACTTCATTCATTTTGCTCACACTTTCATCTAGGATGCTTAAATCATCAGCATAATCCAAGTCCAGGATACTTTTTCCTCCCCGTTTGATTCCCTGGTCTCCCATTGCCTTTCCTGAGCTCCTTAAGACAATGTCCATCAAAGTAATCCATATAAAGGGGGATAGAACACTACACATATTAACTCCTGATTTAATACAAAACCAGATGCTAACCTCATTTCCTATCTTAATCGCAACAGTGTTTTACTCGTACCTAGCACTAATCATTTTAATGTATTTTTAGTAAAGCTCTTCTATCAACAACATCGAACGCTTGCTCATAATCTATAAAACTGAGGACCAAAGATGTTTGACAACTCAGGCACTTCTCAATTATTAGCCTAAAAGTGAAAATTTGGTCGACACATCCTCTACCTTTTCTAAAACCGCACTGTTCTTCTCTTAAAACTTTGTCTACGGCATCTCTCAGTCTAAAAAATATCATATTACTAAGTAATTTACTACCTACGGAGACCAGGCTAGTGCTTCGATAATTACCACACTCACTTTTATCACCTTTCTTATAAAGTGGCTTAATTAAGGTTTTCCCAAAATCATTAGGTACTTCCCCTTTTTCAAAAATCATATTCATAATCTTCAGTAACGTATTTCTAACCTCAGAGCCACCATATTTAAGAAACTCATTTATCACCCTATCAGCACCTGGAGCCTTATTATTTTTTAATCCTTTTAGTACTGTCGCTAATTTTTCCTCACAAAACAAATCTTCCTTCACATCCTAGGTATCACAAACTTTTTAATTTTTCCTCTATATCTTTTCCTGCAACTCTATCTCGGTTTAGCAAATTCTCAAAATGTTCGGCCCATCGCTCTTTAATTCTTTCCTTATCGCTAATTGTGGCCCCATTCCTATCTTTAACTGGACCAAGTCCGGTTTGACTACTCCTTCTCAATTTATTAACTCGTCTGTACAATATTTTACTATTATACTCCTCAAGTGGGAATAGAGTTGACCGCAAGGTCCCCAGTCTTGCAGGTACCCCGAAAAGGTCGAGGCAGCCCTTAGCAGTGGCCGTTGTCCATAGATCTGGATCTTACGCCCTGCCGCAGTTGTCCTCCTTCTGGAGGTTATTCAGTTGTCCTCCTTCTGGGGACCTTGTGGTCAACTCTATTCCCACTTGAGGAGTGGCGCCCCTAGAGGAAATTATAGCCTAGTAAACAACACAGCATTCGCACGGGATTCTGACTAATGGACAATTTTTCTGGGCTTGGTATGTTTTGATGGGTGTCTTTGGGCTGAAAAACCTCTTCCTAGCTAATTTATCTATTATGGGTTGCCCCCCCGTAGTAGCATAATATTTTAGGCATGAATATATAATGAGTCGGAGGTAATAGGCTTGAGACTGTCTGTGCAGGATTTCGAGTCTCGTTGATAGAAGAGCATCGCCAAGTGCTGAAAACCATGTTGTGACCAAGATGGGCCCTGGATTGCACAAAGCCTCCATTCATGGAGGTCCCAGGGACATCTTGCCGTCCGGTTCTAAGCCGGCTTAAGCACTTCGGTGTAGACTTGAGAAGATATGTGATCCCCGTCCTGCACTGGTATCCGGGATCATTGCTTTTCCTGAGGCGAAAATAATTTCAATGATTTAAAGAACATGAAACTTGGAACTTGGAATGTTACGACATTAAAAAATGACTATCGTATCGACATTTTGACTGACGAATTCAGAAGATTCGAAATGGATTTATTAGTAATTTCAGAAACTCATATCCCAGGGGTTGGAAGCATGAAATTAGGTGATATAGAATTTGTTTACCCAGGCAGGAAGGATGGGGTACATAGACAGGGAGTAGGGCTCATGATGAATAACGAAGCTGCTAAGTCTTGTTTAGGCTAGGAAGGTATTAATAATACAATACTAATTGCTCATTTTATGACTAGAAAGTTCAGGATATCAGTTATAGTAGTATACGCCCCTGTAGAACCGACTGACGGAGATACTAGTGACTCAGATGAATTTTACTTACAGTTACAAGAGCAAATAGACAGGGTCCCAGGTAGAAATATGATGTTATTACTGGGAGGTTTTAACGCCTAGGTTGGTAAAAATAGGCATAGATGGTATCCCAGCCTAGGTAAATTTGGTGTAGGAAAAGAAAACAGTAATGGATACAGACTTTTGCAATTTTGTAGGTATAACAATCTAGTTATAACCAATACGGTGTTTGGTCATAAAATGGCTCATAAGTTAACAGGGTATTCACGTGACGGTAAGACAGCAAATCTTATTGATTATGTTATAGTAAGCCGAAGACTGACAGGATCAATACAAGATACTAGGGTATATAGGAGTGCTGTTATTGATGTTAAAAGTAAAGATCACCGTCTAGTAGTGTCAAGGGTTAATTTAAAGCTGAAATATCAGAAGGGTAACTACCTCCCGGAAAGTTATGATGCTGGTAGACTCCAGGATGAGAATTTGAGAGAAACTTTCCAGGAACAGTTGAATACTAAACTTGAGAGTTTAAAATTTGATAATGTGGAAGATGGTTGGAATAATTTTAGAAAAATAATTTGTGAAGTTGCTGAAGGTGTATTAGGGAAGAAAGCAAAAACTGCAGCTAAGAATATTAGAGAAAAAGCTTTATGTTTAATAGAAAGGAGAAAGCACTTGTACAAGAATTATCTAAGTGATAGATCGTATGGAAACAAAAGAAATTTAAGAAAGTGGAGAAAGCATTAAAATATTAACTAAGGAGGTGTGAAGTGGAGGCCAAGGATAAAATTACCGAGGATCTGGAAGATGCAGCTAGACGGCATAATAGTAAAATATTGTACTGGCACGTTAACAAATTGAGAGGGAGTAGTCAATCCGGACTTGGCCCAGTTAAAGATAGGAATGGGGTCGCAATTAGCGATAAGGAAAAAACTAAAGAGAGATGGGCCGAACATTTTGAGAATTTGCTTAACCGAGATAGAGTTGCAGGAAAAAATATTGAGGAAAATGAAAAAGTTTGTGATACCTTGGATGTAAAGGAAGATTTGTTTTGTGAGGAGGAATTAGCAACAGTACTAAAAAGATTAAAGAATAATAAGGCTCCAGGTGCTAATAGGGTGGTAAATGAGTTTCTTAAATATGGTTGCTCTGAGGTTAGAAATAAGCTACTGAAGATTATGAATATGATTTTTGAAAAAGGGGAAGTACCTAATGATTTTGGGAAAACCTTAATTAAGCCACTTTATAAGAAAGGTGATAAAAGTGAGTTTGGTAATTATCGAGGCATTAGTCTGGTCTCTGTAGGTAGTAAATTACTTAGTAATATGATACTTTTTAGACTGAGAGATGCCGTAGACAAAGTTTTAAGAGAAGAGCAGTGTGGTTTTAGAAAAGGTAGAGGATGTGTCGACCAAATTTTCACTCTTAGGCTAATAATTGAGAGAAGTGCCTGAGTTTTCAAACACCTTTGGTCCTCAGTTTTATAGATTATGAGCAAGCGTTCGATTCTGTTGATAGAAGAGCTTTAGTAAAGGTTTTATCCTTGTATGGTATACTAGACAATAACATTAAAGTGATTAGTGCTATGTATGAGAATAACACTGCTGCAGTTAAGGTATGAAATAAGGTTAGCAGCTGGCTTTGTATTAAATCAGGAGTTAAGCAGGGTTGTGTCCTATCCCCCTTTGTATGGATTATTTTGATGGACTTTGTTTTAAGGAGCACAGGAAAGGCAATGGGAGACCACGGAATCAAATGGGGAGGAAAAAGTCTCCTGGACTAGGATTATGCTGATGATTTAAGCATCCTAGATGAAAGTGTGAGCAAAATGAAGGAAGTTTTAGAGGTTTTGCGAGTTCAGGGTGCTAGAATTGGTTTGAAAATTAATGTTAGGAAGACTAAGTCACTAAGGCTAGGAATAAGTGAAGATGAAAAGGTGACGTTGGGTAATGAAAAGATTGATCAGGTGGGCAGCTTTACTTACCTTGGTAGTATTATTAGTAAAGATGGTGGGAGCAGTGAAGATGTTAAATATAGAATAGCCAAGGCTCAGGGGTTTTTTCAGAGTTAAAAAAAAATCCGGAAGAATAGGAAGATAAGTCTGCAAACCAGGATTAGAATATTAGAAGCTACAGTGATGACAGTGGTCAAATATGGCTCTGAAGCATGGACGCTCCGAAAAGCGGATGAAGATTTGCTAGATGTTTTCCAGAAAAATTGCTTAAGGATTGTTCTGGGTACCCGGATGACTGACCGTATTTCAAACAATAGGTTATACGAAAAATGTGGTTCAGTACCGCTCTCTAGGGATATAATGAAAGAAAGGTTGAGGTGGCTAGGGCAGGTTTTGCGGATGAAGGATGACAGGTTGCCGAAGATTGTTCTTTTTGGCCAACCATCTAGGGCTAAACGGAAAGCAGGTCGTCCCCGTCTGGGGTGGGAGGACGTAATAAAGAAAGATTTAAAGGAAATGGGAACTTTGTGGGCGGGTGTAAAAAGGTAGGCTTTGAATAGATTTGGGTGGAGGAGGACCGTGCGTAGCTGTGTTGGCCTCAGGCAGCTTGGTGCTGCGGTGAGTTGTTAGTAGTAGTAGTAGTAGTATTCTTGAGCAAACGGAGGCATAAAAAAAATGGTCTATCCCATCAAATCCAAAAAGGATTAGACAGAAATTTAGGAGGGAAGAGATGTTACAGAAAAGGAAAGAGAGAAAAGAAACGGATATTTAAAAGCATTAGAAAAAAGGAATAGATTTAAATAAGAGAAAACACAAACGAACAAAGTGAAACAATAAAATTAAAACACATAAAAAATGGGGGAGAATATCCCAATCGACTTGGTAAAAGAAATTAAAAGAATACTGTATTTGAACATTGGCTTGAATTGAACTTTGAACACTGAACCATTACATTTTGCGAAAATATTTTGCGGAGTGGAATTTCGTGAGGGAGGGGGTGAATTTTAGAAGCTTTTGAATATGGCTTGCATATGTTTTTAGAACTCTTTAAAAATGTATTAAAAATAAATTAATCAGATAATTTATATAAATGTAGGGTAAAGGGAAGGTTTATTCAGTCAGGGCTAACTCTATTGTGGAAAGCATGACATTAAAAAAGGAATCGATGATTGTGTTTATCGATTCATTGCATTATCATTTTTGTCCACTTATAGACTTGATTCTCAATGAAGGGGAACACGATAAACGGAGAATTTTTTCGCGGGGGATTTTCTAGAAAATCATGGTTCACGGAGGGAATTTTCCGAGATAAACTTTTATAATACTTCTTAATTTAAAAGTACGGTCGTAATTAAGATGTAGGTATAGATTTTTTTTTTTTCGTGGAAACAGGGAGGGAAAATTTCCAAGAAAAAGAATTTTCTGTGGAAAATTCTCCGTGGGGGAATTTTTTGAAAGGATTTGCCTTAAGTTTCCTATCGTTTGAGATCGCATAATATTCTTAAAAATGAATTTTCTTTGACTTAAAAACAAAACATTATAGTACAATAAATTTTACCTAAAATATTGTAGTCGAAAAGCTTGAGTTCCCAAGCCAGTTCGTGAGTAACGCTCTTACTTTTAGCCCAGAACACAGACAAAATGTGTGATAAAGTCAATGCCCGCTGGAAGCAATTGGACGTCTATATTACATACTTTTGGTCTGTGGCCCAGAATCACTATCAAAAAATTGTTTCACCTGTAGCCGTGCTTAGTAGAAGTTACTGAAGTTAATTGATTCGCCTTGGAAAAGAGGACCATTCAAATGACTTCCCCCATACCTTTATCTTCTTTATTTCAAACATAGCCATTGATTCCATCTTGAGCTAACCACTACCCAAAAGTGAACCTTTCGCTTGCGCCAGCTATTAAGACAGATCTCTCCCTTGCTTATGTGAAATCATTATTCCACGAATTTGAGTCTCAAATATATAACCACCGCATCCCTATGTTTGTGGATGGCTCAGAAACGAAATCCAGGACTGCTTGAGGACTCCACTTACCAACTTTATGTATAGCAGCCGTAGAAATGCTCTACAACGATGTGAGTATCATGACAGCCGAAATAGCTGCCATCAACATCGCATTGGAAACCATTATAAAGATGCCAAACCCTCCAAGAAACACCCCTCTTATAAGTTATTACGACCCAAAATCAGCCCTTGCCTCGCTATCACCAGAGTATTCGGACTACCCAGATAATGATACTTCTACTACTTTTGTACTATTGAACCAACTTCTTAAACAAGGTATATCCACAAAATTCCAATACATCCCAAGTCATATGGGCATTAAAGGAAATCGTAAGGCACATGGAATAGCTAAATCTGCCCTTCAGTTTGATAAAGTATCTGGAAGGCCTATCCCAGTAAGAGATATAAAACATTGGCGCCTAAAAATTCATACAGAAAACCGAAGCCCACCAAGTCTTTCTCCATTTACCTCCCGGAGACTCAGAGATGTACCATAGAATACGATCCAATGCTACTGGTCTTAACTGCTAAATTTATCGTTTCCAAAACACAACTACTTCGACGATAAAGAGCCCTCTTTGCCGCCTCTGCCAAACACATGACGAGACCATCAACCACGTTCTGTTCGGTTGCCTCGTCGCAACTCTCAAGCATAAAAAAGAATGGTTAACGTTATCTGCTATCTTCAAACGGCTTAAGCTAAACGCCGATATTGACCAACTAACACACAGCAAATTCTCTTCAATCAATGATGCTCATTATGCCGAATTGTTCAAAGCTGTCTTTAACTGCCTGAATATAGCTGGTTTCATCAATGATATATAAATTTTATTATTAAACGATGATAGACTTAATTTTTACATTTGATATCCCAGGAAGCCCCTGACATAATCAGACAATAAGAAAAAGGTTAAATGGATTTATCTGAAGAGAAGAAGAAGAAGAAGAGAAGTGGCCTTGCAGCCTATATAGGCTTGCTTTGTGGATTATGGTATTGTTGATTGTTGTTTTCCTTAGCTTGTGAAACTTCGGAAGGCCTACATTAGGGTATTGCCTTTGGGAAGTTAGCCATAGGCTATATATGTATAGGTTTAATGATATCAGTGAATGAATAATCAAACCTGGACTAAAATGGACAGAAATTAGGCTACTGAAAACAGGAGTAGGCTAGCCTAGTCTACTCTAAACCTTCTGAAGGCACTTTTGCTTGGTAACAGTGTATATTTATGACGGTAAATATTTACCAAATCATATTATTGAGTTATGACTAAAGTGAATATACTGCTTGATGCCTTTTTTATGCTCTTTATGAATATAATAATCATTTTTGTCTTCAGGGTATATATTTGCACATTAGGGGGGTGGGGGGAAGTTAAAACTTACTTCTCATTTACATCAGAAATAAAATTACCCCCACCAACCTAATGTGCAAATATAGCCTATAGGCCTACCCTGAATTGGTATATATAGGGGTGGGGGCTAAAATTCATTTCCAACAAAAAATTATTATTATATTTGTGAAGAGCATAAAAAAGGGCATCAAGTGGTATATTCACTTTAGTTATAACTCAATAATATGATTTGGTAAATATTTACCTTTATGACTCTTCTAAAAGAAATATCTTAGTAAAATAAAAGTAGCCTACCATTGGATTTCTTTTTATATGATCTTTTTCAATGTTATAGTTACTAGCCTACCCTGACAATCAGGGGCAGATCCATAATTTTTTAGGAGGGGGTGCAAAATAGGTTGATCCAACAAACTTGCATTAGGAGCAAGTTTAATTAATGCAAACTTGAGTTAATTAAGTAAATTACACTATTTTATACTACACTAGGGGGGGCATGCACCCCTTGCCTCCCCCCTGGATCTGCCACTGCTGACAATGCAACTCCCTCCCTTGATGGTCAGAGATATAGGCTAGACTAAGAAATAAAAACAATGTTATTCTCACTTTATAAAATACAGCATGTCTATAGGCTAGGCTATTAATCAGATTATCATGTTTTCTTCCATTGTTTTCTACCTTTTAAAAATATTCCAAATAAAATTTTGGTAAATATTACACTCAATTGCAGATGAAGATAGAGTTAAGACTGCATTAAAGACAGTTTAACAAAGAACCTATGTTGTAGGCCTATGACTAGACTTAATTAATAGTAAATAGGCAAATTTTTTGCAGTTTGTATTATTATTATTAGCCTAGTACCAAAATACAGTAAGCTTTATCAAGCTTGTCATGCTAAACAGTTATAAAAAAAAGTCTATGACAATGTTGATGACATAATACAGACATACTATTCTATGAAAAGTAACACACTCTGAAAACATAATAACTGAAACATAGAGTAGCATACCAAACTAACTGAAATATATCTGATAATAATGGAAACATACCAAAAACTAAGCCTACAAAATAACTGAAAATATACTGGTCACAAATGAGCTAATACAAAAGTAAAGATATTCTCAAAACAGATTATGATAAGACCTAGTATAGAAATCTGTAGAGGCTAGACTACTTTTGAAAAACTGAACCATGGTACTTGCAACTATTTCCAATGGAATTGAGTTCCAAGTCTTCCACACTTGGCTAGACAAAGAGTTTTGGCCTAACCATTTCTGTGAACATGGTGGGTAAAGTTTGTGTTGGTGTTGATGGGTACTACTGCATTCTGTAACAGTGAAAAAGTGAGTTAGAGTGGTATTATCAATGTTCCTAACAATGCAGAATGTATTTATTAGATTGGCTCTAACACATCAGAACTGAAGACTAGGCAACTGTAGTCTCTGCATTCTCTGGTGGTAAGGTAGATGTCTCAGGTAAGGTATGAGTTTGGTGGCCCTTCATTGCACTCTCTCAACCCTCTCTCTATCTCTTATTAAGGGGATACCATACTGATGAGCAATATTCAAGTATTGGATGTACAGTCAATACATAATGTGAAATCAATGAATGTAGATTAAACTTAGAAAATGTATGCTTTAGATTTAGTAATTGGTAATTTGCCTTATGGGTAATATCTGATACATGTTTATCAAATTTGAGACTTGAATCAAAGCAAACCCCAAGGTCTTGAACATATTCCAAGCTTGAAATTGATTTACCATCAACAAAGTAATGGTAATGTTCAGGGAGTCTATGCAAATAGTGCACAGTGTTGCACTTGGTTTCATTAATGAGCATAGAGTTTACAGTACACCACCAGCCCAGAGCAACCAAATCCTCTTGAAGTAAAAAAATCTCATGTTCACTCATGACTGACCTTTAGACTTTCACATCATCTGCAAAGATTTTTAAGGTCAAATTCCCAACAACACATGGCAAATTATTGATAAAAAGGCAGAAGAGTACTGGCCCAAGACAACTGCCTTGTGGAACCCCACTTATGACAGACATAGGTGATGACAGAGTATTTATCATTTATTTATCAGAAGGGGGATAGATTTTTTTTCAAATGCTTTGGAAAAGTCAATATAAATACAATCAAACAAAATACCATAATCTGCCATCAATTGAAAATCATGAATAACCTCCAGAAGTTGTGTGTTACAAGATCACCATTTATGGAAACCATGCTGAGCAGAATGCCATAAATTATTTATTGACTTACAAATAAAGTAAACATACCACTCAATGCTTTTTTTATGCTCTTTCCAAATATAATAATCATTTTCATCACAAATGAATTTTACCCCCACCCCTATATATACCAATTCAGGGTATATATTCGCACATTAGAGGGGGGGGGGGTAAAGTTTATTTCTGATGCAAATGAGAGGTAAGTTTAAACTTTAACAACTCCCCCCCTAATGTGCAAATATATGCCCTGAATTGGTATATATAGGGGTGGGGGATAAAATTCATTTATGAGAAAAATTATTATTATATTTGTAAAGAGCATAAAAAAGGCATCAAGTGGTCTGGTCACTTTATTTGTAAGTCAATAATGTAAATTGCAAAAAATTTACCAAAAAATATATCATAACATCTCCAGGCTAATCTATATAGAAACTTCAGGGGTGCATTGTCAGGGTAACAACTAGGGTGAAAAACCAGTATGCAATTGAGCAAAATATGTGAAACTCAAACCCTTAACATCTTGTTACCAAATAGGAATTGAGACAAATTACATTTATCAATGAATAGCAAAAATCTGATCTATGCATCAATATGGTTGTTATTAAAATTATTTAGGATCAAACACTTGAAATTATTAGTTTATTGGCTTACCTAGAAGGGCTTCTTTTTGGAAATACCAATTTTCTATTTGGAAATATATATATATATATATATATATATATATATATATATATATATATATATATATATATATATATATATACCTAACCTATATATATATATATATATATATATATATATATATATATATATATATATATATTTATAAATATACGTATATATATATATATATATATATATATAGGGTAAGACACCCAGTAGTTGGACACTTTAATCACTTTGAAAACTTTTTGACATTTAAACTACTCTAATTACTGTATTATACCACCTAGAAACTTAATTTTTGTATCAAAAAATTTCTGAAGAATTTCTGAACAAGTAGGTTACTAATTCAAATAGTTTCATTTGTACAGCGCCTCCTATTTTTGAATTTACTAACAAGTGACAATTCTGCCTAAACTCGGACATACAAACAGCTCATTGTAAATTAGTTATTAAAATAGTATAAAAGATTCTGTCCGAGAATAGGCAGGTGGCCGACTACTGGGTGTCTTACCCTATATATATATATATATATATATATATATATATATATATATATATATATATATATATATATATATATATATATATATATTCAGTAAATATTTTGCTGTTCATATTATTGACTTATGACTAAAGTCACCATACTACTTTATGCCTTTTTTATGCTCTTTCCAGATATAATAACCACTTCTATCACAAATGAACTTTACCCCACACATATATATACCAATTCAGAGTATATATTTGCACTTTAGGGGGTTAGGGGTACTTTACCCCTCCTCACCCCCACCCCTTTCCAAATTATATTTGGAAAGAGCATAAAAAAGGCATTTAGTGGTATGTTCTCTTTATTTGTTAGTCAATAATATGAACAGTGAAATATTTACCATATATCCTTTCAGTGTTTCAGTTTCATTTATGTATTAGTAGATAGCTGATTGTCTTTTGATTCTAAAAATAATGTATATATATATATCTCACAAATATTGAATATAATTTTTTCCTTTCAATTGCTTGTCAAAACAGAGACCACATTTTTAATTTATGCTGACAAGTTATTGGTGAAAATTTCACCAAGAAGATGGGGTTCTTGTTACTGTCCTCACATTGCATCAGGCTGTATAAAATAGGGGTGGTCCAAAAACCCATCTCTTTTTCTAGAATGCCAAAGAAAAGTGGTCTTTTACCCTATTATAGTGAAATGATTCACAAAATAAGGAATCGATTGGTAATAGCCTAGCTACTTTTATTTAATTTACATGTTCCCCTCAAAAAAGCTGTAACTTTGGACTGATATACAAGTTTTCATTTAACATTTTTTTTCTTTTTTTTTCATTGTCACCAATGTGAAAGGGAAATATGAAAGCACAAATGAGGCACTAGCTTTTGGAAGGCTAGTGGGCTATAGCCCTACTCTGGCTTGTTGTCATTTTTTCCATTTAATTTTTAATTGATTATTTATTTTAATTTCCTTTTTTGGGGGGGAGGGGGGTTGTATTCATTGACAGTAATTTCTGGTAGTTTTAGGTTTGATATATAATAGGACTTCATTTCTGCTAATTCTTGGGTTTTGTATGGCTCTTCACCTTTTTTCAAAAAACTTCTTTGTTTAGACTTTTCTTTGTTTTTTATTACTCTTCATTTGTTTGTTAATACCAAATTTTTACTATTTGTTAATATTATAGACATTTTTTCACATTTTGGCCATTTTGACAAACATGGCTCTCACATTGAGCCTAAAGATTCAGTTCAACATTCCATTAAAGTTTCAATTTAACCTTTAGCTATTCATGAGATATTGTATATATGCCCTTTTTGCAGCATGGGTGCACAGTGCTTTTTGATTTAGGGTTATACTCCCAGTGCCCAGACAATGCCTGATCTTGGACATGTAATTTAATTAAAATGTATTTGGCATAAATATAATCAGTGGCCTCCTGATCTTGCATATAATTTAGATAGCTGGGAATGGTTGATGGTTAGAAATGGGCTTGTTAAAATTTGATAACTATAATCTAGGAAACCCTTTTTCCACATTTAAGCTTAAACAAAGTTATGCTGACATTCTAGCCTGTGTAAATACATTCCTTCTGCATAAGTGGAAAAGCTTTGTCTACACCCTATGCACAGCCAATGGTTCAAGGGGAACGAAGGTCTGCTTCATTACACTTCCTTTAGATTGAATATCTCCATGATATAGTCCATCTATGATTCAAGTACTTTGCTCTTTCTTTAAGATCCCATGAGGGAGCTTAGGAATCAGTTTCCAAGTTTAGGCTCAAGCTCATAGTGTGTGCATTATTAGGCTCCACTGTTGACCATCTGTGCCTTTAAAACTGTTAGTTTTGTTTATAGTTAAAATATTCAAGTCAATCATATACTAATGATTGACAAATCTAATGGTGGAACAATCGACTTTCTAGGTGGTATAATAGATTTTATAATGATTTACCTGTTGTAGTGTTGTTTAGCTGGCCAACTATTGGCTATCATATCCTAGTTACACACCCTCTTCAGCATTCCCTGAAAGTCTAAACTTAAGACCCAAATGTATATCTGTGATTTTGTAAATACACCATTTTGCCAACCTGGATGCCCATAGTGTAATTTCATTTAGTTCAATATTCCTGAGGATTCCATCCCAGTACCCTTAATCATTCCTGGGATATTGCAGGTACACCTTTTTCAAGGCCTAATGGACATAGAGTATTTTGATCCAATCCAAAATCCCTCTTGATATTCCCTGGAACTTTTGACCCCCCCCCCCCAAAAAAAAAAAAATGTGGAGGGGGGTTTGACTCCCCTCCCAAAATGTATGTCTAATTTTGATAACCTTGGTGCATATAGTGTCTTGATATAGTTTTGCACCCCCTCCCAAGCATTCCCTGAAATTGTCAGCTTAATAGCCTTAGATTTCCCTCAGATATTGCATTTATGGTTTGTTTGACAACATGAATTTATATAGTGCCTTATGAAATTTGTTGAACATCCCTTGAAAGTTTTAACTTAATACATATAGCTGCTCCTGAGATGTTGTAGGTACACCCTTTTGATAACCTGTATGGATATGGTGTCTTTTGATTTAGTTTGTTATCCACGCAACTTTCCTTGAAAGTTTCAGTCTAATGCTCTTAGCCATTTGTGAGATATTGCATATTCATAAATTTTACAACCTTGATGCATGTAGTGTCTTTTAATTTAGTTGAATATCCTTCTCGGCATTCCCTGAAAGTTCCAAACTTTATACCCTTAGCTATTTCTTAGATACTGCAGATGCACCTTTTTGACAACCTGGACTCACAGTGTCTTTTGATTTAGTAGAACAACCCCTCAACATTCCCTGAAAGCTTCAGTATTATACTCATGGCCATTTCTGAGAGATAGCAGATATGCCCTTTTGACAACCTAGATGTAGATTGTTTTTGATTTGGTTCAGTATTCTTTGAAAGTTTCAACTTTCTTAGCTGTTCCTTAGATATTGCAAAAGCATTCCTTCTCCATTATAAAACATCTGTTTAAAGTATTGCCAGTTTACACATAACTCACAGCCCTTTGCCAGGGCCTGTAGGGAATGTTTTATCCCTGCAGACATATTTTTAGGGATTTACAACTTTTTTGATCAAAATGGCTATCTAAGAATTTTGATTGGATTTCTTTTGAGGTTGTGGGGGCTGGATTATGGAAAAAGGCAAGGGAGGTGACTGTAACATATTCCCTCGTCAGACTTCAGGTTTGAATATAATCATTTAATGGAGACCCACTACCTATAAAGGAAGCACATAAGGAAAAGCAAAATACAAGCAAATAACAAAAGCAATAAAAAGCAAGCAAGCAAAAGCAATATATTTCATCTACCTTCTCATGTAGAAATATTTGGGATCATGGGCAGACTGGCTGGCAGTGGTTGTCATTGTCGCAGTCTATGCTCAAATTCATGCGAACCAGTGGTTTGGAAAGTCTACCAGAGTGCGTGGCTCTTCCCTGGAGTGTTAGTGCTTGTGTTCTAGTTTCAGGGGGTATTCCTGTGCAAGGAGAGAGCTCACCTCTTTGACTTACTACCTCCCTTTCTTTCTCTTCCCTAATGTTGGGTATTTCAACCTTGTTGCTACTACTAGGCATTCCAGCATTAAAACAACCTGGAACAGGCATTGCCCCATCACCCTCTATTGCTGCTTCATTTGGGTGTATGTCTTGTTCTGGGTACTGGTTAAAATAGCTGGCCTTTGCTGGATATGTTGGTGTAAGTGCTGACTTGGTTGTAACTGGCTCCAACCTGGGATGTAGGTGGCGTCTTTTTCTACGAAGCAAGCTGCCGTCTTCCATATGTACCATATATGAGCGCTCTGGCTGCTTCAACTTCATTTCTACCACACCTTTGCATCATCTACTACTCTCATCAAATTTCAATCACACTTTTTCTCCTGGGCACAATTCTTTCAGCCCCTTGGCATTCTTGTTGTGAGAACTCTGTTGTCTAGTTTGAGCTTTCTCTCTAGCTTTCTCAAAAACATGTTTTGTGATTGTTTTTGGCTGCAGCTGTGATGGCAGTGCTGGAATCATTGACTGTGTCTTTCTGCTCATAAGCAGCTGTACTGGTGAATATGCTCCGTCAATTGGAGTGTTTTGGTACTCTAGCAATGCAATATATGGATCTGTTTGACTTTCTGAGGCTTTTTTCATTATCCTTTTTGCAGTCTGGACTGCCTTTTTGCTCATCGCATTCAATTGGGGGTATTGGGGGCTTGCTGTGATGTGGTTGATATCCCAAGTTTCTGTAAAAACTTGAAATTCTTCTGAGCTGAATTGTGGCCCATTATCTGAAGTGATTTGATCTGGTATACCATATCTTGCAAAATACATTTTCAATTTTGAGATCACTTGTTGTGAATTTGAACTGGCAAGCTTATCCACTTCGAAAAATCGACTATAATAGTCTATGGTGAGGAGATATTCCCTGCTGCTAAATGTGAAAATATCCACACCCAAACGTTGGAATGGATACTGGGGACTTCTGAGGATACTAGTGGCTCTTTCTGTTGATTCATCTGATGTCTGGTACATATTTCACATCTAGAAACTATTTGCAGAACATCTTTTGTTTTTTTAGGCCAAAATACCGAGCTACGGGCTCTTTCTTTAGTTTTCACAATTCCACTATGTGGAGAATGAAGCTGTTGCAGTATATCTCCACGAAGTGTCGTGGGCACTACAATACGTTGGCCTTTCAGTATAATACCATTGTTTACAACCAGCTCATCTCTGTAGTTCCAATATTGTAGAATTATAGATGGGACTTGTCTTCGCTCATTAGGCCAGCCAGATTCAATGATATCTGATAGTGTTTTTAGCTCACTATCTCTCATTGTTTCCTCATGGATATTCTCTAGTTTGTTTTTGCTCACAGGAATATCTCTAAAGAATACATGGATAGCTGCTTCTCCTTCGATTTGGATTTCTGGGTCTTGATCTGGTAAGTGCATCCGTGATAAGGCATCTGCTACAGGGATTTCTTGCCAGGGCGGTACTGAAATGATAGTTCATATTGTTGGAGCACTAGCATCATTCTTTGCAATCTGGGTGGTGCTCTGTTTATAGGTTTGGACAAAATTGCCTCTAGTGGTTTGTGATCTGTTGTCACAATGATCTTTCTACTTCAAATGTATTGGTGGAAATGTGTACAGGCAAATACAATGCCCAGCAGTTCCTTTTCTATTTGAGAGTACTGCTTTTCAGTATCACTCAGAGACTTGGAAGCAAAGGCTACTGTTGAATGATTTGCAATCAGCTGAGCACCAAGTCCATGCTGTGATTCATCTGTTATCACTTCTACCACAGTGCTTTCAGTATCAAAATATGCAAGATTGCTGCAAATGGCTTCCTGGATTCTGGCTCTGGCTGGGTTGTGTACTGCTTTCCATTCAAACTCCTTGGCCTTTCCTAATTCCCGAAGTGGTTGGTTTAAGGTAGAGAGGGCAGGAATATATCTTGACAGATAGTTGAACATGCCTAGAAGAGTCTGCTACTCATCTTTGCTTTTTGGAGCTGGCATTTCCTTGATTGCTCTAAGTTTGGAAGGATCAGGTTTCATACCTCCTTTTGTCAGTATATGACCAAAATAGGGGATAGCTTCAGCATCAAACAGACACTTTTCTTTATTGAACTTGATGCCTTTCTCACGAGCCCTTTCCAGAACTTGCCTCAGCTTCCTATCATGCTCTTTTGTACTGCTAGCCATTCCAGCAACATCATCAATAATCAGTCCAATATCAATATCTTCAAATGCCTTTTCCATCCGTTTTTGGTACTCATCCTGAGCTGATATGAGCCCAAAAGGATATCTCTTGAATCTGTATCTTCCAAATGAGGTATTGAAAGTGGTTAAATCAGCAGACTCCTCATCCAAAACCATTGACCAATAGCCATTTCTAGCATCAGTTTTGAAAAATCGTTCTGCTCCTGCACATTTTACTGCAATATCGTCAAAACTAGGAATAGGGTGATGTGGACGTTTTATGCATTTATTCAAATCTACTGGATCCAGGCAAATCCGGATTGTACCATCTGGTTTCTTAACCAGAACTATGGAATTGACCCAATCTGTTGGTTTCTTCACTTTCTCTATGATGCCAAGGTTTTCTAGTCTGCCAGGTTCTTCTTTTAATTTTGGTTGAAGGGCATAGGGAACTCTTTTAGGTGGCTGGACAGTTGGCACTGATCCTTCCTTTAAGTAAATGTGACATTTTCCAGGCAATGTGCCAATACCATGGAATACATCATCATACTCCTCAAGGGTCTGTTTCACTTCAGGTCTGATTGAACCCTTATATGGTACCTTATCACATGCTAAGCTGAGCACAAATTTTATCACGTTCATCTGTTCACTTGTTGGTCGGCTAAGTATTGGACCTTTGTTGGTTTCCACAACATGAAATGCATGGGCCTGTGGTTCTCGGTCCTTATACTGAATCACCATTTGTGCAATTCCGAGTACCTTTAGGCTGCATCCGCTATAGCTTGTTAGGATATCCTTACTGGGAATCAAAGTAGGCCTTGGTTTCAATGACTTAAACATGTTTGCTGGGAGAATGTTTGCATCAGCTCCTGTATCAATTTTGAAGTTTATGTCTTGGTGGTGTTCAGGTAGATTAACTATAATCATTGGCTTTTGCACTGAATCAATTCTAGAGTCAATAGATTCAATGAAGAACTGGTTATTTTCTTCATTCTCAGTGGGAAAACCTTCAATTTTGTTGACTGACCTGCTTTTGCAAACCTTTGCAAAATGGTTTGGCTTGCGACATTCGGCACAGATTTTTCTTTTGCAGGGCATTTGTGTTCAGGGGAGTATGCATTCCCACAGAAATAACAGCTGGCTGTCATTGTCTTTTGTAACACCTTTTGTTTGCGTATGGCTTCCAATTCTTGTTTTAGAGCAATGGTTCCTGGTTCGTTTTTCATTTTTGTATGGGTCTCCACTACTGTTTCAATTGCTCGACTTATTTCAATAGTTTTTATTAGTGTCAGTGTTCCACCTTCACTTAACAGTCTTTCTCTTATCCTGTCACTTTGCACACCAAATACCAATCAATCCCTCACCATTTCATCTGAACTGTTTCCAAAATCACAATCTAGGGCCAATAGTTTTAGTGCTGTCACATATGATTCAATTGTCTCTCCTTCTTTTTGATTTCGTTTGTGAAAATTGAATCGAGAGAAGATAGGGTTTGAGATGGGTTCAATATGCTCTCTGAATTTTTTCAGATATACATCCACTTTACTCTTTTTTGCAATTTGAAATGTATTAGATATATCTCCCCCTTTTCTCCCACCCATATCAACAATTATGAGCACTTAACACTTTCACTTTTTCCAGACAAAGGTCCTGTAAACAACAATTCAGCATGTTGGCGAAACTGCTTCCATGAGGTTTTTGAGATTATTTAATGACCAGTCAATTGTGGGGCAGGGTGTGCTGTCCATTCTAACACCATGTAACGTATTCCCTCGTCAGACTTCAGGTTTGAATATAATCATTTAATGGAGACCCACTACCTATAAAGGAAGCACATAAGCAAAAGCAAAATACAAGCAAATAGCAAAAGCAATAAAAAGCAAGCAAGCAAAAGCAATATATTTCAGTGACTGGTTGCCTTCTAGTCACAATTGGCTCTTTTAGAACTTCAGAACTACTTGAACTTTAGAGCTTTCTAGAACTTATACTTCTAGAACTTTCAGTTTTGAATCAAATAAGCCCCCTCCAAGGTTTCTATGACCACTCCTTCCATGTATAGCGGCTCTAGGAAAAAAAATATAGCCTAATACATTGAAGGCTTATCAATCTTTACTATAGGCAATGCTAGAGCATTACATCTGACATGTTTTATTTTAGATATTTGTCTAAGATTAGGCACTGTGTAATTACTGAGGGGTTGACCCTTGGGCTATAGAATGCAAAATTAACTGGCAGATTTATTTGGTAAAATTCAAGATATGGAATTTTTTCTATCTTGAAAGCCTCAGAGAACAAACTCCATAGAATGAATTCATAGCCTAAATTACAGCTCAGGAAGGTGTTTTCAACCTCCAGTCTCTATTTCCAGGCTTTAGAAACTTGCATCACTGACAACAAAACAGAACTTTTTTTGAACATAAGAAGATTATTTTAATAAGTTTGTTAAGATGCACATAGGCCTATATGAAAGGGTGTCTCTTGGAGGGGAAGGATCAGGATGGCTTCAGTCCTATAGAAGAATAAAAACTACGTATATTTTTAGTCCATACTAATAAAAGTCTCTCCCCATCCATCCCTAACTTTATCGTTGAAAAATTATTAAAAGTAATTGCACAAAGCTACAGCTAATCAAAAACTTTGACTGAATGTTCAAACTTTGTCCAAAGTTAAATTACAATCTAACTTTTTAGTTCTTCAAAAAGAAAAAAAAACTGAAAAAATTACTAGTATTCGTATGAATAGCCAATAATAAAAGTATATCAATTAAAAAACAAACAGAGATTAATTGGGAAAAACCTTTTTTTTTGGGGGGGGCGGTGGATTTTCACTGGCTGGTTGGTCATTTTTACCAACTAATTTGGGCAATATTGCTGTTAAAATTGTTTTTGTCTTTCTTTTTTTATACCAACTGAGCCTGATCTTCTTTCATTGTTTTAACATCTGTAAGTTTTGCAGTCTAATCTCAGTGAAGTAATAGGTTTTGCAGTATTTGGCAAAGGATTATAGTACCTGATTTGAACTACTTATTATTTTTGAATTGTTTTCACCAATTTTACCAAGAAACAAGCAGGAGAGGGGAATTTTCTTTTGCAAAGCGCTGTTGTACCTGCAAGGGTGGTGTCTCCCTTAAAAATTCAGGGAATAGATAGCAGAAACCTATGCTTCCCTTGCTTATGGGGGTCTGACTCTGAGCATTCCAGTAGTGGAATCATTCCATAGCAAAATGGCAAATGAGAAACTTGTAATAAATTTAGTATTCAACTTTATTTTGTATGCATGAAAAGCAGGATGTGTGGCAGACTCTATCACGAAACTCGCTTGCGATTTCTATAAGGTGGAAGAAACTGTTAAGGCTAAGATAATGTTGTTTTTTCTCACAATGTCAATGTAACCTGCTCACCCACATAAACTTAGTGACAACGTCATAGATATTGTGCAAGCACTTGATCTGTGTGATGAGGAAGAGGTGTCTCTCCCTTGATTTGCCATATTTGAACTGGATCAAGTGACTGTGGTTCTGGGGGTAAACTATTGCCTCTTGTCACAACATTCTCTTGATTTTTCAAAGTTCATTTTGAATTTCTTTCGTTGAAATGCAAGAGGTGGAATATTTCAGTAGTGTTTTGTTGTGGTTTACCTTGTCACAGTTACATTCTCTTGATTTTTCAAAGTTCATTTTGAATTTCTTTCGTGAAATGCATGAGTTGGAATATTTCAGTATTGTTTTGTCGTGGTTTACCTTGTCACAGTTACAAGTTCATTTTGAATTTCTTTCGTTGAAATGCAAGAGTTGGAATATTTCAGTAGTGTTTTGTTGTGGTTTACCTTGTCACAGTTACATTCTCTTGATTTTTCAAAGTTCATTTTGAATTTCTTTCGTTGAAATGCAAGAGTTGGAATATTTCAGTAGTGTTTTGTTGTGGTTTACCTAGTCACTGTTATATTCTCTTGATGTTTTAAAGTTCATTTTGAATTTCTTTCGTGAAATGCAAGATTTGGAATATTTCAGTAGTGTTTTATCGTGGCTTACCTTGTCACAGTTACATTCTCTTGATTTTTCAAAGTTCATTTTGGATTTCTTTCGTTGAAATGCAAGAGTTGGAATATTTCAGTAGTGTTTTGTTGTGGTTTACCTTGTCACAGTTACATTCTCTTGATTTTTCAAAGTTCATTTTGGATTTCTTTCGTTGAAATGCAAGAGTTGGAATATTTCAATAGTGTTTTGTTGTGGTTTACCTTGTCACAGTTACATTCTCTTGATTTTTCAAAGTTTATTTTGGATTTCTTTCGTTGAAATGCAAGAGTTGGAATATTTCAGTAGTTTCTTGTCGTGGTTTACCTTGTCACACTTACATTCTCTTGATTTTTCAAAGTTCATTTTGGATTTCTTTCGTTGAAATCCAAGAGTTGGAATATTTCAGTAGTGTTTTGTTATAGTTTACCGTGTCACAGTTACATTCTCTTGATTTTTCAAAGTTCATTTTTGAATTTCTATTGTTGAAATGCAAGAGTTGGAATATTTCAGTAGTGTTTTGTCGTGGTTTACCCTGTCACGGTTACATTCTCTTGATATTCTTTCGTTCAAATGCAAGAGTTGGAATATTTCAGTAGTGTTTTGTCGTGGTTTACCTTGTCACACTTACATTCTCTTGATTTTTCAAAGTTCATTTTGGATTTCTTTCGTTGAAATTCAAGAGTTGGAATATTTCAGTAGTGTTTTGTCGTGATTTACCTTGTCACAATTACATTCTCTTGATTTTTTAATGTTCATTTTGGATTTCTTTTGTTGAAATGCAAGAGTTGGAATATTTCAGTAGTGTTTTGTTATGGTTTACCGTCTCACAGTTACATTGCCGTCTCATTTTTGAATTCTCTCGTTGACATGCAAGAGTTGGAATATTTCAGTAGTGTTTTGTCGTCGTTTACCTTGTCACAGTTACATTCTCTTGATTTTTCAAAGTTCATTTTGGATTTCTTTCGTTGAAATGCAAGAGTTGAAATATTTCAGTAGTGTTTTGTTGTGTTTTACCTAGTCACTGTTACATTCTCTTGATTTTTCAAAGTTCATTTTGGATTCCTTTCGTAGAAATGCAAGAGTTTGAATATTTCAGTAGTGTTTTGTTTTGATTTACCTTGTCACTGTTACATTCTCTTTATTTTTCAAAGTTCATTTTGGATTTCTTTCGTTGAAATGCAAGAGTTGGAATACTTGATACTTGATGAAAAATCAAGAGAATGAAACAGTGACTAGGTAAAGCACAACAAAACACTACTGAAATATTCCAACTCTTGCATTTCGACGAAGGAAATCCAAAATGAACTTTGAAAAATCAAGAGAATGTAACAGTGACAAAGTAAACCACAACAAAACACTACTGAAATATTCCAACTCTTGCATTTCTACGAAAGAAATCCAAAATGAACTTTGAAAAATCAAGAGAATGTAACAGTGACTAGGTAAAGCACAACAAAACACTACTGAAATATTCCAACTCTTGCATTTCAACGAAAGAAATCCAAAATGAACTTTGAAAAATCAAGAGAATGTAACTGTGACAAGGTAAACCACGACAAAACACTACTGAAATATTACAACTCTTGTATTTCAACGAAAGAAATTCAAAAATGAACTTTGAAAAATCAAGAGAATGTAACTGTGACAAGGTAAACCATAACAATACACTACTGAAATATTCCAACTCTTGCATTTCAACGAAAGAAATTCAAAAATGAACTTTGAAAAATCAAGAGAATGTAACTGTGACATGGTAAACCATAACAAAGACTACTGAAATATTCCAACTCTTGCATTTCAACAAAAGAAATCCAAAATGAACATTGAAAAATTAAGAGAATGTAAGTGTGACAAGGTAAACCACGACAAAACACTACTGAAATATTCCAACTCTTCCATTTCAACGAAAGAAATCCAAAATGAACTTTGAAAAATCAAGAGAATGTAACTCTGACAAGGTAAACCATAACAAAACACTACTGAAATATTCCAACTCTTGCATTTCAACGAAAGAAATCCAAAATGAACTTTGAAAAATCAAGCGAATGTAAGAGTGACAAGGTAACCCACGACAAAACACTACTGAAATATTCCAACTCTTGCATTTCAACGAAAGAAATCAAAAATGAACTTTAAAAAATCAAGAGAATGTAACTTTGACAAGGTAAACCACGACAAAACACTATTGAAATGTTCCAACTCTTGCATTTCAACGAAAGAAATCCAAAATGAATTTTGAAAAATCAAGAGAATGTAACAGTGACAAGGTAAAGCACAACAAAACACTACTGAAATATTCCAACTCTTGCATTTCAACGAAAGAAATCCAAAATGAACTTTGAAAAATCAAGAGAATGTAAGAGTGACAAGGTAAAGCACAACAAAACACTACTGAAATATTCCAACTCTTTTATTTCAACGAAAGAAATCCAAAATGAACTTTGAAAAATCAAGAGAATGTAACTATGACAAAGTAAAGCACAACAAAACACTACTGAAATATTCCAACTCTTGCGTTTCAACGAAAGAAATCCAAAATGAACTTTGAAAAATCAAGAGAATGTAACTGTGACAAGGTAAACCACAAAAAAACACTACTGAAATATTCCAACTCTTGCATTTCAACGAAAATCCAAAATGAACTTTGAAAAATCAAGAGGATGTAACTATGACAGGGTAAACCACGACAGAACACTACTGAAATATTCCAACTCCTGGATTTCAACGAAAGAAATCCAAAATTAACTTTGAAAAATCAAAAGAATGTCAGTGTGACAAGTTAAACCATGACAAAACACTACTGAAATATTCCAACTCTTGCATTTCAACGAAAGGAATCCAAAATGAACTTTGAAAAATCAAGAGAATGTAACAGTGACTAGGTAAACCACAACAAAACACTACTGAAATATTCCAACTCTTGCATTTCAACGCAAGAAATTCAAAATGAACTTTGAAAAGTCAAGAGAATGTAACTGTGACAAGGTAAACCACGACAAAACACTACTGAAATATTCCAACTCTTGCATTTCAACGAAAGAAATTCAAAATGTACTTTGAAAAATCAAGAGAATGTAACTGTGACAAGGTAAACCACAACAAAACACTACTGAAATATTCCAACTCTTGCATATCAACGAAAGAAATTCAAAATGAACTTTGAAAAATCAAGAGAATGTAACTATGACAGGGTAAACCACGACAAAACACTACTGAAATATTCCAACTCTTGCATTTCACCGAAAGACATCCAAAATGAACTTTGAAAAATCAAGAGAATGTAACTGTGACAAGGTAAACCACGACTAAACACTACTGAAATATGCCAACTCATGCATTTCACGAAACTAATTCAAAATGAACTTTGAAAAATCAAGAGAATGTAACTGTGACAAGGTAAACCACAACAAAACACTACTGAAATATTCCAACTCTTGCATTTCGGCGAAAGAAATTCAAAATGAACTTTGAAAAACCAAGAGAATGTAACTGTGACAAGGTAAACCACGACAAAACACTACTGAAATATTCCAACTCTTGCATTTCAACGAAAGAAATTCAAAATGAACTTTGAAAAATCAAGAGAATGTAACTGTGACAAGGTAAACCACAACAAAACACTAATGGTGGGAGGGGGAGTCAAAAAGTTTGGGGGATGGGGCCCTTCTGTGTCTCGAATGCGCAAATAAAAAAGTATTAAAAAATGGGGGCAAAAAAGTTGGGGGGCCCGGGGGGGCTTTTTGGGGGTTCGGGGGGCATTTGGGCCGGGGGCATTTGGGGGCCCGGGGCCTTTGGAGTCCCTTTGGGGTTGGGGGGGCCCTTTGGGGTTGGGATATGGGGACCTCACAACATTGTTCAAATGGAACTTGTGTATTATAACGACCTCAGAGTTTCACCTCAAGTCATCTTCTAAAATGTCTCAAACTGTTTCGCCTAAATCATCTTCTAAAATGTCTCAAACTGTTTCCCCCAAATAATCCCCTAAAATGTCTCAAACTGTTTCGCCCAAATAATCCCCTAAAAGTAATTTCTGCGTGTTCCTTTGTTTCGGCATCCCTGCGCTGTCACATTTGAAATTCCTAGGAAACCCTTTCCCGAGTTAATCTCTTCATCTCATAGGTGTTCCTAGCTACACTATTATGGCTTCCATAGAATATCAATTTATCTCTGTCACTAAAGATCAGAGAAGCCTTATTTAAAAAATAGAAAATCAATTTATCTCTGTCACTAAAGATCATTTATCCCTTTTTAAAAATAGAATTTCTATCTCTTTAGAGTCCCGTATAATTCCTAGGAAACAAGTGATGTCATTTCTAATTCCGTTAGTGGATCAATAATTCCCCTTAGAAACAACAAATAAATTCCCCTTTCATGGATCAATAATTTCCCTTAGAAACAAGAAATAAATTCCCCTTTCGTGAATCAATAATTCCCCTCGATTATGCAAATGTATTTCTCAGAAATCTAGTTCCCCCTCGATTATGTAAATCAATTTCCCAGAAATTCTCTCCCCTTCGTGGATCAATACATTCCCCCACCGATTATGTAAATCAAGTTCTCAGAAATCCAATTCCCCCTCTTGTCCTAGATCAATACATCTCTCCCCCGTCAGTGCGCATGTGCAAACTTCGCCCTGGAGTCATTACACCTAGACGAACAACAACAAATAAATCGACCTTGACCCCATTAGACTCGATCGATAATCCTTGAATAAATTGTGTAAGCTTGGCGTTAGACTCAATTGTAGATGGCAGCACACGGTCCCGTTCATGTTCATTAGAGCTTTCCTACTTGCGTGAACTTATAGGCACCAAATTTATGTAGGTTGGAATATCATCTATCCCTATTTCCACCAGCCTGGGCATTAAAATCCCCTGATAAAAAAATGTCTTTACCTGAGGTCCTATCTGATATACAGTAAATTTTTGTCCTTACTAGCTTCCTTTGAAACGTATTCTTTTCAGGTCCAAAAATGTCCGTTCTTAAATCATTAATTGATTTGTTCAGTCAAAATATTGTTCCAACGAGCCAACAATATAGCTTGAAAAATTGCCTGTGTAAATTTTGAGTTTTATGTTGGTATTCATTTGCTACGTGTTTTGAATAAACCATAATCAACCATGTTTTTCCTATGGGCTTGAAAATTATCAAACAGCCTGTGGTAACGAACTGTAAGTAAGGAGCGATGCCGCTCAATAGTAACCGAAACTATAAGAAACAGAGTCTTAATGATAATAGATACATCAAAAGAATCGAATTTTGATGCTTATGCAAAATCCATAAAATTCTTGAAGTTTAATGTTACCCATCAAAAGTTATAAGTCTGAGAAAATTTGCCGAATTTTTGAAAAAGGGAAGAAACACCCATGCGAAATCAATGCGAATTCAGCATATAAGAAGAGTTTTCAAGCTCCTATATACAAAAATGTGGAATTTTGAATTTTTTGCCAGATGCAAGATCACATGCGTGTTTATTTATTTTTTATTTATTTTTTTCTCGGGGATGATTGTATCGAACCAGTGATCCTAGAAGCTCAGGAATGGTCTCATTTAATCTGAAATCAAGAGTTTTAGTGCTCTTTTTAAGTGACCAAAAATATTGGAGGGCAGCTACCCCCCTCCCACCCCCCCCCCCTTTTTTGACCCAAAATTGCCCGATCAAAATGTTGAGATGGCTATGTTCTTCAGCATCATCGAAAAATCTAATAACTATGTCTTTGAGGATGTGTTGACCCGCAGAGCCCCCTGGGAAACGGCTGCAATTTAAATTAAAAAAATATTATTCTAATCAAACGGTCCTATGTATCAAGAGTCATTCTTAAATAATTGGAACCAAAAGTCAGACTTTAGCGTAAAGAGCGAGGTATAGAGTAGGGGGCAACCCCTTCCCCCATATACGTAATAATTTCTGTTCGTTTTAAGTTTTGCTGTTGCTCCTTACTTTCAGTTGAAAAAAAAACTTTCTTTTTTTTAATATCAATATAAAATCAGTGCAAAAACCATAAGTGATTAAATGTACAATATTGTCTCAAATTTTAACTGAAATCCAATAGTTTTGTTCTAAAGCAGAAAAAAAAACTAAAAAAAAAAATGTTTTGCAAATATTCACACAATTATCTCGAAATCAAATGAAACAATTAAAGACACAAGGAAATAAAACAGGATCTTTATACAAAAAAGTTTTTTGAGAAAAAGTAAACTATAATAGTAAAACCTAAAACGAGTGGAAATAAAGCCATATTACAAGTCAAACTTAAGACACAAAGAAACTAGATTTACGTCTAAGGGAACTTGAAGTGTTCAGCCTAATTGTTCTTTGCATATGAGATTTTCATTGGCTATATATATGTAAATGGCGCCTTGTTGGCATTTTATTTATTAAAAACTGGGCTATGTAAGCTTCCTGTTGCCTCCCTCCGCTCTCTTGAGCCCGCGGCCCTAGTCATTAGCAGACCTAGGCTAGCGAACCTCGCATATAAAGCCTCGTGACTGTGTGAGGGCTATTTCCCCTTGCAAAACAACCTCGAATTGGCTCCCTTTACCCACTTTGCTTCCTATGGTTTGTAGCTTAGAGCCTTAACCCTCAAAATTACGAGCTCGGGCCTTCGTTCTTGTATGCTAGTTATCGTGACGTCCCTTTTTTTTTTCTTTTTTTTTTTTTTTTTTTTTTTTTTTTTTTTTTTTTTTTTTTTGTCGTTACATCTCCGGCCGATTCTCGTTGTTCGAAAATTATTCTGCATACATTTTCATGTTATGTTGTTGTTATCTGCAAAACATATATTCTAATAGGATTATGGGATTACTAGGCAGGTTTTTTCTTGGTTGAGACTGTAGCAACTTGGAATGATGCCAGAAGGATGATTCATTTGAATCCGTTTGATTGTTCTTATCAAAAAACTAATTTATGAATAAACAATATATTTTATCTTACGAAAACGAATCGCACCATGTAAATTAAAAGACTCATTGGCTTTATCATAATTACATAAGTAACAGCACGTGATCTCACCTTAGTGGTTCTCATATATTTTTTCTTCTCTGAAATTATAGTGATCATTGTTGTCAACTTCGAATGTACGAACATGGATGGTGAAGCCGAAAAAGCCCTGTCTTTAGCAAAGATATGCAGAGTTTGTGGTGATCATGCTTTGGGTTATAACTTTAATGCTGTTACTTGTGAGTCATGCAAGGCTTTCTTCCGGCGGAATGCCTTTAAAACAGAGGTAAGACAATATCTGGTTTTTAATATAGAAGAAAGTGTATGTATCTATACCTAATACATTAAAAATGTAATTTAAAGTAGTATTATCTCTATCATGTGCACTTCCTTATTACTTACTCACAGTAAAAAGTATCCGACGCACGCAATCTGCAACCCAGCAAAACTCAACACAAGCAAAACTCAACCCAGTCAAAATTGTGTAAAACAAGCAAATAATAAGTTTTGTCCAAAACAATTCCATCCAGTCAGAAACTCATTTTATGCAAAGATTTTCCCTCATAAAACTTAACTACCACAAATCTAGATTTGCACAAAATGAACCCGGGTGAAATTAACCCTATAAATCACTGAATTATAGAAATCACTGAATATTATGGAGGCAACACGTCTGTGATTCTGTTTTTAATAAAACACTCTTTTCAGAATTTTACAGTAAGTAGGAAAATATCACGAGTCACTTTATTTGAGCTAAACTTTAGATATTTGTTGCGTAAAACTACAAATCAATTTTTTTTTTTTTTTCGTTTTAAGTTTCAAGTTCGCTCTTTATTTCCATCAGTAAAACTGCTTTTTTAAGTAATTTTCGTTCGTTTTTAGTTTTGTTTTAAATATACGCAATAAACTTTACAAAAAAATCCTATCTAAACTTAAGACATGAAACTAAAGAAATCGACATGAGTTTTTGTCGATATATGGCATTAAATATACGTTTTACTTCCCACCTCTTTTAAACTTCTGACAACAAAAATACAATTTTGTCACTAAAGAGTTCAAGAGATATGTTGTCATTGGTATCTTTGAGAGGTTACAAATATAAAAAAGAATATATTATTTACGAAATATTCTCCTGCAGGAAATATATAGATTTTAGAAAACTGAAGGATATTGGTATGGTAATTCATCCGTTAGAATTTTTTTGTGAGGGCAACTTTCAGACCGAACTTCTTTACGTCGTGGAGTAAAACAAGGGTCAGTTCTTAGCCCCCCCCCCATATTTAATAATTTTATTAGAACAGCCACATGATACCTACCCCCATACGTGATTGACGGTATCGACATTAGCCACTTGTCGTATGCTGATGATATTTTGTTATTTTCGGACAATTTAATATCAATACAGAATGCAATTAACATACTACATTTACATCTACGGGAGATAGGATTAGAGATTGAACCTACTAAAACCTAGATTGAACCTAGTGGAAAACAATAATCTTGATTTCCAGCATCATTCAATTAGGGTGGGATCACTTAAGATTTTATGAAGATTTATTTTTAATGAAGATTCCATTAAATAACTTGGATTGCCTCTTGGCCCGATATTTAAAGCTCCGCGGGAGTTCGTGTTATCGTATGTACTGGGAAAACTTAGGAAAACTTATGACTTGCTAGTCAGGGTGAAAGGTCCTTTTGATAAACAAACACTTGCTATAATTTATAATTCAATGTTTGCACCTCATGTATTTTTCATCGTTCCGTTTTTGAAGTTTTTAAGGAAAAGTGATAAAAAGTGTATCCGCGTGTACTTTTTCCGGTTTTGTAAATATTTTCTTGGAATTCCACTATGGTTCAAAAATAGGTATATTATACGAAAATTCGGAATATTTGATATTAATGTTAAAATGGATCAACAATACGACCGATTTCTTTGACAATCTACAGAAATAGAATAAAGTTTCCCCTTAGTTGTCTCGTTTAATGGAAAAATAGTTTTGTCGCAATTACTTTAATAAAACAGCTATTTATGCGTTGTGTATTATGAGTGTTTATGTGTTATGTTTTATGAGTGTTTTTAGTGTTGTGCACTGATGAGCTATCATAAGCTATTTATTATACATTCATGAGTTATTATGAGTATTATGAGCTGCTTAATTTCATTCTATTTGTTAGAAGTGCAATTTTGTATTTTTCAGTTTTCTTTTCATTTATTTCCTATACTCCTCTGTGTACATCCATGTGTGTATAGAGAGCATAAATAAATTAGTATTATTATTATATCAAAAGACCTTTAGATGTATAAATATAATGCATGCTATTATTGCTACAATTTTTCTGCCTCAATGCTGCAAAGAATTTTGAACTGCTCATAGTATACTCTACTTATTTTTGCTTCTGTGACGTGAACATTTTAGGAGCACCGATCATTAAGGTGGAGTGGCAGTGCCCTACCCCTGCTCCCAAATAGCGGGCTTGTGTGTGACGTCAAAACCAGTGACCAATTCATGCACGCCTTGACTGAGTGGGGAAAATAAATCCCCTAATTGCGAGAACTTAGCTTTATTACTCTTTTTCGACGTCCATACGACTTTCCAGCATCCCGCTAGCGTCTGAGAAAAATAAGAAAAATAGACACATCAGGGTTTCATGCTGTTTTTTCCGAATTCCTGAAAATGTCCTCGCAATTAACGTCAAAATCCACAAGTCTAATCAGGGATACGGGAATCCACAAAAAAAAGTACCAAATCAAAAAAAAGAAAACACAAAAAAAAGAACCAAATCAAAATCAATCAATATACCTCAATATATCAATATACTATATATCGATATAAAAAAGACACTTAACTAAAGGTAAATCCGAATTGTAGGAAAGAAAAATATTGAAAAACAACAAGCAAAAAACATATACCTTTTTCTCGTCAAGAGAATCTATGAAGCTTGAAAGGGCAGGAGGGTTCATTCACTGACAGTCAATCATCCAAAACAACTCAACCCTAGAAAAAGTAATGAAAAAGTCATAATCATAGGATAAGTCATACTTGTAGTCATAGGACTACAGGTTTGCTCCGCTATGTTTTTGAATACTAATGGGTGCTAATGATTTTATTTTTTGAAAAAAAAAAAAAAACTTTTTTTCATGGACTTTTTTTTCATGAAAAAACAAATCCATGAAAAAAAGTCTTAGACTTAGAGAAAAAGACTCTATAAGACTTAGAGCTTATCCTTCATTCATCTCTTAAAAAAAAAAACGTGCCAAATACCCCCTTTCATTTTGGGAATGACAATGTTGGACATCCTAAGGGAAATGACTGCCTTCACAACGAAATGCAATGGCGCCAGTTCGTGAAAATGTGGGAGGGGGGGGGTCAAAATGATTTTTTCAAAATCTATGGAGGTTATTTTTTTCAACGGCAATACAAAAAAGGTGTATTCTTTAATAAAAATGCCAAAAAAGCTGTTTTTGAATAAAATTACCAATTTTTTTAATAAATAATTATTTTTTATAAAAGATACAAAAATATTATCAAATATTTAAAATAAACCTTGTGCTCTTTCTTGTTCTATTTCATATTTGTTGTATATGTATATGGATTTTTTTTTTTTTTTTTATCGTTCCTCTTCCTCTAAATTTAGGGGTTTATTTCTGTTAATTCAATTTCAGGGATTCAAGTGTCCGTTCAGCAACAAATGCGAAATAACCAAAGTAACTCGTCGATTCTGTCAGAAGTGTCGCATGGAAAAATGTCTAGCTGTTGGTATGAAAAAAGAATGGATCATGTCTGATGAGGAAAAGCTTTCAAAAAAGCAAAGGCTATATCAAAAGAAGAAATTAGGTAATGGAGAACCTCCAAGGAAAAGACCTAAAGAAGAAGAATATTCTGAAGATGAAACGATACAAAGCCAGCCTTCAGTTTCGGCTTTCAGTCCTGTTTCACAAGTATCCAGCCCACAGACAGGTATTAGAGGCACAGACTCAAGGGTGTCACTTTGCACCCTTTAGTCATACTTATTCAGTCATTTGATAATTCTTATTTTGACAAAGTGTAAGGTGTCCACCTTTTCTTTATTTTTAAATAAATACATGAAAAATCTATTTTAGATGGGCTGTTTTTCATAGTTTGAACCCTTACCTATAGTGCTGTACTTTTTGTGTCACCCCCAGGGGCAAGTTTCTCGTACTTTTCTGTTATTTTATTTAAATTTGCTGCCTTGAAATTTGATTCATTAATATGTTTGGCAAGGAAGTGCTGAAGGCCCATGAGGCGCTGAAGAGCTGTAAAGCGATTTTCCTTTTCGTTCTGGCAGTTTTTCAGAGTTTGTAACCTTTATTGTGCGATTCAATGTGCCCTCCCCCAAATATGTATGATCTTATTTCTTATGGTCTAAAAAAAACTTAAAGAAGATAAGGATTTTGAAGATACAGTGATACGAAGTTAACATTCAGCTTCTCATTCCTTGTTCTCTACTATTAGAACATACAAACCGTTAAAGCTAAGTTCTGAAATTCTGTCAAGCAAAAAGACCAAGTGACATTGCTATGTGAATTCTGGCTAGCATGTCTTATTGAAACTAAAATTCTTTAATAAGTTAGAAAGTCCTTATGAAGTAAAGTTTCTATAAGAATACGGAATTCATTATAAAGATTCTTGAAAAAAGATTCCTTCAAATAGCCATATGCAAAAAAAATACTTTCTATCAGTATTGTACATTCAATTGCAGCGTATCTTTCCACAATGTTGCTTTTATATATTTTAACCATAATTTTACCGGCAACTAAGATCTGAAACAGAAGTGAACCGGATATTTGCCAACACAAAGGCAATTTTCTCATTAGCGATGGGCTGTTGGGGTATCACTGCCACATTTGATTCTTATTGTTTTTTTTTTTTTTTTTATTAGGATTACTCTTTCTTAGAAATGGCATTGGCAAGAAGTTCGGAAACACAATAGAATTTTTTCAAAAGTTCTAAAATGTTCTTGTAATTGTATACTGTAAAAAGTATACAAATTTCAAGTTAAACAGATTAACTTGAAATTAAACGTAAAACGAAACAGATAAAGGCAGGAGAAATATCAAGTTTCATCCTTTTTCCTCCTTTATTTTTTTACAGAAATATGGAACCCAATTAAACTGAAAAACGGAGGATCAAAATGAAATATTTGGTCTAAAGAAGTTTTAACAAAGAAGAAAAAATATAAGCTACTCAATAATGCCAAACATATTTAAAGTAAATAAATAAATGGCTAGATAGATTTTTTCAACGATAATTTTAAACAATAAAAGCTAAATAAATCATGATATTCTCTCTTCCCCTCCCCAGCCCAGAGATACCCACCGCAATGGGACATTAAAAGATAAATTAAATTTGAAATAATATCTAGAAATCAGTTTTTCTACAATTTTCCAGAAGGTACCATATGGGTGACACTTTTTAGCTCACTCATGTAGAGTACTTCAGGCAGCACGAGAGGTACTCAGAGGACTGAAATCTCAACTGACTGATGGAGTGAAATGATAAGTAGAATTATCACAAACAAGAAAATGATTAGTTCTTGGGGTCACAGGAACATCACTGTTTGCGTATTTTATAGATCTCATTCTCCTTTCTGACATTAGTGGCAAAGTTACTGTTACCAGCGAAAGCAACTAGAGCGTCCTTGCCTGTTGATACAAATCTGCATTTTTGGATATGAAGGGATCCAGAGTGACATACATGACAACAAACTGTTGGTTTTAATTTCACAACCATAACGTCCAGATGAACCCAGAAAGGAAAAGAACCCAGAACCGAACCTTGCGAAACACCAAACTACTTGAGATGGCGACCAGAAAAGAGGATAAACGGTGATGACCCTTCCAGCTTTATATATACATATGTTTAAGAAAATAAAAAAATGTTAAATGATGTAGGATATTTGTATTTTTGGAATGAAGGTAAGGGATCAAATTTGGATACAGTGGTTGATAAGGTAAAAGAAAGGTTACACGAGCAAGGAATACAGCAGTGGTAGACTCGGAAGGAGGCCTTGGGACCTCTGAGTCTGTATAGTACGGTGAAAGACACTTGGGGGGGAAGAACCTTATTTTAAGTTGGGATTGAAAGGGAAAGAAATAAAATGGATTTTGAATTTAAGGGGACGGTCGATTGATATTGGGGAAAGAGAGAGTAAATTTAGGGGTCATAGTGATAACCCAGTCCCTTGTCCGATTTGTGGGGAAGATGACGAGGATATTTTTCATTTTTGGGGGAATTGTAAAGAATTGGCGGATCTGAGAAATGAGTGTTTTTCGTTAGTGTTGGCAGATAGAAGGTTGATGGAAGGGATTGTAGGATCACGAGTTAAAATGACATTAAGGAATCTGGTTAAGTATGTTGATGAAGGGCTGATACCTCGTGAAAGATGTATCTCTTTATTAATATTTCCGTGAAGATTCATATATAAGTACGTTGTTTTGTTGTTTTTTTGTGTGTGTGTTTTTTGTTGATTTTGTTATGTTTATGTTGTTGTTTTTTTCCTATGGCCCGGTGGCTTTTTTGGAAATACATACGTACATACATACCTATCTCAATTTTTATTTTTTAGAAATAAAAATCAGTAAATAAGGTAGTTGAAACCATACAAAATACAATCTTTTATACCCTCCTGCCTTATGATGACGATGGATAAAAAGCTCATATCGTCATTAATTTTATTTTATTTCAGAATACCCAGTGTCACCACAAGTACCAGCACGACTTAGTGATAGTAATCTTGAGCTTGCCTCAATGCTAGCATCGTCAAGCTCTCATCACTCGAGATGCGATAACCAATTCACAAATCTTAGTAGCAGATATTGCAGCGCTGATGGTAATTGTGCGCCACACTCCACGAGTTATCGTCTCCTTGACTCTCTAGTTACTAGCAAAGAGAGAACAACGGTGATAACTTCGTCAAAAAGTGATGCCCTTAGAGATGACATTATCAGTTCTTCGGTTAGGGAAGAGAGAAGGGTTAGCTTGGAAGAAAAAGGTGTTAATACAGATATTTCCATCAAGGCCTCTGAAGATAACCTTCCTTCAAGTTTTCTGAGGCAAACGTCTAGTTCCTCTTCACACTTTAGGTAAGTGTAATGCTTTGTGTTTTCAAATTCTGGACTCTGATAAATTCAACTTGGTTAATTAGAAAGCTTGGTTAACCCCCCCCCCCCCTCCCAAAAGAAAATCAGAAAAGTTTCATCTCGGTTTTCTAACTGAGGGACAAAACAGGACATACTCATCAAATTACATATAAAGTTTAGCACCTTTTAATTAAACTGGCAGACTGTAGGCAATATTTACAACGAGAAATACCGACTTGCCATCAGGCTTCAGGCATAGAAGATAACTTATACTCTCCTATGGTGGTCGAAAACCAACTGAATCTGGTTTTAATTGTATCCTGGAGGAATACTGTCTTCAGCTAATTGTTGTATCACGCTAGGTTACGCCTGATTGTCTTGGTGTTACGGATACTTACCGATTACATAAAGTGAGATTATTAACATCTTAATATTCTATTGTTGTATTTATTCTAATAATTACCAATGTTGTTATGTACTATTTGAACAAGTTTTGCAATAGGCCAGTTTGTCGAGTCGTAATTCGATGCAAAATATGAACTTATTTATCATCATACTTACAAAAACGTAATGCCAGGACTTTTCTATTGTCATGAGTATGAAGAGTGCAATAAGAAAAAATGGAAAATCCATGGTGAAAACGCCAATTAAATTCTGATGGAAAAACTGGGTGATTTGTATGGAATTACGGAACGTGCACAAACATTTCGTAGGAAAAAGAAATGGGCTCATCCTTTTTGTGGTATCTTTTCCAGTAAGTGTGAGGTCTTTTGGTGCAATATTCAGCGCAAATTGAAAAACGGCTATTGGGGGAATTTTTATTTATAATTTTCCAAAATATCTAGGTGTACACGTGAGGACAACCCATGCAAGAGACAAAATTTCCAAATTAATTGTAAAAGGTTAAAATTCATGCTGTAGATAGAAATATTTCATTTGATTTTGTATTCCAATTTTATTTTTTTTTAAATAGGAATGGCCTTGGTATTTTTGGCAAGGGGTAAAGCTGGTAAACTTCTCTATATATTTGTGTGCAACATTATCGCCGTCTTTTTTTCTATTTTTTCTCTTTCTTAAATAACCTTTCGGTGAAACGTAAAAATTCTAGGAAAGATGTGTCGAGGTAAGCAGCTCTAAGGGTAACAATTACTAAAAATATATTTTTTTTAAATAACGACATCAAAAAGCTTCACAATACCGCGTACTATTGCACATTATTCACGATTCTGCATCTCCACATCTAGTTTTGAGCCTGCCTTCAATTTTATGCCTCAGTATTCTCTCTCACGTCCACACTAGTGGTGTCCATAAAGGACTTAATCTGCAATTCCTTCGCACCATCTTAAATATAGCTCTTCCCGTTCGATAGATTTTTAATTTTCTGTAGGATTGTTTGTTCTGACATCAATCACTTGATAATATGCTGCTAGCCATGGCAAATAGGTAATTTACTGCTAAATAAAAGGCTTCAATAAATTAGAAAGGTTAATCTATTCAAAAGGTAAAGGGGTCTAGGGGCAGTATGGCTTTAAAAGATTAGGAGAGGACTATGAGATAATCTCGGTGAAACTGGTGGTAACCTTCAATATAGAACTTAAATATTCTACTTCGACCCACATGCTATGCCCAAAGAAGGGATCGGATCCCTTGCCAAAGATTGCCAAAGATCGGTCTTATCGGCCATTCATCTATAGCCAAACGAAAAGCAGGTTTTTTTTTTCCTTCACATTCATCTCTGAATGGGATGGGAAGGGTCATAAAGAAGGATTTAAAGAAACTTCTTGGGAGGGGGTAAACAGTGAACCTTTGAACAGATTGGAGCGGGGAGGAGCGTGCGCAGCTGTGTTGGCCTCAGGTGGCTTAGTGGTGCAGTGAGTTTTTAGTAGTAGTGTAGACACGTTTCGCGAAATAACCTCGCCCTGATTGTTTACTACTCAATGAGGCACATATTTTTAATAAAGAAATCTCTGTTCTTATAGAAATTTTAGATTGAATCCAAATTAGCTCGTTTTGAATTTATCTGGTAATGCGGGGTTTGCGGCACTGTCTGTTGCAATCGTGCTTTTTAATTCCTATTATCCTCGTATTAAAGTGCCACATATCTGTTTCTTATTTGTCTTCCATACTCTTTGGAATAGAAATTGGGATTTATTGTCCATTTAAAGTATTTGGACAACTAGAAGTTAGAAAACAATTCTTACTTCATAATATGCAGAATAATTATAGCTAACACATTTTGCATGCAGACCTGCTATACTTTACACACACACACCCTCCCCCTAATATGCAAATATATAGCCCAAATTTGTTTCTAAAATATTATATTTTCATTGTGTTTTGGTATATTTCATTAGGATTATTCTAACTTAGCTTTTTGAGTGGGGTTGTTATAACAGATAATTACCTATTAAAGATAGGTTTGACTGGATCTGACAACTCATTAGAAGCTTGGTTGGTGAAGTGTACTCATTAACTGGGCTATTCCTATATTCCAAAAGAGCAATAGACTGTGAGACCAAGTGACAGCTTCAATAGCAAAATTTTGCGGTCGCATTACAACATTAATTGATCAAATATCCAGTATTTGTTAATTAATTACCTGGGAACGAGATAGTTGCAACAGAAAAAAAATGCTAAGCCAAGAACATATTGTTTGAGCCTGTAAGCTTGATAAAATTTCTCTGGCACTTCAACTCACAACTTCGTGCATATGTTTGATTTGTATAAAAAGGGAAGGGGGAATTGTCATGATAAAAGATCATGATATCTTACTTTATGTTTTAAATATTGTATATATTGCTTAAGTATAGCGTGACCGTTTTTATCCTTAATTTAAAGTGATTTCGTAATTTTTCTATCTTTAGCCCAAATCATTTACATATCTCTTTGCTATTACGCATAACTGACAATTTTCACACTTTGAGGTAGTTACCAAAAACTTGAAGATATAATATTTGTATGACATATAAATAATTTCTTTGATATTTTTAATATTAAAGAATATTTTAATAAAATCAGATTGAATAAATGTAATGAAATTAGAATATTTTTAATGTACTTTCTTTAATGTATTCATAAATAATTTCTATAATATTGATATATAAACTCTAAGGGAGGATTGGGAAGGTAATATAGAGCAACAAGATAAAAATATGACAGAACTTCTTTTACCTGTTGATCCTGCCTTTGAGAGCAGCTCAGGAGATGGTTTATGCCAATTATTTCAGAAGTTTAAAATGTTTGATACGACCTATAAGGGTAAGATTGACTATTTATTCAACTTATGCTTTGAATCTGGCAAATATCCAACAATTTGGAAAGAGTCTGTTATAAAACTGTTGCATAAAACAGAAAGCGGTCTTGCATGACCAATTAGAGGGCAATGGCGAAGACGGTCATATTTTGTAAGATATTTGAAAAACTTTTGATGGATCTAGTACAGAATTATTTTCATTAAAATTACTTTTGAAATGAAGAACAACACGGTCTTATGAAAAAACAATTGACACTCGAATTCTCGGAGTTTTTAATGATTTTCACAGTAAAGCTAACAACGGTCCATCTTTTGATTGCATGTATTATGATTATTCAAAAGCTTTCACATAAGCCTAATAGAGTCATTGATCTAGGACTGTGCAAAATATAAAATTGGCTATAGAGTCTTATCTTGAATCCATGGTTATTTGGTTGGTCGGACCCAGAAAACAACTGCTGGCAGTCGTTCTTCCCGGTTTTATTCTGTTGCAAGTGGCGGTCCTCTGGGAAGGTAATTGGACCCTGTTTGTTTCGCATATCAAACAGTTCGTGGTAACGAACTGTAATTAAGAAGCGACCCAGCTCAATTTTAACCAAAACTCTAAAAAACGGAATTTTGATGCCAATACATTTATCAGAAGAATCATCTTATTATGCTGATTTCAATTTTTTTTTTTTTTTTTTCAGGGATGATCGTATCGACCTAGTGGTCCTAGAATATCGCCAGAGGGTCTTAGATGTAAAATTTTCTCATTGTCTACGCATAGTATTTGCTATTGGGATGTATGCATACATCTTCGGGGGGGGGGGGTAAATTTTATGCTGGGGATTTTGCCATGGGGAGGGAAGTTTCCAGGGAGTGAACTTGCCAGGAAAAATTTGCCAGAATTCTTATACAAAATTCATTTTATATGTCTTGCTTTCTCTTTTCCATCTCAATTTTACGCGTGGACTTGTTAAGAGTAATTGTCCTGAGTTTTCACCGGGATTGAATTGTCTAGAGGATATTTCCGTGAGGAGAGGGATTCCTCCATGGAGGTGGGGCCAGATTTCTTGGTATTATTTTTAAAAAATATCAGAAATTAAATAAAAAAACAGGTTTTTCAACTGAAAGTAACGAGCAACATTAAAACTTAAAATGAACATTAATCATTACGTATATGAAGGGGATTGTCCCCTCCTCAACACATTGCTCTTTATGCTAAAGTTTGAGTTTTGTCCCAATTCTTGAATAGTGACTCCTGAAACACAAGGGTCGTTTAGTTAGAACAATGAGACGCTTTTTTAAAAGTACTAAAAATCTTCAGCGTAAAGAGTGAGGTGCTGAGGAGAGGGCATCCCCCTTCATATACGTAATAATTCTGTTCGTTTTAAGTTTTAATGTTGCTCCTTACTTTCAGTTGAAAAAACTTGTTTATTTTATTTTTCATTAATGACTTGGCGGGTGCAGTAAAGCACTCAATATCAAGTTATTCGTGGAGGATCTCAAGTTTCACAGAAAAAGGGTCCTGCTGACAATGAACTATTAAGGACGATGTTGATGCTGTGAGTGAATGGAGCTGTCAAAATTCAATGTCTATTAACATTGAGAAAACTTATTTGGTAAATTACGTCTGCATATCTCCATTTGATTCCCCGTATTGTATCGATCTACAGATTATTCGCGTACTGCATGTGCTTGGAGTTAAAGGCAGCTAAAGACCTAGGAATGTATTTCAATAATAAATTTAAATTTCGTAAACAGGCTTCAATGGTTACAAAAAGTGCGGCTTCACACTGTAAAACGCACATTCCAATATAAATAACTTTAGAACAATATCCGAGTGATTCGTAAATTCTGTTGTGGAATATTGTTCGTTATGCTAGTATCTACCTACTAAGTCCGATAGGTCGTCGTTTGAAAGTATTCAAACTCGGGCAATATGTAGCCATCAGATGCAGTGTTTATAACGACCTAGTGTGAAGTTTCGATGGGATATAGCTGACTTCATAAATGCTCTCTCAATAATTACAAATTTTCAAGCTACAGGACGACCAGGCAACACCCATGTCGAATAGTCCGGCGGAATGTCGGAAGAGTTACGCAAGTACTGATTTGCAAGACGATTTGCAGAGAATGGGAACAGATTGATCGACCATGTTTTAACCAGCTATAGTTTAGAAATCTTAACGGGATTTTAATATGTGATGTTTTTTAAAGTGATGTTTATCTGGATCCACGACTTTTTATTAATATGTAACGATAAACGCAGTTTCGTTTTAATCTATCCGTTCAGTGTATTGTATCGTTACTGTTGTAACTGACAAATGTGAGCTTACGACTGTTAGAGTTAGTAAATGAGTCAATTTATTTCAGTGTTCCTCCAACAAGTGTTGATGTCATTTTAAATGTTGCAATTGAAGCTGAATTTAGTGAAGCTTATAGACTTGGCTTGTCTGCTTCTTCTCAAAGGGAGCTAAACGAGGCCGAGAGGGCCAAGTTAAACGAGCTGATTGTTGCTAATCAAGAAATGACTGCACCTTTGACTGATGAAGTTTTCCCTGAGGTGAGTTTTCTTTTATATCAATTTAACTTCATCGTTACAGCTTTGTATTGTCTTATGTGTAGATTACTGTCCAACTTAAGCCTCTTGACTTAAATTAATTTTTAATGCAACGCAGCCAATAAACTGGAAATTTTTGAATTTTCCAGACCTAACCAGAAATTATTTGAATCCTTACTTGAAGGCAGGGCTGTATCCAGGATTTTTTTTGAGGGGGGAGGAGAGTCTTCACAAGAGATTTTTTTGGGAGGGGGGGGGGGGGTACAAAACAAACTTTGAAAAACGTATAAAAAATTAGTTGATATTCATTTTTTTTATATTTTAACGAGTCGGACAAACATATCGGGGGGGGGGGGGTCAAATCCTCTGAATACGGCCTTGCTTGTAGGCCATTTTAGGTAGGGCTGGGAGAAATAACAAGAGAGACTGCAGATTTTTCAAGAGGACTGCAGAAAATCGGTACAAAAGACTGATATAGAAAGAATTTGGGGTATTAGTGGCATATCGGATACAAAGGATGTCCCTGACGTCAGGAGATCTTTATCTGTATAAGGAGTAGGGTGTCTCACACACACTCTCTCTCTCTCCCTTGCTCTCTCTTTTCTTCTCTTCTGTCGCTTTTGTCTGAAGCATTGGTTGGCCATCCAAAAAAATTTAACAAAAGTCTAAGTAAAAAGTAAACTAGACATCCTTACTCAATCATCTATTTAGGCAAAAGAGAATCCTGACAAAATTTTATATACAAGTCTGATGTCGTTGTCTCTTCTCTATGTAAAATTAATATGAACGATCATGCCCTTTTTAAAGACCTGGACAAATAAATTGTACGTGTAACTAAACCATCGATGCACCAGTGTAACCCCAAGGTAAATGAGGGGGGGGGGTCATTTTCTCTTGATTATTTTTATACCGCTATTATGTTGAATTTTACATTGAAAGGCTGCCAAAATTTAATGTATAATACTTAAGCCGGACGTTGCGTTAGTCAATAATTAGGCCTTGAATTGGAGTCTGGAGTATAAATTAGTGCAGTTATGAGTCAAAGTGAGGAGTATAACTTACGTTAAATGGGAATGGGAGCAGGTAGAATTGCACATACTCTATTGAAATGCCCGTGTGATTGGTGAAATGCCACTGTAGGTGTATATCCAAGGTATCACAAACCCCGATTCTACCATATAATATTTAAGTGCTGGAGTTTATGTTTTACTTCCGTAACTTTATGGAGGTATTAGAGTCTGCTCTCCTAAGTTGCAAAGGCATGCAGTTGAAATGGAGCAAAAGACACTAAATTTCTTTTAGCTGAAGCGGGAGCCAGCGAGAGTAAACAAGCTCTGAGTCTGGCGAATGAAATGCCTCTGATTGGTTGGATGCCCCTCTAAATAAACATTTGGGTCGCTTTCGTGCATAGTTAGAGTGAATTATGAAAACGTTTACTTTGATGTCCCAAAAGATTTACTGAAGATTAAAACAAACTTGAAAAAAAAGTCTTGTCTTCAAAAAAAAAACTGTCTGGTAACCAGAAATGTGTAATTGTCTTAAAAACGAAGATGAAAGTATATAGCAGTGAGTAAACGAGTATTTTGGGAAAAAGAATGTCAGGAGGAAAAAACAAGTGTCCTTTTTTATTCTTTAGTACATTTAGAGATAATAGTGTTCTTATTTTTTAGCCTGAGAGCCTGGTGTGAGCCAAAAACAATAAACAAATTATACACACGAATTAAACAAATTTTAAGTCTCATATTATTTTGGTTGGTTGACTATCACTCTATATAAATACTGCCGGTATAATTAATATTAAAAAGCAGTTCTTTTAATCTTAAGACTGAGAGTAAAATCTCGGATCGAAGGTTGAAGATCCTGCAATTCTAAGGCTTTGAGTCGACATTGGTAATTCACAAACTCCATAGTCCTACTCAAAAAACCCTGTATAGCTTGTTGTTTTCTGTTCAGCAGTTTTTCTTTGTTTTAATTTGTTAGTGGGGTTGAGGTTGCCGAATGTTTAGGGTTGCTTTTATAAGGGAATGATTAATGCAAGGTGGGATGCACTTGTGCCGAATCCTAACCCATTATGGGGTACCACCTCCATGTTGAAGATGCGGTAATGAGGTGCGTGGCAGGTGGCACCGTTCCCCGTCTAATGATGCATGGCAATGGATTTACGGGCTTTGTTGGGCTAACCACCCGGCAAAGCTTCTTTTACCTGGTTATGATTAACAACAAAAAGCCTCGGACCAAACAGCCATTTCGACGACGACCTGTAGCACGTCCACCGACCATCCAAACGGACCTGTTTACGGTAGCCCACTGCAATGTACGAGGTCTCAGATCTAAGTTTGACCAGTTCCTACATTTAGTGAACTCGGTCAAGCCATCTATCATGTGCATCACTGAGACCAATCTAAACCAAGAAATACAGAGCAGTGAGGTTGCCATACAGGGATACATGCTCCTCAGGCGGGATCGAGAGCGTACTGACGGCGCTAAATACGGAGGAGGAGGTGTCACTGTTTATATACAGAGCCATATACCTTATTCATGCCTGAACATACCAGATTCAGCAGGCGAAGAAGCTCTGTGGGTTAGGGTGACCCTCCCAAATAAATCCGTGATTGTCGGTACCGTGTATAACCCTCCAACTTACCAGATTACCAGCTACCTTGAAGCCTCCCTCGAATATATTCGGGGCAAGTACGCTAAGTCTGCCATTATCCTTCATGGAGACTTCAACGTCCATCATAGCGTGTGGCTTCGCAGCAAAAATACTGATAGGGAAGGGTTGGACTTTTATGATCTGTCTCTCTCTTACGGGCTGGAACAACTTGTCGATTTCGACACGTATCACGGCCCAAACGGATCATCTCGTCTTGACCTCTTCCTTACAGATCACCCTTTAAGGTAGACGCTCATGCTTTAAGGTAGACGCTCATGCTTTCACCAGTGACCACGTTGCCGTCGTTGCACGTGGAAACCTACGTATTCCGCCTCCAGTAAAGCATGAGCGAACGATCTGGCTATACAAAAGAGGTGATTGGGACGGTTTGAGAAACACTTTTTTTTCTCAGCAGTGGAGAGCCTTCCTCCTGGAAGGCCCAGAGAAAGCTGCAGATACGTACCAGCAGGCCATAGTTGACTCTGTCGAAAAGCATATCCCTTCAAAGCGGATCCAGGTGTCCAGTAAGGACAAACCTTGGTTCAACGCCCAGTGTAAGAACACAATCCGAGCAAAGCAAAATGCACACAAGCGATTGCTACTTTCGAAGAGCGAAGAGGACAGAATTGCATTCATAAATGCGCGCAAAGATGCAGTTCGAGCGATTCGGCAGTCCCGGGTTCAGTATAAGGAGAAATTCGCCACCAAGCTTCAACTGGCTTCGGCAAAGAGTTGGTGGAAAATTGTCAAGGAGGCTTTACCGTCGTCCAAGGGGACCGTAATTCTTTCTCTCCAGACTAACGGGACAGTGGTACAAGATCCACAGGCAAAGGCTGACGCTCTTGCTAAGGCTTTTGTCGAATTCTCGAATCTAGACGACGACGGTAGAGAAGTGCCAAATTTCTCCGACCGAACCGACACTGTCCTGGAACGCGTGAATTTTTCTGCTCCCAAGATCCTTCGCATTCTGCAGCATCTTGATGTGACCAAAGCCACGGGTCCTGACAACATACCAAACGTTGTCCTCAAGTCCTGCAGTGCCGAACTAGCTGGACCCTTGTCATTGCTTTTCCGGCTGTGCTTTCGCTCCGGAACCTTCCCACGAACATGGAAGTCCGCCCATGTTATACCTACTCTAAAGCCAGAAGGGGATCCAACGAGCGTGGGCTCCTACAGACCTATTAGCCTTCTCTCCTGTGTTGGCAAAGTCTACGAGAGTGTCTCCAATAAAACACTTCATCAGTGCCTGGAATCAAATGACCTTCTAGGCGATCGCCAATATGGATTCCGCCGGAAACGCTCAACATTAGACTGCCTAGTGGCCCAGTATCAGGAGTGGATAGAACTTCTGGCAATGGGATACGACATTAGGCTATTATCCTTCGACATTGCGAAAGCTTTTGACAGAGTATGGCACCGTGGCCTGCTAAAGAAACTCTATGTGTATGGTGTTCGTGGATGTCTGTTAAAAGTGATTGAGAGCTTTCTTTCCGATCGTTCACTGCGGGTTGTTCTTGACGGGTTTATTTCCCGCGAATATCCAGTGAAAGCCGGGGTACCCCAGGGCAGTGTCTTGGGACCTACGCTCTTCCTTATCTACATAAACGACATGGGAGACAACCTCGCAAACCCTCTGCATCACTTTGCCGACGATACCACGACACACTCAGCCGTCCCTAAACACGAAGACCCAACACAAGCCTCCCTTTTCCTACAGGTGGATCTTTTGAAAATTGAAAAGTGGTCTGATGCATGGATGATCAACTTCAATGCATCGAAAACAAAGGAGCTTCTAATTACCCGATTAAAAGTGCCACGTGAACACCCCAGTTTCATCTTCAAAAATGAAGCTGTAAAGAGAGTCGACGAGCTTCGTTTACTGGGGATTCATTTCTTCAACGATCTCTCTTGGAACAACCACCTTGATTGGGTGAGAACCTCCTGCGCAAGAAAGCTGGGAGTTACTCTTCGCTGCAAAAACCTTCCATCAAGCTCGATCATCCCACTCTACAAGTCTTGCATCAGACCCATAGCTGAATATGGATGCCCGCTATATGCTGGTGCTCCGAAAACGCGGTTGGCACCACTTCAGAAGATCCAGAATAGGGCAATTAGGGCGGGCTGTGCCTCTACACAAGAATCGCTCCAGCCTCTAAATGAAAGGTTTGATGTAGCGTCGATGGCTGTTTTTTACAAGTACATGAATTCGCCCCCCTCAGACGAGCTCTCTCGAATTGTGCCCCCCTTTGTCCAGCCGACAAGGCAGACACGAAGGCACACAGCTCGATCCAATTATCTAAAGGAGGATACGCCGAAAACCGAGTACTTGAGGAACAGCTTCATCCAGCGTTGCACTTCAATCTGGAACGATCTTCCTGGGGATATTATCCCTGCAAATCCCTCTGTTGACACCTTCAAAAGAAGGTTCAATAGACGTTTAAAACCTCGAGGCCATTGAACGAGGTAAATGAATAGCGGCATATCAGATACTTTTAAGTACTTGGCGCCGTGAATATTGGAATAAAAAAAAAAAAAAAAAAAATCCAAGTCGATCTCAAACAGTAAAACGATTATTGGACGTATGCGTAATTTTTGGTTTGGGAGTCAAGACGAAAAGAAAGTCTCTCAAGCACTTGAAAGAATGTCTCTCTTGGAAATTGCAAAGTGTTCGTTACATTTTAAATAAATGTAATTACTTGTACTCGAGACGAGGCACAGGCTGTTCAGCCCAACTCGGCACCAAGAATACGCTGGACCATACCCTGCCATTATTTTCGACCTACTGTTTGGGGGTGGATGGTTTCCAACCATTGTTTATCCCATTTGCGTCCTTGCTTTCGGAACCCAGTCAAAAACTGGATGTATGTCTGCATTGTGGCATCCCATGATTTATTTTTACCCCCGCGCTCTTTCTTCCACTGTTAAGATGGCTTAAATTAGAAGGACTGGTGGGTCAGGTACTCACTTGGGCATTTGTTTTATGTTGTTTTGTTTTGTTTTTTTTTTTGTTTTTTTGCTGTCAAAAGTGTCTGAATTTTTAGATAGATTTTTTTTGCCTGTTATACACAGTTGATAGAAGAATGATATATTTGTCATCATGAAAGGTTAGTTTCTAAAGATCTGCACTTGTACCTTAGTGTATATAAGCTTAAGGCCTCATTTTCTAACAATTTATAATGCAACAGTGGTATTGCAAATTATCTTATGGTTGTACTTCTCCTTTAAAGGGTGAATCTTCTCACCAATTAATAACGGTAATCAACTTAACCGAAATTGCCATCAGGCGGATAATCAAAATGGCCAAACGGATAAGTGCCTTTCGTGATTTTTGTCAAGAGGATCAGATAGCATTGTTGAAAGATGGATGTACAGAAGTTATGATTTTAAAAGGAGTAGTTCAGTTTGATCCTTTTAAAAATTCTTGGAAGGTAAATTATTTTTGAGTTTTTAATGTATATTATTTTGTGTTTCACCCTGACGCATCTGTATTTTTCTCCGCTGACACGGCTTGATTTTGCTTAAAGTTTGTGCGTGTAATGTAGTTGTGTGAAATGTTCCCTTTTTTCTTTTTTTTTCTTTTTTGATTATTTACTCCGCTACCTTTCTTCTGTTCTGTAGTGGACATAAATAAAATAATAATAATATGAAAAAAAAAACTTTTCTCGTTTTTTTTATATTTCTATTTTGTTTTTAATTTTAGAAAGAGTAATGTAGTTCCGCCCTTTAAAAAAAAAAAATGAGTTGTTGGTACATTTGGGGATAAAATCTTCTTTTACATTTGTTTTTTGTTTAAAATATATGATTTTAAAAGGGATAGTTTAAGTTTTATTCTTTTAAAAGCTCTTGGAAAGTATGTTACTTTATACTTTTTAGTATAGTTAGAGATGAAAGCTTAATTTCACATTTAGTCTATTTTAAATATATCAATTTAAAAGTAGTTTAAATCAACCCTTTAAAAGTTCTTAGAAAGTAAGCAATTTTTTAGTACATTTGCATTTTTTTCAACATTTGATTTTAAATGAAGCAGTTTAGTTTATTGAACCTTTTAAAAATCAATTGACTTTTTTTTTTTTTTTTTTTTTTTTTTTTTTTTTTTTTTTTTTTTTTTTTTTTTTTTTTTACTGTGTATATTTGGAAATAAATTATTTGGAAATAAGTGACCATTTTAAAAACATTTTGAAAGGAGGAAGAGTTGCTTTGAGAATTAATTCCTAACATAGACTAATAGAACGTCTTTCTCCTTAGACGTAGCATAGGTAAGTTCAAGTGTTTAATAATTTTCAATTGTCATGATTTATGCTGTGGCCTACGGGTTCCTTATATGTTCCTTGTGAGAATTAATTTTTGATGTGATTTTTTTTTTTTGGTGTTTGATGTAACATTTTTTTTATGTGGGTAAGAAGTGAATAAAATTGAAAATATAAGAATAAAATAAAAATATGATGGAACATAGAGCTATGAGAATAAAACAAATGAGAAATGAAATACAGTCATAGAAGGAGATTCTATTTCAACAAATAAGAGCTAATTTGTAGGTATGAAGTAAATCCCCTTGTATTTTTGTTGTCAAAATAATAACTGTAATATATTGTCTAGTGTCATTGTCCGGAGAATATAATTTGGTGTAAGTTTACAAATTTTTGTTCATTTTTTATTTGCCATTGAAGAGGGGCTGTCTTTTTTTTTTTTTTTTTTTTTTTTTTTTTTTTTTTTTTTTTTTTTTTTTTTTTTTTTTGCTGCGTCATCAAAATATCTCTTTTTTAAAAGAAATAGCCCTCTTTAGATTATTTTCAGCTCTCGTATAACCTGAAATTCCAGGCTTGACTCTGATTATATTCCAGGCTTGACTCTGAGTTCCTTCCAAGTAACGGTCCCTTGAGGGTGTCAGCAAATGCCTATTCTATTATGGAACTAAAAAAAAATTTGAAAAGACTGTGACACGATTAGAAATCATACATTTCCCAGAGAAAAATTACTTACTTGAGGTCCTTGAGGCTTCCTGCTTCAAATGTGGTTCAATACCGTTTTCTAGGGCTATAATGAAAGAAAGGTTGAGGTGGCTAGGGCAGGTTGTGCGGATGAAGGATGCCAGACTGCCGAAGATTGCCCTTTTCGGCCAACCGTCTAAGGCTAAATGGAAATCAGGTCGTCCTCGTCTGGGGTGGAAGGATGTCATAAAGAAAGATTTAAAGGAAATGGGAACATCCTGGGAGGGTATAAAAAGGGGGGCTTTGAATAGATTGGGATGGAGGAGGAGCGTGCGCAGCTGTGTTGGCCTCAGGCGGATTTGTGCTGCGGTGAATTGTTGTTAGTAGTAGTATCAATAAATAAATGGAACCTAAAACGAACAGAAAGAACAATAAATAATCAAGTTAAACCCAAAACTAGCAGAAATTACAACAAAGAGAAGAGCTATGACCCTGTGTATTGTAAAGACCAAAACGTAGTACGTTTAAAAGGTATTTTGTTTTAAATAGAATTTAAATTATCTGCTCTGATCTTTATGGGTGTTAGCCCTACTCTTCTTTGTGGTTGTAATATTTGTTCGTTTTGGGTTTCATTTATTTATTCATGTGATTTATGGTAGTTTCTCGCTTGAAAAGTAATTTGACTTCATTCCTGTTCGTCCTTGGTTTAATGTAGCTCTGCAATTTTCTTTGAAAAACTTCTTTTGTGGAAAATATTTTTTAAAATTAATTTCTGTTCGTTTTTAATTGACATAGTCTTTTCCAATAATTTTTAATAATCGCTGTACTATAATGCTTAGGTTGGATGGGTACTAATTTTTTTTGGTAAGTGTAGGGGTTAAGAATCTACATAATCTCTGGGGTTCTATAGGGTTGATGGAATTCTAATCCCCTCCCCCCATCATGTTACAACCTTGAGCATAGACAAATATTAATCAACAATCTCCTTCCCATGCTTTGAAAGTTTCATCTTAATTCCTTTAACCTTTCACGAAAAATTGCAGATACACCATTTTGTAAACCTTGGATGCACAAAGTACATTTTAATTTTGTTCCATTTCCCACACAACATTCACTGACAATTTTAACTTAATACCCTTAACTGTTTCTCACATGTATACACTTTGAACAAAATTGGATGCAAATAGTTTATTTGATTTAGTTTTACATCCTCCTGAACTTTCTCTCATAGTCTCAACTTACTACCTTATTCTTATCCTGAACTACTGCATTTGTGCCTTTTTGACAACTTGGATGCACTTGAACACTCTTTATTTTGTTCTATGGTAATAGTAGTGGTGGTAGGAGCAGTCACAAGTAGCTCGAGTTGAAGTTGCAAGTAGTCACAGTCGCAAATATTTTCTGTTGCAAGTGGTCACAAATGCAAGCTGTTACAAGCACTCACAGTCGTAAATAGTCACATTTGCAGTCATAAATAGTTGCAGTAGTAGTAGTAGTGGTAGTTGTAGTAGTCCTGAAAGGTTTAATACCCTCAGCCGTTTCTGAGATGTTGTTGATACGTCCTTTCGACAACCTGCACGAATATAATACGTTTTGAATTTGTTCAGCATACACCCCAGCAACACCTGAAAGTGTCACCCTGATGCCCTTAGCCATTCCAGAGATATTGCAGACACACACTTTTAACACTCATATTTAGTTAAACATCCCCCTTAACATGCCCTGAAAGTTTCAACTTAATACCTTTAGCCGTTCCTAAGATATCGTAACTAAGCCCTTATGACAAACTTGAATGAACATAATGTCTTTTAGTTTGGTTCACAATCCTCGATAACAGGCTCGGAGAGTTGCAACGTAAGACCCCTAGCTGTTCTTGGGGAATTACACATACACCCTTTTGACAATCTGGATATATATATAGTGCCCTTTGATATAGTTCTACACCCCCCTTAAATTTCCCTGAAAAATAAAATTGAATGCCCTATTTTGTTCCTGAGTTATTGTATCTAGGCTATTTTGACAACCTCGATGCACTAAAGCCTTTTTGATTTAGTTTAGTAGCAGCAGTAGTAACATTAGTAGCCCTGACAGTTTCAACTTAACACCCTCGCCGTTCCTGATATATTGCGTGCTTTTGACAATCAGCATGCACATAGTACCTTTTGATTTAGTTTTATAGTAAAATAACTTTCCCTGAAAATTTCTACTTAATGCCCTATTTGGTTCCTGAGATATTGCTTCCCCACCTTTTTTACAACATGGATGCATTTTAACCCTTTGATTTAATTCCATAATAGTAATAACAGCAGTAGTAGCCCTGAAAGTTTCAACCTAATACCCTCAACCGTTCCTGGGATTATACTGATACGCTTTTTGGACAGCCTGCACACACATAGCTTGGTTTGGTTTAATTCAACATCTCCCACAGCATTTGCTGAAAATTTCACCTTAATACCATTGGCCATAGTAGTAGTAGTAGTATTGATACGAATAGCAGTAGTATTAGGAGTAGCAGTAGAAGTAGTATTATGCATATAGTGCCTTTTGGTTACTTCAACATTCCCCTTGACATACTCTAAAAGCATCAACTTATTGCTCTAAACCGTTCTCGAGATGCTGCTGATACACCCTTTTGACAGTCTGCAGACACATAGTATGTTTTGATTTAATTCTACATCCCCTTCAGTGTTTCCTGGGGAAATTTTCACCCTTAATTCCCTTAGCCTTAGTAGCAGCTGCAGTACCTGTAATAGTAGTATTACGAGTAATAGTAGAAGCAAAAGAAGTAGTAGTAGTAGTAGTATGAATACAGTAACTTTTGTTTTTTCCAACACCCTCCTCAATATGCCCTGAAAGTGTCAACTTAATATTCTAATTAGTTCCCGAGATATTGCTGATACGCCGTTTTGACAACATGCATACACATAGTCTGTTTTGATATTATTCAACGTCGCCCTTAACATTTCTTGAAAAGTTTGCCTTTATATCGTTACCCTCAGTAGAAGTAGTAAATTAGCAGTAGAAGTACTAATAGAAGCATGCACAATGTGCCTTTTGGTAAGTCCAACATGCCACTCAATATACCATGGAAGTTTCAACTTAATATTCTAAGATGTTCCTGAGAAATTGCTGATACGCCCTTTTGACAAACTGCATGCACATAACTTGTTTTGATTTAGTTCAACATCCTGAAAGTTTCAACTTAATACTCTCAGTCGTTCCTGAGAAATTGCTGAGACGCCTTTTTGACAAACGGCATGTTCATAGTGTGTTTTGATTTAGTTCAGCATTCCGCTGAAAGTATCTTCTTAATACCGTTAGCCTCAGTAGTAGTAATATTCGTCGCAGTAGTAGTAATAGTGGCAATAGTGGTAGTGTGCACAAAGTGCCTTTTGGTTAGTTCAGCACCACCCTTGACATGCCCTGGAAGTTTCAATTTCATACTCTAAGTTGTCTCTAAGATATTGCTGATACGTTTTTTGACAACCTTCATGCACATAGAGTGTTTTGATTTAGTTCAACATCCCTCTAAACATAGTTAATCCTAAACATGGGTTAGGAATCCTTTGTCCGAGGGACACGGACAGAAAGCACAGGATGGCTGACCCCCAACCTCCATTGCACTTTCTGGGTGAAGGGCCACGAAACGAAAATCAGCACCGCCGGTTTGGACCTTAGGGGTCTAGTGCCCTCATACTTACTATACTATACATACTCCTACCTCCTAAACATAGCCTGAAAGTTTCCCTTTAATACCTTTAGCCGCAGTAGTAGCAGAATAGCAACAGTATTAGCAGTAGTAGTAATAGAATACACATAGTGCCTTTTCGTTAGTTCAACATGCCCTGAAACTTTCAACTTAATACTCTGAGTGTTTTGGCTAGTTCAGAATCCCCCTCAACATAAGCTGAAAGTTTGAACTTATTGCCCTAAGCAGTTCCTGAGACATTAATTCGTTCTTTTGACAACCTGCATGGCCATAATGTGTTTTGATTTAGTTCAACATCCTCTAAACAGTCTTTGACATTTTCAGCTTAATACCTTTAGCTTAAGTAGTAAAGTAGCAGTAGAAATAGTAGTAGTTGCAAGCACATAATTCCTTTTGTTTAGGTCAACATGCCATGTAAGTTCCGACTTTATACTCTTAGCCGTTTCTAAAATATGGCTGATACGACTTTTTGCGGACCTGGATGCATATTATGTGTTCTGATTTATCTCAGCTTCCCCCTCAATATACCCTAAAATATTTTACCTTCATACCCTTAGACTTATTAGTAGCAGTAGTCGTAGTAGTAGTAACAGTAGTAGCAGTATGAACTTATTACTTTTCGGTCATTTGAACATCCCCCTCATCATGCCCCGAAATATTCAACTTAATGCCCAAAGCCGTTTCTTAGCTATTGGTGATACGGCCTTTGGACTATCTGCATGCACAAAGTATTTAGCTCTACATCCCTCTCAACATGCGCTGAAAGTTTCAACTTAATGCCCTAAATAGTTCCTGGGAAACTGATACTTTCCTTTTGAAATCCTTTTTGCGCATAATGTGTTTTGAGTTAGTTCAACATCCCCTCAACCTTTCCTTACCTTAATACGCTTAGCTTTAGTAGTAGTAGTAGAAGTAGTTGCAAACACATAGTGCCTTTTGGTTAGTTCAACATGCCCTGCAAGTTTCAACGTAATGTTCTAAGCTGTTCCTGAAAATAATGCTGATCCGCCCTTTTGACTACATATATTGTGTTGATTTTAGTTCAACATATCCCTAAACATTCCCTGAAAGTGTCACATTAATATCTTTAGCCCCAGTAGTAGTCATTGTTGTAGTGGCAGCAGTATTAGCAATAGTAGTAGCAGTAGTAATAGAAGTTGTAGCAAGCATACAGTGCATTTTGGTTAGTTCAACATGCCCTGTAAGTTTTAACTTAATGCTCCAAGCCGTTTATAAAATATTGCTGATGTGTCCTTTTGACAATCTGCAAGCACATAGTGTTTTCTGATCTGGTTCCCGCTCAATAACCCCAATACTCTTACCTCAATACTCTTAGCCTTAGTAGTAATAGTAGTGGTGACAGTAGTTGTAGTAGTAGTAGTATGCACTTAGTGTCTTACAGTCAGATGAATATCTCCCTTACCAGGCCCGAAAGTTTCATTTTAATACCCAAAGCCGTTTCTGAGATATTGCTTATTCGTCTTCGGATAACCTGCATGCATACAGTATGTTTAGATTTAGTCCAACATCCCCTCAACAGTTCCTGCAATTTTCAACTTTTCCTAAGCCTTAGTTGCAGCATGAATATAGGGCTTTCAATAAGTTTATCATCGCCCTCAGCATGCCCTGTAAGTTTCAACTTAATGCTCTAGGCCATTCCCAAGTTATTGCTTACACGCCCTTTTGACAACCTGTAAATTTCCGTCTTAATGCATGTAGCCTTAGTAGCAATCGTAGTAGAAGTAATAGTTGTAGTAGCAGTTCTCATTAGTAATAGTAGTAGCAGCGTACATATTTTGCCTTATGGTCAATAGAACATCCCCTCATTATTTACCTAAAGTTCCAACTCAATAGTCTAAGCCGTTCCTGAGATACGCCCTATGGACAGCCTGCATTTTCATTGTGTGTTTAGGTTTAGTTCAGCATTTCCCTCGGCATTCCCTGGAAGCATCACCTTAATATCTGTAGCCTTTTTGGACACCAAAGATCAAACATGCCCTTAATCCCAATAACAAATACTGTATGTAAACAATTGGCAAATCGCATAATTACTACTACTGCTACTACTACTTTTACTGCTATTACTACTTCTAAGGCTAAAGGCATTAAATATATCTCCAACCAATTACTTTTTACTCTTAATAAGGGAACTAGAATTTTTAATTTACAAATGAATTAGCCCCCTCCGAAATTTCTGCGACAACTCCTTCCATACAAATTGTGAAAAAATGTAAATAATAGTGCAGAATAGTTAACTGCGATCTATGACAAAATTTAGTTACAATGTTGCATGTTTCTGCATTTTTCTAATATATTTCTATCAGCACTCCGTATTGACTTGCGAAGTCTGAGAAGCGTCTTGACTTCTTTTTGATTTCTCAGAAATAAATGTGCGCAATCGTTTCCCTTATAACATAATAACTTCAAACCGCAATTGTAGAAAACCTTTTCCTTTTTTTTGTCTTGGCTTTCAGCGGCTAAATTGAAGCTGGTTTTGATTTGAGACTTTATTTTAGATCCCTACAAGGGGCAACCAGTTAATCAAGATGGATATTTTGAAGCAAGCTGGGCATAACATATATGAAGCATTTCAGAATTTTATAACGTCTTTTGCCCCCGAATGGCGATCAGATGATAACATCACATTAATAATGGCAGCCATTTGTCTTTTTTGCTCAGACAGACCTCATGTGATTCACAAAGAACCAGTGAAATTAGCACAGGTATTTTAAACGACATCTGGTATATTATTATTGTTATTTGTTGTTATTGTTGTTATTGTTATTGTTGTTATTGTTGTTATTGTTATTGTTGTTATTGTTGTTATTATTCGTTCGTTTTTTCTGTAGCAAATTTTTTGGTGTGTGCTGCCCGTAACTGCCTTCACGAATGTGCACTTTCGTTGGCGATTTTTCTGACTAAGCTGTTTCCTTTTTTATGCGCGTAAAAAAGAGTCTCCTCTTTTGCGCGCGTAAAGGATAGTAGTAAACAATCGGACCCAAATAACTTGGATGCATTAGGTTTCTTCCTGGAGATACCCAATTTCAGTGATACAGAATTGAGGTTTTGCTTCAAATGGTCTACTCGGCAGTTTATTCAGCGAACTTAAAGTACATATAGTTTACTGGTAACAGAAATATGTTTCAAAGAATTGGATGTTGATTGCGAGGATTTTCGATTCAGTTAGAAATATATTTCAGTTAGAAATTGCACAAATAAAACTACCATAGTGTATACATACACCTTAGTAAGTTCGTTCCATAAAATACGCGTTCCATAAAATTTCATAAAGATTAGTTTATTAGTTTGCAATGGCTTCAATTCACGGAAATTTAGAGAGGAGCAAAATGTATTTTTGAAAATAAATATAGGGGGGGGTGTCTTTTTTGTAATTGCTCCAATAAAAACAACAAAAAGGGTATATTTCAATAAAGAATGCCCCCACCCCCCATTAAAAAAGAATTCTTCCAAATCTAGACGACATACGCACCCCCCCCCCCCCTAAAAACAATGATGCCACTTTTACTTCGGGAGTAAATCCAGTACAAAGTAAGACACACTAGCCTCTTTTCTACGCAGTAACTAGCTCTAAAAAGTTAATAATCAACCGACAATCAAAACTAACCTAATATTTAATAAATAAAGGCTTAATATTCTTTTTTTTTTTTTTTTTTTTTTGCTTGGCTGGTTTAGTCTCCTATGAAAGTAGAGTTGCTGGCCTAAAACTTAACAAAAGCTAGTTAAAGGTTACTATCCCTAACTGTATATCATCGCGATCAGAATATCTTCAGCGTATTGATTTTATATGGATTTTTACAAGAGAGAGTTTAAGAGAGAAAAACCAGGTTTAATTTAAGCAAAGCAGTGACATGTGTACTAAAACGTACTAAAAACAAAAGCAACAACAAAACATTAATTAATAAAAAAGCAAAAACAAAAAAAAAACAAAAAAAAAAAAAAAAAAAACTCAGTTAATCATCTAAAGAAAAAGACAAAGAACGTCACAAACAAAATAAAAAAAAAGAACAAAAGGCAAAGCAAGAACAAAATAGAAAAAAGAACAAAAGGCAAAGCAAATAAATAAAACTCACATCTTAATAAAAACTTCCAAAGTACGGCAACAACTGTAATCACAGATAAGACACCAACATCTTTAGATAGTTTTCGTCTATAAGGTCAGATTGGCAAATGGGATCTGTAAAAAATAAAAATACCATTTTTATTTGAACAAAAATAAAACCTAGGTCACCAGCCCTGATTAAATTTATGGGCTAAAACCCTTGAACTATTTAGATATGGCAAACAGGTCAACTAAACTCATGCATTATAAATTGAGTGAATTTTTTATTTTCAAGTTTAGCTGCCGTTCATTGACTCTTGCCAGCCTTGACCTTATCCTGACTATCGCTTACACGGTTGTCAGCTGTTCGAGAACTATTATTTAAATTACCACTGTTAGAAAATTTTACTTGCCCCTTAATTAAACTATTATAAATTGGACTAATTCTAAAATCCCCTTCGCCTCTATTAATACTAGTCCCCCATAGATAATTTTCCTAGTTTCAATAATTTCTCTAAAGCTTTGTAAGAGGCCTATAGACATGTCTACAATTTTTGCCTGGTCAAACAATATATAATAATGAGGAAAAGTCAAATAAATGTTCTGCTACAGCTGATTCAAACGTTTCTGGTTTTTGATTATATTTTAGCTAACAGTCAATTGTATATTTGTTTTACTCTAGTCTATTTTTTAAATTTTGTTGTGTCCTTCTTACATAAAATTTACCACAAGAACACTGAATTTTGTATACCCCCCCCCCCTTGTACGTTTTTCGGAACCCTATCTTTTGCATTATTTAGTAACGAGCCAATAGTACGCCTGTGGCTGCTTTGTTTAAATTAAAACCGTTTTTTCTCTCTTAAACTCTCTCTTGCAAATGGAAAAGCAGTATGGTCTAAGAAATTATTTGGATTTTTATTAGGATTTATTCTTATCATTCAGTGTAATTTCTTCTACTGCGTTGATGGTGTCTATAGGCTATATACCCAAAAGTTCGTTTATTTTACAGAGTTTGTTTAAGTCCGCATTTGTTGCGATTGTTTTGTTGTTTTTCTGTGGAAAATAGTATGGCCTTTGTAATTATGGGCATAACTCCTTTCAGGGATCAGAACATCTGTGTTTGCCAAACATTCAAGCTCTAAACAATTCTCAGCAAAAAAAAAAAAAAAAAAAAAAAAAAAAAAAAAAAAAAAAAAAAAAGTTGCGACGTTATCCGTGTATAGATAAGGCGGGAAGTTAATCGAATACATTTTTGTGTTAAATTAAAAAGCAATATTTTATTTTACTTGAGGGAATTTAAGAATATAAATAATTTCCAACATCCCTTGCGTCGACAATTGGCCGAAATGGCCCAAAACACTTTTGTCCCTTATCAATTTGAAACTTAATTTTATAGGTCCTTATATCAAGAGAAACATAATGTACCAGCAAATCATTCAGAGGCATCCATCAGTTTAGCATAAAGAGGGAGTGATTGCTATAGTTGGCAGCTCCGTCCGTGTCCCCCCTCTAATATTTAGGGTAATTTCTGCTCTTATTAATTTTTAGCATAGCTCTTTACTTTCTCTTGAAACACTGGGAATCTGTTATCTAATGCTGTAAAAGATTACTACTCTCTTAGCTTTTTTTAACACTGTAGAACTGTAGTGTCTTCTTTTTCCAAACATGAAACACATTTGATACCGCGTCACAATGTTCTGAGTCTTGTCGTCACAGCCTAGTTCAGTTCCTAGTGGTCGCACAAAAAAAACAACAGGTTTTTCCATAGGCTTCCCGTGATATGCACATCGAAATCGCGCGTGCGCGAAGGCAAAGTATGTATCATGTGTGGTTTTAAATGCGTTTCACTTTTTTTTTAACGGAGAGCATAGCCTTTGTCGATACTATATTATATTCTCTCTACTGTGCTTTTTTAAAAAGTATTAATAAATTCGATTTATACACGGTAGCGCAAGCTCTACAGACAATCGATGCGACCAACCAACACACATATGACATACGCACGCACAAACACACACACAAAATGCAAAGTTTCGCTTTTCTGTAGTTAGAGGCCTGAAAATCCTATTCAGGGGGTCTGTTGAGCATCCAGAATCTATTGATGAAGTTGTTATCTGATTTTAAGCTAATTCATACTATTTGAATATGTCACATGTTTGGAATCAAGTTAAAATCCAAACGTCCGTGTCTTCGAGTTTTGGTTGCTACTGCTTCGGATCACTATATCCTTCGTGTTCATTATTACGAATTGTTTTTTTCTGTTGTTTTTTTAAAATATCCGCATGCTCTTAACATGACATCACGAATGATCCGTGACGAGTGCTGTTCAACCCCTAATTTGATTTACTCTTTATTATTTTCCTAACATGTGTTATACTACCTTGGGATGCCATATTTTGCTGCTATGGGTTCCAGGGGCAATAATGGTGTAAGAGTTTCCTATTTACCGTCTGATTACTTTCAGTTTTTAGAAAGGGTATTGAAACTCCTTATTTCAGTTCGAATCAGGCTAAAAAAGAACAAAAAAAAAACGCATCCATGACTCAAAAAATCAAAAACTTTTTTAGCTAAGGGCTTGAAGGTTACATGGTCATTGGATATCCAAGCTTTGGTTGTTCAATTTTTTTACATCAACTGATCTTATTTGTGTGGTGATCCCCCCACCATTTCTCAAGTTAGGCAACTTTATTTATGCAAATACCTTTTGATTGGTGCGGTTGAACTTAATGAACTATACCTCTTTGGAATCATCTTAAACTGAAATATGTATGTATTGTTATCAAACTTCCTTGGTTTCTGGTTTAGAGTTTTAACTACCTGTGCTAGTAGTTCATTATAGCATAGTATAGTTCAGTATAGTATAGTATAGTTCATTATAGTATTCATTATAGTAGTTCATATAGTAGTCCACGAACTGTTTGAAAATAAGATGCAGTTATTGTAAGATTTGAGAGTTTTGCCTCCCAATCTCTCGAACCTTTTGAGTGAAATCTCCGATGTCTGCGGGCTGGTATCTCTCAATATATCGTACTCGATAATGATGGAGAGCACAAAAGTGGGGTAAATCATTTTCATAGTTGGTTTGAGTGCTGGTCGCTTCATTTTCAGAACTTCATGACTAGTACTTTTCCATCTCTTTAGCTCGGTCGCAAGGAACGGTACGAGCTTGCATTTTCTTCGAGCCCGAAATTTGTATGACAGGTGAATCAGTTTCTTGGCTTGAGGATTTATTCCTCTTAGTATTATAAATGTAACTCTTCAAATTTAAATTGGCTGTAATGTAATGAATTAAATTAATGTACTTAAATCTTAATGGGTAACTGTAAAATAAGTTAAGTAGATGTTATTGTAAATTTTAATGGAGTTATTTTTAAATTATTTGTTATTAAGTTGAATTGGATTAATATATTCTCGTAAATGTAATTTCAAAATTTAAAAGGTTTTGGTACCATCAGTACACTTACACTATAAAAATGTGTATCTCAAATTTATCATAAAATATAGAGATAAATAGCCAAAAGTTAAAGACTAAATATTCCTTAAATTGCGATAAAGTTTTTTTTCTTTGTTCCCAAAATAAGAGGTAATTTAGTAACGATAGAATTCAATCTATTGGTCTGGCCAATGATCCTTTTTTTTCAAAAATTGCAGGGGAGCCTTAATAAGAAAAATATTCCTTTTATTGGCTTTGCCATTGATCCTTGTAGAAATGAATGTTAAACCAAGAGTAAATTTGCATTATTTATAGACTATTTTTACAGGGTAAAATCTGTAACCTGAAACTTCAAAAAGGTGTAAAAGAAGAGCCCCTAATTTTAGTGGCTCAAAGTACGAAAACCATCGTAGATCATAAGTGTTGACGCCTTTGGGGGAAACCCTGGGAGTGAAGTCACTTTCCCCTAACCACCTTTGTGTAGCTTAACTATTTCAAAGGTTCAGGGTCTAAAACACTGCTGCTACAATTAATGACGCTCAGGGCTCCTGCTTGGCTTTCTGTCGGAGAGGGGAGGGGGAGGACGATTTGGGTTGTACTCAAAAAGCTTGATAGATTCCTCAGGTCAATAGGCCATTGTGAAGCTAGGGCGGTCGGCTAATTACGCAAGAACTTTACTATGGTGGGTAATTGACTGAGAAATCATGCATCGATAATCAAGCTAGATACGTGGAAATTAACAAAATTGGAATGAGTTTGGACAAAAAAAGAAAAAGTAGGCATCTCATCCATTTTTTCTTAAGGGTCGTCTCGATTGGCATCATTCGCCCTGACAGCAGCAGGCCGGCTGCCCAAAAATGATCCATCTCCAAAAAATGCTGCTGATGGGGTGAATGATGTGAATCAAGACGAGGCTTTAAGGTTTAGGTACTTTTGGCATTCATATATCGAATTGATATATTTTTTTTTTAGGCTTCCTATTATCGTCTACTGAGAAGATATCTCGAGTCTGTGATTGGTGGTTGTGAAGCAAAGTCAGCCTACCTTAAGTTAATTCAAAAAATTATGGAGCTTCGTGCTTTGAGTAAAAGTATTGTTGACGTTTATATTGATGCTGACACTGCCGAAATTGCCCCTCTGTTGATTGAAATTTTTGACTTAAAATACCGGTGATCTTGTTGTTTGTTTTATTCTTTTTGTGTTAATTTTTTTTTTCTATTGCGTAATGTATGTGACCTTATTGCAATCGGGTATTGTTTATTGTGTATGTACTGTCGGTTATGAAGCTTGTTTTTCTTAGCTAATACAGAACGAGATTGTTGACAAAAATATGTTATTTCCTCTTTAAATGGGGCTTATTGTCAAATGCAAGTTGTAAACAAAATACGAAGTGTGTACTTTGCAATTTGTCAAATATATGATATAGGAATCACTAAGTTTAGAATACGAATAACTTAGATATGTGAAATTTCATAATTTATGTATAAGCATTATTGCTATTTAGTTTTGCTAAAATTAGATCTCGTTTATGAGCTACCTACCTGACCCTCCCCCCCCCCCCAAAAAAAAAGGAAATTGTTGAAAACAGCAGTTCCCTAAGGGTGCATTTTCGAGACGACTTTCGTTCAAGGGAAAGTTTTCATTCAGTTGAACGGGTTTCTCGGTTGAAAGTTCCAAGATTCTGCTCCAAGTGTAGGTCTAAACGGGATAGAAACAATCTTTATCTCTTTATATGTCAAAAATTCATTTTTTTCAAAATCGATGTGAATCAGGCAAAGATGTACATTCTGGACTAAATGGGAAATTTTTAAACCCAGTTTTGTATATAAGAAAATGTATGAGGACTCAAGTATTATGAAATGTTTTATATTATCAAGAATGTAATAATAATAACCTGCAATTCTGATTCTATATTTGAATTTCCCATATTAACTGTATTTATCCGTGTAGCTTAAGCTACCACATATTTCTCTAACATGGTCACATTTGAGTAGCAATAAACTCAGTGCTCCCCAGATCGTTCCTTACCCTATAAAGTCCGTAAAAACGATTATATATTTAAATTATAATAAAACGATACCCCCCCCCCTCCCTACTGCAAGTCAATGGTCCCATTTTGTAGGGAAAATAGTCTGGAATTATGGCCATGATGAGTGGGTTTTATATTGATTACTTGTTCCTTTTTGGTTAGCGTGACCTAATAAACAAGTAAACTTGTGTATAATTTGTTAGTAGAATTTCCGTCGGTCATAAACAAGTTTACATATAGTGCTTGGCAATACGGGGCCTTGGGATCAACCCCTTCTGTGGCAAAGTTGGGTTGTAAGGTTGTTGCTTGTCCTTATAAAAAAAAAACAGCAACTGAAATGTCGATTCGACGCCCTATGTGCCAGTAATGGCTGTGGAAGATCTCTATAATTTTATCCTTATTTCCCCACTGCCGTTTTAAAAGGAATGAGTTACGAGATTGCAGGGCTAAGCTGCGAAGCTCAATATTCGGTATGACAGCTTCTTCTTCAACTTGGTTAACTTTGACAAAATAGTGTTCAGTCGCTGTTACAGTTGGTAGATCTGGTAAGAATCTCGATAATGCATATATTTTGGTCAGTGCAAAAAGAGAATATGACCCGTATCATTGGATCAGGATTGTCTCCCATAGTGATTCCCAGCCATAAGTGACTGGAGGGCAAACAGCCCCTTCATCCTTTTTAGCTACCATCATCAGATACAAATTTGACATACCCAAGTCGTTCAAAATAGTCGAAAGATTCAATAACTAATTCTGGGAATAACACGACCCCCACAGCCCTTGGAGCAAGGATTATTAGCTGTGTAATATGCCCATTGTTTACATATAGAGTTTTTTTATTGGGAAAATAGGCATGTTACATCCTGGGCCCCCAAAAAGGCTAATGGTATTAAATGAAACTTCCATGGAATTTTAAGGATACGTTTGACCTAAATCAAAACCCTATCTGTATTCCAATTGTAAGAAGGATATACCAAAATATCTCTGGAACAGCTGAGGATATTATACTAGAAGCAATATCTCAGTAAAGAAGCAGGGTATTTAGATGAAACTTAGGGAAGGTTGATTGGTATGTGAAACTAAATAAAAAGGCATTTATGTGCATGCAGGTTATCCAAAGGGTGCATCAGCACTATCTCAGGAACAACTGAGGGTATTAAGTTGAAACGCTCAAGGCTACTACTACTGTTGCCTCTACTACTAATAATAATAATTTATTTGTACCCTCTATATGCAAAATGCACACAAGAAGAGTAAAATGAAAAAAAAAAACAAGACAAGAGCTATATATAGACAACAATAATATTCTCACTCAGCAAAAACACGAAGCAAAAAGGGAAAAAAATAAACTAAATTCTCTCATAATAGAAAACAAACCTTAATTGACCTAATGCACATTTTAAAAATCTATAACTCACAATACTCATACTTAAAAGATACATAATGCAAAATAACTTTAACTTGTTCCAATTACACCGTTCAAAGGCAGAATAACAACATGGCCTCAGACAAACAAAAATAATTCATATATAAAACCAACAAAACTATTACCAATAATAAACGAAACAAAATGATCTCTGAAAAAAATGAAACAAAATAAAAGAAACAAAAAGGAAACTTCTTACCGGGGACACGCACCCTGTCAGCACAGATAAACAAACATAAGAATTACAAAATTAGAATGACTCACATCAATGAAGTGCAGTTGAGTGGAAAATCAACTACTGGCTCGCATCTAACTCTGAATTTAGCTACTAGTTTATCCATTTTCTCGCAAATTTCGAAAATTCTATAATGTCTTTATATGTACCTGTTTTGGGTCCAAATCGGAATACGAAGAAAATATTTACAAAATCTGAAAAATAGCGAACGAATTTGTTTCTGTTCAGAAGCGGTGAAAAACTTCCAAATAGGCACTAAAAAGAAAACATGAGGAGCAAAAAACGCGTAATAAAGACAGCCGAGTGTTTCCTTATTGAGTTAACCCTTCACCCTGGAGAGAAGTCCATAAGACTTTCTCAGCTTCTTCAGTTCTTCAATAATGAGTGATCGTGTTGCTCGAATTGATGTTCAGTATGGAAACCCAAGATATTTGAGAGACGCGGAAGCAGAAATCGTAGAAGGGCCAACCTGGATCTTGGAGTCAGGAGGCTGGCGACAACCAAAAACAAGAAATTTGGTTTTTGTCGAAGCAACTGATAATTCAATATCAAGAAGACCGTCACAACGGTTATCCATAGCGATCTGTAGCGACTGCACATCATCTGACAGAAGGATAGTATCATCCGCGTACGCAAGATGACTTGCATTGATAGACGGCTCAATGAGAAAAGGGTGTATTCTACGTGTGGCAGATCGGATTACATTGTTGAAGATTACATGACTTAAGACCGAGCCCTGTTTAACTCCACGAAGCACAGGAATCCGGCCACTATAAAGACTTTCCCCTCGTACGCGAATAGATGCCCTCTGATGCCACTGCCCTATAGAGATGCAGATGAATGGATTTGCTCCTGATTTTAGGAGAGCCAATATAGCTTGGGAGTGAAGGACCGAGTCAAAAGCCTTAGATAAATAAATTGCACAAATATATAGGGGTTTCTTTAGTTTCTCATGGTTTTCGAGAATAGACACGAAGACAGCATGAGCGTTTCCGACGCCAAGGCCCCCACGAAAACCAAACTGATAATCATTATGATCACACCTTTCCAAAATTTTTAATAGAAGGATCTTTTCAATGAGTTTCGCGATGACTGAGCAAACTGTGATAGGACAATAAGAATCACAAGACTGAGGATCCTTGTTCTTTTTGCGAACGCAAGTCACGATACCCTCACATTAAGCAGTGGGTATGTATTGCTGCGCAATACAAGCCTGGAAGACAAGCGCAATGTATTCAACTAGCTTTCCGGTGCCATACATCAGATGTTCAGATTGAAGCCCATCTGAGAGCTTTACCTTTCTTAAGTAGACGAATCTGGGTCAGAACGGACGACGGTGTTATAGGAACGAAATTCCGGCTATGGTCTAGTTGAAAAAAACGGAGAAGGCTCTGGCGGAATGGTGTATCCGAAGGTGGAGCTATCAGAAAATAAAAAGGAGAAGTGTCTTTCCCATGAAGTTATATCTATTGGATTAGAATTCGAAGAAGAAGATGAAGTTAATTTCGATACTTGCTTCCAAAGCTGCTGTGGGTATTTCTGACATCACGTGACAGGTTAGATACCTGCCGTCTATTCCAAAAGAGTACCGCTTTCTGGTAATCTCTCTTTGTAGATTTGACAATTCCGAAAAGGAGACCGGATCTTGGACGGCCACAATCAACCCATATCTTTAACCATAGTTTATGACGGTTCTTTGCGAAACTCAGCTCAGGATCCTCCTTCCATCCCTTTTTCCGTGTACCAACACGAATATTCTCTGATGGAACTGCTGCTGAGGCGGCGATTTTCAGCGAATGAGTGATTTCGGCAAGATAGCAACGTAGATCGAGGCAATCACCTTTCAGCGTTGTAGAGAGCAGATGGAAATGGATTTTAATCCTGGAAAGCATTGAATCCAGCACACTTTGATAAAGTGGCAGGTTAATACTGTCCCAAAACACCTTCCGAAACCAGTTGGACTTTTTATGTATGTGCGGAAGAGACAGATTCAAACGGACTGCAAATGCAGATGGTCGCTAGTTAGCATATCATCGACTACATCAACCATGACATCCTGGAGCTCAGGAACACTAGAAAGGACAAAATCAAGATCAGAAGTAGAACCCGAGTGATGCACAAATGAAAACTGCTCAGATTTTGGAAGCACAAACAAGTCATCAGGTAGTGATGACAGAAGCATCTGTGTGAAGGGTGCGGCATCATCTTTAAGGTCTCTGTTAAAATCCTCGCATACTACGAGTGACTTATTAGACGATTTAAATTTATGGAGAGGCGTAGACAGGGATGCGCAAGCTGATGTAAATCACGACACTATCGAGATCAACAGTGATAAATAGATCATTCGACACGACACAACTACAAATAAACTCCTTATTTACAATAACTACTAGACCGCCAGAGGAACGGCCTGCGGTATTTTGAGCAGGTCTAATAAAATATAAATGATCAGCCAATAGTTCCAGCATAGAAGCATTATCAGCGTTAAGTAAGTGTTCATTTAAACAAACAATATCCTAACGATTAACTAAATTATCGAGAGTTGTTAGCTTTTCTCGGGTACCATTAATGTTTTGAAAGAAAACAGAAACTGCATCTTTACGATCGCGGGACACATTTTCACTTCTGACAGTGGGCCCTCGAACCGGTAAGTGTTTCTTGAGCTCGGAACAGATTAAACTATTGCTTCGGTGATTTCCACCACAATTAGCATACGTAAACGATTGAGCCTGGAAACTCTTGTCACGATTGCTGTGACCACCCGCACATTTACTGCATTTCACTGGGTTTGTACAGTCTCTAGCGATATGTCCAAAGCCTTGGCAATTGTGACACTGTTTATGCCTTTCGATAGGCGCTGTCACCCGGAACAAACAATATTCAATCTTTATCGCGTAATTTATAGCATGGTCTAAGTCAACTTTTGATCTGAAATTCAACTGAACCACGGCCGAACTACCAAATCTAGTCGCATCACATACACTGCTCACAAGAACAGGGATTTGCGAAATGTCATAGTCCGGATCCATTCGAATAGTGCCAGCGTATTCAATTTTAACTACCTTGGCTCGAATCTGAAGCGTGTCCGGTATGGCAGCAACTGTGGCCACTGCAGATTGGTCGTCAGTCATATGAACTATTAGTTTATCATTTCGAGCCACAATATGCTTTACTTTGTCAGAACAGCCGAGTTTCTCCACAATTTCGCGTTAATCCGCTGGGTTACGAACATTTATGTTGCTAGGAATATTTGTCAACACAACAGGAACGGAGGGTGCAGCTCGAGGTATTTGACGGCCAAACGACAGGACCTGGGGACTGAACAGAGGTATCCAGCTTCTCTACTAGGTAGCTTAGCATTCTCACACATTCATTTAAACGAGATGCTTCAATAGTACCGGGGTCGTTCGGGATAGTCGGAACGTCTGAGGGGTCAACAATTACGAAGAGAGGTAACCGCTCCTTACTTGCAACAACACCACTTAACAATTCATAAAAATCGTCCAGAAAAGTTATAGCTGGATGAGAACTTCGCTTCTCAAAGGCGTCATACTTCAGAGCACTTTTGCAAACGTCAGTCGCCTGTTTAAGTGCATCTTTACCAAAAAACTTTGCAGCTCCTTTAATCACTGTGTCTTTGTCCTTTCAACATTGCGGACCAAAAAGTTCAGAACAGGACAAACAAAAAGGGAGACCGCCATTAATGCGTAATCTCATCAATCATCATAATCAATACATAGTTCATTTACAAAGCCAATTCGTCGAAAAAGAAACTTCAAAACAATGTCTCACAGGTTTGTTTACAATCCAGAGAAAGGCTATTTTTTCGTCTGCATTGATATAATCCTGTGCTAATTAATGATAGGTTTAAATCCAAAAAAGGTCTTTACACCTTGATCCCGGTCAAGGGATCACCAATGAATCCCAGGTATCAAAATGGCATAAATGCAATACCTCAGTCTTCGGAACAGATTAGGATACTAAGTTGAAACTTTCAGGGAAGGTTGATGGGGATGGAAAAATAAATGAAAAGGTACTTTGAGCAGTGCTTCCATTTCTACTATATTTTAGAGTAGACTACTTTATTTTGAATGTTTCTCCTCTAATATTTTTAGACCTACTTTAGTTCTTTGTTTCTACTTTAAATTAGGGGTTTCCACTTTTTTCCTTGCCGAGCCTATGGATTTTTGTTACGGAAATAGGAATTTTGTATACAACGGCGGGATTTCGGAAAAAGCGATTGACAAACGTTCTAGTTTTTGTTGGACTTGGATAAATCGGCGAAATTTGAAACAAAATAACCAACGGGGAAGGACTGAAGGTTTGATTTTCGGAATCGGGTGTTATCCATCAAGACGCCAAGTGGAGTGCTAAAATTCCCTAGCGTTCTTCCTGTCATTCGGTTTATTTTTGGACTTCCCTGCTCAAATGTTGTTGTAGAAAGACTTTTCAGCATTCTAAAAACAGTAAAAAATGAAAAGAGGAATGGGCTCAAAAACGTAACTTTGGCTGCGACGATTTCCGTCAAGTATGGGATGAAGCTAAGGCTCCCCTACGTTCACCGAGAGTTTAAAGAAAAAAAAATGAAGTCCATGAAATCCGGTTCAACTGCGTCCGAATGCGTCGCTTTTTTAGGCATTGGGAAAGACTATGGGGATGGTGACGACAACACTGACTCGGGGTATTAATCTTAGTATTTGGTATTTTCTCTTAAATCTTATTATTTGGTAATTCTCATTAAATTTTCCTGAATACAAATTAAAGTGCGTCTACATTTGGCATTTTCTGAAAAACTGGGAGGCAGGTAGCAGTCTACACTATTTAAAATCGAACAATTCAAAAGATCAAAATGCAGGCGCTATCCTTAAATCAAGCTTTATGTGATTCATTTTTGCTGCTATACCCTGCTTCAAATTAACAACTCAACATAAAAAAAAGGTCAAAATAAAAATAATGCGTGAAAAAGCGACCGGTTGGATATCATTCATGCTAATCCTTCGTACCACTTCAAATAAAAACGAGGGTGTTGCAAAAGTAAAAATAATGGCAAAAAAAAACAAATAAATAAAATATATTCATGTGGTCCAGAATTTGAGATCTGGACCCGGAATCTATAAATCAAAACCGAATCAAAACTGTTCGGAGGGGTGTCCCGCAAGGCTCCGTTCTAGGCCGTATTTTATTTCTCCTATATATCAATGATCTTGTTATGGACCTGGGCCCTTCAGTGTATCCTGTACTATTTGCTGATGACAGCAACTTCTTCATCACTGGCACCAATTTACCATCGGCAATAACCTCTGCCCAAGTCCTTCTGAACAGAGTCCAGGCGTGGTGCCTTACGAATAACATGACCATTAATAGCAAAAAAAGTCAAATAGTATTATTCAGAACCCCCTACAACAAAGACGTAATTCAACCTGCTCTTGGTCTCAAGTACTCCTCCGACATCCTCCCACAAGTGGAGGTTGCCAAGTTCCTTGGTGTAATTATTGACTCATGCTTGTCCTTCTCTAATCATATTTCTTACATTTTGAGACAAGTAGCTATGATTAACCGTGTGAATTATTTTCTTCCTCCTGACATCCTAGTTACCCTCTATTATTGCTTTATTTTTCCTTACCTTTCTTATTGCGGATCAGTTTGGGGAAATACAAACCGGTCTTTCACTAAAAACTCAAATTTGCCCAAAACCGTGCCATTAAAGCAGTTTTTCGGCTTCCCCGTCTATATCCAACCCATGATTTGTATTCAGATTTTGACATAGCTCCACTTGATCAAATCATACAAAAACTAAACTTATCGCTTGCTTACTCTGCTTTCCACAATAATCTTCCACTCAACTACTAACCTATTATAACATTAATAATTCGGAAGCCCACTGTCTCCGTTCATCCAATAGAGCCTTTATAATTCCTAAATGCGTTTCTAGTGCTGCCCAGCAATCTCCCATTTACAAATCTATTATTCAATGGAACAAAATACCCTCCAGTGTTGAACTAGCCACAAGTTTCTGCAAGCTGTATCAAAATGTAACAAAACTTTATAATATAATTTAATCTTTCAATTTTTAACCAATTTGCTTTAATTACCCATGTTTTATTCTTCTTCTTTTTTTTCAGTGTTATTTTATTTATTTATTTTTTTTTGTCCTTAACAAGTTCTCTTCTAGGATCTTTATTGTTATTGATGTTTGTGTTATGTTTTTATTCGAATAAATTGAATTGAATTCGAATAATTGAACTTAACTAGTCGATAAATACTAAGCATTATTTTAAACGTCAAAAGAAGATATTTTGTTACACGTAAAAGGTCTTAAGTTGCAAAATAAGTCGTCTTGAGCAAATGCTATTAAAAGTCAGCCTAATAGGTCTTTACACGTAACTTGGAAAGAAGTCAGAAAATGGGGAAACTTTGAGGGATTTTGGTATTGAAAATAAGGATTTTCCACCAGCCTTTAAGGGATTGGAAAAATTTAAAGTAGAAATACTGGTAATATAGCGTAAGAATCAATTTTGTTAATGTTCCAGTTCAAGTAGCATACTTACTCCCGGATTGCCTCCTACTTTAGTTCTACTCTTTTTTTCGCACTTATACACTTTATTCCCACATTAGTGGAATGGAAGCACTGACTTTGAGTTTACATATTGTCAAAAGGGCGTTTGCGCAATGTCTCAGAAACAGCTATGGTTTTGTGTTGGAAATTTCAGGGCATAGTCTTGAGTATGTTGAATTAAACCAAAAGACACCATATGCATCCAAGGTTATCAAAAGAGCGTATATGTGACATCTCTGAAACGGTGAGGGTACAAAGTTGAAAGTTTCAGGGCATGTTGAGGGAATTTTGAACTAAATCAAAAAAAAAGGTGTGCATGCAGGTTGTCAGAAAGGCGCAACTACAATATATTTAGAATGGTTAAGATTATTAAGTTGAAATCATCAGGGTTTGTCGAAAGGGATGCCAAATTAACCCAAAACGCACTAAGCGAGTTTGTTATCAATAAGGCGAATCAGCAATAGCTCAGGAACGGCTGAGGGTTTTAAGTAGAAAACTTTCAAGGCTACTACTGCGAATACTGTTGCTGTTACTTTCAGCTGCTACTACTTCTATTCTGTCTGCTTCTTATTACTTGCGATTGCAACTACTTGTAACTGCCAGTACTGTTGACTGCTACTACTGCTTCTATGACTTCTGCTGGTACTACTACTACTATCAAACTAAAATCAAAAGAGTTTAAGTGCTTTTCAATACCGTAAGTGTATAATTGACGGTTAGTTACAGCAAATCAATGATGAATCTCTTTTTAATAATATTTTTGTCTTGGATGACCGATTTTACCAGGTAGAATAATTCTAGTAAACATTATGACTTTTTAAAAGATGTTTAATATAATTTACAACTACCGTTAACAGGATCTTTAGTTTCTGGGATTTTTTTTTTCTTTTTGGAAGCATCCAAACTATTTTGTAATGGGAGGGGGTAACTTTGAAATAAATATTTTCTAGCCTCTGAAAAGGCCTATTGTTGTCATGGTCTTAGCCATAGCTGCAACCTGTTAAAGAGTGAATACTGGCATAGCAATCAAAAGTTAAAAATCCATTAAAAAAAACGTTAAAAAAAGTCACTGTCGAATGCTGACTGAGGTTCATTTAAAGTTTTCTAAAATTAGTAAGTACTTGTCACTTGTTTTGTAATCACCATATCTCAAAACTCCTTTAGCACACTATCATCTCCCAAGATCTTGTTATTTTTCAGTGGTTTAAGTTCTGTTTGTAACTCCTTACAAAATACATCTTTCTTTACTTTAAATCGTTCAATTTTGTCTTTATTCTTTGTATTTTTTCCTGCAACTTTATCGCAACTTAACACATTCTGAAAATTATCTGCCCAACTCCCTTTAGCACTTTCATGGGCGTAGGGAAGAGGGGAGGGCAGCTGTGCCTCCCTCCCCCCTAAAACTTCACTAGATATTAACGAGAACTTTTCATGTGTTGGACTATTTGTTGGATGTTCACTGGTAGATGATTGAAAAAGCTGATTGGAAATAAACAGAAATTTCCAAATTTTGTTTCTGATATCGATATTTATATTTCGATATTCAATATTGATTTTCGGTCCGATATACAAGCATATCAATTTTGATATTCAATATCGCCCAACTTTAACCCTTTACTGACAGGGAGAAAAAAAGTTACACTATCTGCAGGATCGGGTCTGTGGAACCCCATTTTTTAAAATACGAGAAAAATACAGTTGCAAATGTATCCCAATTTAGCTTGCAAAATATTCAGACATATCAGTTAGAAAAACTAAAACTCAAAAATCATTCCGCTAGTCATAGAGGAACTTGGAATATTCCGTACATACATTTTTTTTGCACGAACTGCACGTATATTTGGATTTTCTGTCTTTGTTTAAAGGGCAAATGACGCAATGACCTTTTCAGTCATTTGAACCTGAAGAAAATACGTGGGGGACATTCTCAGCTGAAAGTCGTGTATGGTTCTTGATCAGATTACGCGGTGCTCATGGGATCCTTTGGACGGTTGCTCTGATCCTAATTTGCCGGTCGATGAGGGATCGCCCTAGCTCTATCAGCATTTTTCTTCGGGTCAGGTCTTTTCTTTGACTGTTGAGTAGCTCGGAATGATATTGGCATTGACTCCACCTATGTTCATTATCGTATGCTAAACCTCTTTGGACCATCTTCTTGTGTGGCGGCGGCTAGTCGTATAAGTGAACCATTTTTGGCCTAGAGAGTCAACTCCATTTTTGTTGCGTAGTACGTTATGATGACCTCTGGTTTACTACTCTCACGCTCAATTGCTGCTGAAAAGTGGATCGACGAAGTAAGAATTACTGTTTTTTTTTTCTGTGGAAAATACACCACAAGGTTCAGATGGTCTCTAAACTCAAACATGGACGAGTTGGATTCTCTTGTATGACTAGCAAGGAAAGAGAGTAGATATCTCTTTCGTTCTTTTTCCACGTGTTTAGGTATATCATTCCTAAGGGTCTGAGCATTTCAATGAGCTCTATGGATGTGAACTAGTTGCTGGCTGTGATGTTGGTGTTCCAGCTCTTTAAGAGATCGACAAGGTTCATGTTCATATTCGAACTGAAGCATTACGGATTTCAACTACAGGTGTTTCCTTTCCAGTGTAGACGAAGACATTAAATAGATAAAATGTCTTTAAGGCCGCTACGCATTAAATCTTGAATCCAAACTTTTTCGGTTTAGAACATATTTACTTCTTAAATCTGCACCGACCTCTAAATGCAACTAGCATTTCATCAATCGCCAAGTACTCTTCTGGTGAGTAATTTGCTTTGCAGTTTGCGATGAAGAGGTCAAATACCTCTTTGATGGGAGCTAGAGATCCACCTCTTTCGTGACATATGTGTCTATCATCGAACCGAAGACAGTCTTCCAGATACTAAAATTGCTTCAGGCTCATCGTAGCGTGAAAAATGTCCCGCCCAGTTCCATCAGCTGCAAAGAGACCTTCGAAATCTTCACTGCCCGAATTGAATACTCTAGAGAGATGCAGAAGGTCTAAAAAGGCTCGCATCTCTATAACGTCGACTGGTTGCAAGTACGTTTGCTTATCTACAGTACAAAAGTTATAATGCTGGTGGCACTCGTCCGTCTTGACATTGGTATGAAGGATGATCTTGTCAAGGATCTCAGTGGTGACAAAAAGGTCTTATGGGTTTTTCAGTGAGTTTTCTTAGGTTTTTGTGTCCTTTGAGACCTGAAAAGTATATAACGAGATTACAGGCTCTCGATTTTGTTCTGTAAAAGAATCTCGTTTGTTCGTAGCATTGCTCAGGACTGTCAGTTGTTTCATAAGAGACCATATTCTAGCTATAATAATCTGTTTCAGCTCTGAAAACCGAAGAAAATTGGAATAACCAAAAGAAATAAACTAACAAAGGGTCTATTATAAACGAAAATATTTTCTTTTCGAATGTCAGACGCTTAAATAAGTTGAAGTAAAACTAATTGTTCTCTAAAAAGCACGTGAAAACTAAAGTGAATAAAAGTAGACTCTTTCTCTGAAGTCCAAGCTTTAGGGATTTTGGTAGTAACCCTATTTGCGTATCTAGCTTTCCTCCTTAATGCATCTTTTAAAACTTAGTGAATTGTTTTTCCGAAAATTAATCCATCCATCCTCAAACTCTCTAATTTCTTATCCAACTGTTCTTGGATGTAAAATACACACCCCACTTATCTCCTTAGAAAACCCTCTCTACTGCGATCAAGAAGAAAGCGCCATTGGATTTAGTCCGTGAAAACTTAGAAGGGAAATATATTTTCCAGTATCTAAGGGCAGCCAACTCATAAACTTGTTTGTTTTATTGCCGATTGGGTAATATTTTTCAGAATTATTTGAAAAAAACTACGTTTTCTAAAGAGTTAAAGAGGCTGAGTTACAAGGTCGAACCTTAAAACGTACAAGGATTAGGAGGCACAGTTGGGGGCTGCCGCCCCCCAAACCCCCCGCTTTCGCAGCCTTTAAATAAAAAAAAGTTCTTTAAACTGAAAGTAAGGAGCGACATTAAATCTTAAAACGAACAGAAATTATTCCGTATATGAAAGGGGCTGTGTCCTCCTCAACGCCTCGCTCTTTACGCTAAAGCTTTTATTGTTTAAAAAAAGAGTTGTGAGAAAGTCAAACTTTAGCGTAAAAAGCGAGGCGTTGAGGAGGGCACAGCCCCTTTCATATACGGAATAATTTCTGTTGGTTTTAAAATTTAATGTCGCTCCTTACTTTCAGTTTAAAGAACTTTTTTTTATATTTAAAGGCTGCGAAAGCGGGGGGTTTGGGGGGCGGCAGCCCCCCAACTGTGCCTCCTAATCCCTGTACGTTTTAAGGTTTGACCTTGTAACTCAGCCTCTTTAACTCTTTAGAAAACGTAGTTTTTTTCAAATAATTTCTGCACGTTTTTGTACAGTTTATTACTTATTATTGCTTGACTAACTGTTAGCTGATCGTGTCAGGAGTTAAAGTTGGGGGGCTGCCGCCCCCCAAACCCCCCGCTCTTGAACATTCTTGTGTTAAGACTTTTAATTCCTGATTACTCAAATTACGTCCTACAGGGTGCCTCCCAATCCCTGTACGTTTTAAGGTTCGAACTTGTGACTCAGCCTCTTTAACAGCCCCCCAACTGTGCCTCCTAATCCCTGTACGTTTTAAGGGTCGACCTTGTAACTCAGCCTCTTTAACTCTTTAGAAAACGTAATTTTTTTCAAATAATTTAAAAAAGAAACTGAGTTTCTTTTTTAAAGTTTAAATTCAGTATATAAAAAATTTGCTCTGACGGTGAATCGAACCCGACTTTTCCGCCTGACAGTCTGGAGTATCAACCGCTGGACTAAAGAGACACAATTGTAATTGTTTTTTTAGTAAATGGAATCTATTTTTGACGCAAGCAAATTCCCACAAAACTTGATATTTGGTTTTTGGAAAACAGGAAAGGAGTGATCAGATTGAGCTGAAATTTCGAAAATAAGCTCCCAGGCCCCAGGAAAGCTTATCCTCTAAATTTCAGCCCGATCAGACAACGTTAAAGGGGGGTTGTGGTTGGAAAAATTAACATGGGCCATTATAGGAAAACGAGGTTTTTCGTAAATGTAAATTCGGGGATAATTTTTTCGGTCTGAAAATATCAAAAGGCCCTAACAGGTCGAATTCTGCTTCGAATGAGTCCTCATTCACCCGGATCAGTTGCCAACTGTGGCCTGTAGGCGTGGATAAGAAAAAAAAAGAAATGAATTTTAAGTGGCTATATTTGGTTTTTTGAAAACAGGAAAGGAGTGATCAGATTGAGCTGAAATTTCGAAAATAAGCTCCCAGGCCCCAGAAAAGCTTAACCTCTAAATTTCAGCCCAATCGGACAACGTTAAAGGGGGGCTATGGTGGGAGGGTCGAAACTTCCGGCCCAGTTTACCCCATGAAGATAAAGTCGGAGGAGGATGAAATTTTGCAAGTTTCTTAGTTTGAGCTTGGGCTACAAAATGCGATTACCGCCGTCTCTCTGCGACCTCTAGGACCTGAAATCGCTTAACATTGTGGTGGGTCGCCTCTTTATAGAGGCACAAGTGTGCCGCCTTGATTGTAGCTACTTCACGTTTTCCTCTATCATCATCACTGACGGTACATGCACCGTTAGAAGAAACAATTATTTTAAAAACACGGTTTTCTACCATATAGAAATGTTGTCCCTCAGATTAAACCTGCCTACATCTTTTAGGTATTGTCTGTTTTTTTTGCTATTAGAGATAGCCTAAATTTTAAGGCTAAGTTTTAAAAGAAAACGGTCAAATTCTACTTTTGCTATCTTGAAAAGGGGTTAGGTTAGGAAAATGAAATGGTAAAATTCTACTTTAGCTACTTTTGGCTATCTTGGAAAGGGGTTAGGTTGGGAAAATGAAACTTTCAGGGATGGGTCTACAGGCTAAAGGGATATCCACTCTTTGACTATTGGAAAAAATTAGTTTATAAGCTTATAGCCTATAGAATGGTACTATCCAATCTCCTTATAATTAAAAACATTTTAGGGTAAAAATTTAGAATTGTGGTCCCTGATAAGGAGTCATGTTAAGAAAACAATTCTTAATTTACAATATGTGTAATGATCCTAGTTAACATATCCAAGGGGAGAACATTTATCGGTCAATATATACGAAATCATATTATTGAGTTAGGACTAAAGTGAATACACCATTCGATGCCTTTTTTTATGCTGATTACGAATATAATAATCATTCCTATCAGAAATTCAAATTTAAGCCATTTTTGAGCTCTTGAAAATGACAAAAAATAGGGTGTAAAAAGGCTAATATAGGCCTAGTGTGGAAAAAGGCTTAAAACCTTTGTTTTAAACTTACTGTTTCATAATAAATACTTATTTTAATCCATAAGCACTGACTTTCCATGAGTAAGCTGGATAATCACAAGTATATATGTTCCAAGAATTCATTTTGCAAATCTTATGTATTTTTTTCTTCCTTAACGCTGAATGTTCAAGAATGCGTTTTTGACAAACCGTCAAAAATATTAATGGATTAGGTCAGGTTTGGTTAGTTTAGGTTTGGTTAGGTTTAATATTTTTGACATTTCTGAAATGCATTCTTGAACATTCGGCGTTAAGGAAGAAAAAAATACATAATATTTGGAAAATGAATTTTTGGAACTTATATACTTGTTACTCATGGAAAGTCAGTGCTTGTGGATTAAAATAAGGATTTATTATGAAACAGTAAGTTTAAAACAAATGTTTTAAGCATTTTTACACCCTATATTAGCCTTTTTACACCCTATTTTTTGTCATTTTCAAGAGCTCAAAAATGGCTTAAATTTGAATTTCCAATAGGAATGATTATTATATTCATAATCAGCATAAAAAAAGACATCAAATGGTGTAATCACTTTAGTCCTAACTCAATAATATGATTTCGTATATATTGACCTAATATTTTTGATGGTTTGTCAAAAACACATTCTTGAACATTCAGCGTTAAGGAAGAAAAAAATACATAATATTTGCAAAATGAATTCTTGGAACATATATACTTGTTACTCATGGAAAGTCAGTGCTTGTGGATTAAAATAAGGATTTATTATGAAACAGTAAGTTTAAAACAAATGTTTTAAGCATTTTTACACCCTATATTAGCCTTTTTACACCCTATTTTTTGTCATTTTCAAGAGCTCAAAAATGGCTTAAATTTGAATTTCCAATAGGAATGATTATTATATTCATAATCAGCATAAAAAAAGGCATTGAATGGTGTATTCACTTTAGTCCTAACTCAATAATATGATTTCATATATATTGACCTTTTTTTATGCTGATTACAAATATAATAAGCATTTCTATCGGAAATGAATTTCAGCCCCCCCCCCCCTATATAGGCTATACCTAACCCAACCTAACCCTGAATTGGCATATATAGGGGGGGGGCTGAAATTCATTTCCAATAGAAATGATTATTATATTCGTAATCAGCATAAAAAAAGGCATTGAATGGTATATTCACTTTTGTCCTAACTCAATAATATGATTTGGTATATATTGACCCTTTACCCCCCCCCCTAATGTAGAAATATATACCCTGAATTGGCATATATGGGGGGGGGGGCTGAAATTCATTTCCAATAGAAATGATTATTATATTCGTAATCAGCATAAAAAAAGGCATCAAATGGTGTATTCACTTTATTCCTAACTCAATAATATGATTTGGTAGAACTTTACCATAAAAAATATTAATAGCAGTGGCAAAAATCAAAATATTGCTATAAATATACATATACATACAAAGCATATACCCCCACCTCCCTAATGTGCAAATATATAACAAAAATTGCATTCTGATCCTAAATATAACCAAATGAACTGTACCCCAACCTCTAAATATATCCAAATCATGGTATATATTTGCACATCAGGGGGTGGGGCAAGGCTGTATCCAGGGGGGGGGGTACCTGGTTTTAACCCCCCCCCCCCCCAAAATTTTTGACTGAGTCAAAAATTAGTAAAACCTAGGTAAAAATCAGTAAAATTTGTTGAAAACTGAGTCAAAAATTAGTACCCCCCCCCCAAAAAAGTAAAAAATTAGTAACCCCCCCCCAAAAAAAAGTCAAAAATTAGTACCCCCCCCCCCCCCCCCAAAAAAAAAAAAATCCTGGATCCACCCTTGGGGTGGGGGCATAATTTATTTGCAAATGTAAATGAAGGTTATATTTAGAATCAGAATGCAATTTTGATTGTATATTTGCACATTAGGGGGGTGGGGGTATAATAATTTTTTTTTTTTAATGATAGAAAATGGTTTGGCAAAAATAAAAATTAAACAACTGGTAAAGTTCTACCAAATCATATTATTGAGTTAGAAATAAAGTGAATACACCATTCGATGCCTTTTTTTATGCTGATTACAAATATAATAATCATTTCTATCAGAAATGAATTTCAGCCCCCCCCCCCCCCCTATATATACCTAACCCTGAATTGGCATATATAGGGGGGGGGGCTGAGATTCATTTCCGATAGAAATGATTATTATATTCATAATCAGCATAAAAAAAGGCATCTAATGGTGTATTCACTTTTGTCCTAACTCAATAATATGATTTGGTAGAACTTTACCAAACAACTATTTACATGTTTACATGTTACATATAACTATTTACATGTTTACATCACATTAGGGGGGGGGGTATATACTCTGTATGTATATGTATATTTACAGCAATATTTTGAATTTTGCCACTGCTCATTAAAAAAATATGGAATTACAAAGACCGGCATGAATGCTATCTATAAAACCACTTATTTGGCAGCTCATAGTGTCAATTTATAGCAGCAATTTCAAAAGACTTAAGCATTGAATCTCAGCATGGTGGTTTTTGGAAACTTTTTCTTTTAAGCTGGAAAAAGAAGGATTTTTAGAGGAAAGACTTGATGATAAAGGTTCTCCCCTAGGATAATATGTTAACTAAGATCATTATACATATTTTAAAGTAAGAATTTTTTTCTTAACATGTCTCCTTATCAGGGGCCACAATTCTAAATTTTTACCCATTTTAGTCATCTAGTTGGAAAATTTGGCCCATCTGTATAGGAAAAATCTAAATTTGCCAACTAGTTGACTAATAAATGTTCCCCAGCAAAACTTTCATTTTCCAACTAGTTGACTAATAACTTCTCCCCAGCAAAACTTAATTTTGCCAACTATCTGAAACAAACATTGCCCCAGAAAACAATTTATTTTCCAACTAGTTGACTAATAATAGTTAGAATTTATTCTGAATAGCATAAAATATGTTAATAATATAGGTTTTTTTCAAATTTAATTATTAAATTTGAAAAGAAACAGAGGGAGACAGGGAGAGAGATGGAAGTTGTAACACAATAGTAACAATAGGGACATCCACCACATGTCTAATATGGGAGTAAATGTCATTTGTGATGCAAATGGATATTATATTTTGATTGAGGATGCAATTCAACTTGAAAAACAAGGAAAGAAGTGAAGATAAAGGCTCTCCCCCCTGCAAAATGTGTCAACTAGGATTATTCTGCATATTATGGAGTAGGAATTGTTTTCTTAATATGTCTCCCTATGTCCAGCTGGACTGCTAGGCTTAAGATACTGGTTGCTTGGCTAATTCAACAATTTGTATATATATATATATACTGTCAAATTAGCCATCTGGTGGTATCCCATAACAATAGTGATAATTAAATTTGAAAAAACCCTGTATTATTAACATATTTTATGCTATTCATAATAAATTCTAACTATTATTAGTCAACTAGTTGGAAAATGAATTGTATTCTGGGGCAATGTTTCTTTCCAGCTAGTTGGCAAAATTAAGTTTTGCTGGGGAGAAGTTACTAGTCAACTAGTTGGAAAAATTAAGTTTTGCTGGGGAGAAGTTATTAGTCAACTAGTTGGAAAAGGAAAGTTTTGCTGGGGCAACATTTATTGTCAACTAGTTGGCAAATTTAAGTGTTGCTGGGGAGAAGTCATTAGTCAACTAGTTGGAAAAATTAATTTTTGCTGGGGAGAAGTTATTAGTCAACTAGTTGGCAAATTTAGATTTTTCCTATACAGATATGCCAAATTTTCCAACTAGACGACTAAAACGTTTTTAATTATAAGTAGATTGGATAGTACCATTCTATATAAGCTTATAAACTAATTTTTTCCAATAGTCAAAGGGTGGAGTCCCAGGCTAAAGTATGTCCCAGGAAGGTATTTTGAAGTACCTACCTACACACCTTCTCCATCTAGAGGGTCCTGACCTTTGATGACCTTCAAAAATGTGTGTGTTATAAAAATGAAACCTTGCAAAATAAATCTTCTGCTTAAATGAAGTACAACTAAATTGTTTTCAGCTTCACAACTTTGCTCAATCCCAAATGATAAGGTTTTAAAGATATGTAAATACATTTTCTAAATTTTGAAAAAAACATTGATATGGCTTAAAATTCTACTCAATATTTTTTTCTACTCAATATTCTAGTCATGTAGGCAAATTTCAGGACCCTCTCAGGGGAGAAGAAGTGGAGGTAGGTACTTCAAAATACCTTCTGGGGACATACTTTAGCCTGTAGACCCATTCCTGAAAGTTTCATTTTCTTAATCTAACCCCTTTCCAAGATAGCCAAAAGTAGCTAAAGTAGAATTTTACCAAATGAAACTTTCAGGGATGGATCTCTAGGCTAAAGTATGTCCCTGGAAGGTATTGAACTATCTACCTCCTTCTCCCTCTAGAGGGTTCTGAAGTTTGCCTACATGACAGGTCAAAACCTATTGAAATTTTGACAAAACAACATTTTACCTTAATTTTCAGTTATCAGTTTCTTTTTCTTTGGCTTTAGTTCTGTAAATGCAATTCCTGTTATTTGAATAGAATTTTAAGCCACATCAATGCTTTTTTTTTCAATATTTAGGAAATGTTGCTGCATATCTTTTAAACCATATAAATTAGGATTGAGCAAAATTATGAAGCTGAAAACAATCTTGTTCTACTTCATTTAAGCAGAAAATCTACTTTGCAAGGTTTCACTTTTATAACACATAGGCCTAGATATTGAAGGTCATCAAAGATCAGAGCCCTCTAGAGGGGGATATATTTACTTGATTGTAGACTAGCAAATGTAGTCAAATTTTATAAAGTTGTCTGCATTTTTGTATTGCAGTAAGAAAACTATTGTAGCTATGAATTTAATGTTGCACAGGAACTGTGAGACATTTTTTACTTCTGGTTTCAGTTTAGCATACTTTCAAAGACAGACCAAGACTGGAGTACCACCAGATGGCTAATAGAAAATAGTACAGTTTATATATAAAAAAAAAACATAGCCAAACATTATACATGGAAAAATGTCTAGCCAACTAGGTGGCTAATATGAATGACAGTGCATAGACTATATATGGAATCTTTGAATTAGCCAAGCAGTTGGCTATTAGATCTCACCTATATATATACATTTCAGCCTTAATTAACCAACTAGTAAGGTAATATTAGAATTTTGTATACACTTTTAAATTAGCTAACTAGTTGGCTATTAATATCCCAGGTATACATAAACTTTATTTTAAAATAGTCATCTAGTGGTCTATTAAGATCCCAGGTACCCTATAGATAAGCTTTAGGTGACAGATTATTGTAGCACAATGGGAAAAGAACCAAAGTGTTGTCATAGTAAATTTTGCCCAAAAGAACAAAAAGTCTGCCAACAGGTATCCCATACTAGTGGCTTTAAACTGGTGTTTATTTTGTTTTTCTATCTACCATACCTTTAGCTTGACAAAAATTGATTATTTATTTTCTGTTGTCTTTTTCTTGAAATTTGAAAAAGTACAGATACACCCTTTTTGCTATCAACCAGCAAAATGGCAATTTTTTATCACTAGACAGGCTTAAAAAAAAGCAACACAATTCTAAACTTTTGGTTACACTGACCAGTGGTTTGCTCTTTACCAAGTTACAGCTATCCTTGCAACCAGTATGTAGCCTACTGGGATGAGTTGATCTTGTGTAGACAAATGGCTACACAATATCTCCTTAGTCTGATAATGACTTGACCACAAGCAGCTTGCAATCCCTTCTATTAAATAATAGTGTATGTCTTAATTCTATTAATCAAGTTTGTTGTAAGGTTGGTTCTTAATGCCTGTAATCAATAATACCAGTAATAGTAAATTAATTGGCAATAGACTAAGAGATAGATAAATTCTAAAAGTATAGTTTACAATTAATTTAGTTAGTGTTAAAAATGGCCAAATAATTGTAAAAAGTTAACATAAATCATTAAGAATTAAAGTTAAAGAGTTCACTTCCAATTTATTAAAGCTAACAAATTATTATAACTTATCTGTTTGTTCTATTAACCTAGATTAGGATAATTCTATGCTTCTTTAGATGTTTATGTCTAACACTTTATGTTTTTTTATAATAAGCTAGATACCATTCAGAAATGTCCTACCATTTGAGATATATATTACCTCAAGTCATGCTTGCTACCAGTATGTATGAATTTAGTTTACTCAAGTCACTTATGTCAAAGCTGTGGTACATTTGCTGTATCCTATTGGGTGAGCCATGGTTTTGTCTCCTAATCTTTGGTAGGATTGACATTGAAGCTGTCAATAGTTGGTGAACTCACAGTCACCTCTCTTAGACCACTCCACTGGCTTGTGATATGGTTGGAGAAAAATCTTTCCTTTTTCATTCATTGTCACTCTTTCAGGAGAGCTTTGC